>QJPP01007185.1:1200000-1800000 GCA_003996215.1 Jaltomata sinuosa | reverse complement strand
TCTTTGTTGCTTTTCTGGAGGATAGCAAGTCTCAACATTTCTCTCACAATATCCGGAGACCTATGTAGTGGTGTAGTGTTTATTTTGTTATCAACGTGTCGGCAATTGCAATTGGACTTGTTCTATAGGACTATTTTTGTTATCTTATTAATAGATAAAGGTTCACTTGCCTGATCATCATAAGAAGCGAGTAAAATTAAAATGTGCTCTATGTGCTCTTTTCTTCAATTTTGTTTATATTAATTCAGGTTGTGAGGAGGAAAAATCTCTTGATGTTATATATCTTTCTTTCTTCCTTAGGGATGCATTTACAGTGGGATTACCACCAGCATGGGTTGATGTTTCTGAAGAAGTTGCAGCTAGCATACATCAGGCTCAAGACAAATTGGCAGAATTAAAGAAGTGCCATGCTAAGGCTCTGACTCCATCTTTTGGTGATGGAAGAGAAGATCAACATGTAATAGAGGTTCTGACCATGGAGATTACAGATATATTAAGGAAGTCAGAGAAGAGATTACAGAAGCTTTCAGCAAGTGGATCTTCTGAGGATTCAAATGTTAGAAAAAATGTACAGGTAGAAATCTGAAGATTTTCTTGTGTGAGAAGTTTTGGTTATCACCTGTGCTTGGTGTGTGTGCGCGCTTCGATGATCGCATTATTTTGTTGCCTTTACTGTTCTTTCCTCTTCATTTTACATTATTCAATTATTGCTACTGCTCTCACTTCTGCATTTCCTTTTGCTACCTGCTTGAATATGCTTTATTTTAAGCCGAGGATCTATCGGAAACAACCTCTCTATCTCTTGAGGTAGGGGTATGGTCTGCATACACTCTACCCTCCCCAGACCCCACTTGTGGGATTACACTGGGTTGTTGTTGTTTCTTCTATGAGAAGTCCATTGTCTTTATGCAACTTCCAATTTATTTGACTCAACTCATGGTGATTTGTTGTATCCTCTAAACTAAGTTAGTTTTACTGGTTATTTCTTTTTCTTCTAAAAAATAGAGTTACTTCTTTCTTAGTTAGTACGGTTTTGAGCACATCGATAATTTTGTGATTTACGTATATTTTATTAATTCCACCAAGGGATGGGAGCATCAGATACTGCTTTAATTATGGCGGCCTTCCTTTCACTAAACTCTGCTATCATAAAGTTGTTTAAGCTGCGTTTTAGCTGTTGTATTTGAATATTCATGTGCTGATATTTCTTTTTCCAGCGTTCTCTGGCTACAGATCTTCAAAACCTTTCTGTTGAGCTTCGGAGGATGCAATCATTGTATCTTAAACAGTTACGGCAGCAATCAGAGGTTTGTTAAATACTCTTAGGAGCTGTTTCGTTGTTCACGTAATTGGAGCTAATACTAGTCGTAACCAATAAGAGTATATATAGTGTAGTAAGAAAGTGGTCGAATCTCTAATAATGTGGATGGATTCGCAGTTAATGCCTAATTAGACCCTCTCAATTATTATTTTTCATACTATCTTTAGATAACAGGCGGATCATTCGACCTGTGCTTATATATATTGTATTCTACCTGGTGCAGGGACATGATGGACTTGATTTGGAGATGAATGAAAAGAAGTCTAGCTTTCTGGATGATGATTTCAATGACGTGGTAGGCTTTCTAACTTTATGGTTTTTGGTCGTTTCCTGCTTATATTTGCGTAATAACTGATCCCTATTCTTTTGCTGGTTTCTGGATTCTGTTTGTTTCGTTTTTGAAGTTTTAGGATTTTACAAGATCACTAAAAAGCAAATTAGTTAATGGAGTTTTGAGACCTTACAAGTTCTACTAGGAACACAGAGGATGATACACTGCTTGAAAACACCTTAACCTGTTGATTCATCATGGATTTTGAGTGGGATTTTGCCATAATTGGGAATTACATATGAAGAGGTTTTATGCACATTACCATGTTAGACAATATTACAGACAATATTTTTCATGTGGTCGTTTTATCTTTCAGGGGTTCACTGAACTACAGATGGCCACTGGTCAGAGGGATGAGCAGTTCACAGCGGAGAGAGAAAGAGAGATTAGACAGGTCATCAAAGGACTTTTCTTCACTTTTATATGTTATTTGCATATAGAATAACACGTGCTTTCTTTTCATTTTACTGACAAAGTCTTTGTAGGTCCTCAAATCAGTTAATGAGCTTGCCCAAATCATGAAGGATCTGTCAGTCCTAGTGATTGACCAGGTTTGAGTGTACTCCTTACTTGTTTGCCCCGGAGTTGTTTGCAGCAATTTGTGACTCATCAAGTTGAAATCTGTTGCAGGGGACAATAGTTGATCGGATAGACCACAATGTTCAAAGTGTGTCTGCATCAGTAGAGGAAGGCTTCAAACAACTACAAAAGGTCTCTCTCGGGCTCTCTCTTGCTTTTTCTCTCGTTATGTCTGTCTCATGTGCGCACACACCTTACAGCTTAGTAAATATACTTGCGTATACATTACAACTATTACAGACAGAGTTGGAATATGGTCTTCGTATCATTTCATATAGTGATCTGGCACCATGTGAATTTATGTGTTCCTTTTGTTTTTCTATTTTCTGATTCCTGGTTTGTGTTAAATTGATTGTGTTGATGGCTTGACGCCCTGGACCGTTCTGCCTCATTACGTGGCTAACTGTATGCCCTTTTTGGAACTGCAGGCAGAGAGGTCTCAGAGGAAGGGGGGAATGGTGAAATGTGCGACTGTTCTTGTAATCATGTGCTTCATTATGCTAGTCCTGTTGGTCCTTAAGCAGATTCTCTTATAAACATTTCTTCCATTTCCCCCCCTTATTCTTGGTTATAACTAGGGTTGTAGTTCTTTAGATGCCAAAATTGTAGTTTGCTACACCTTTCTGGAGGAACCCCATTAGCTCACTACAGAGGTAACATGTTGGAGGTTAGATGTACATATATTTGATTACAATTGAATTTATGTGCTTGCTTGCAACTTGTACCTGTAAAAATGCTGGTTACTACTTACAAATGATAAAAGGTGTTGTGGCATTCTGCAATGAGAAAGTTACATTTTTTACAAGGACAGTAAGAAAGTTACATATTCCATGTGATTAACACAGGCAACACAAGGAAAAGGCACGTTGTTTCAAAAACTAAAAACAAAAATTCATACTTGAATCTTGTGTGCGTTCCATTGGGAGTATCATTGCCATGTTACCATTTCAGGAATGATAAATGCTACAGTTCACAAGGTATATTGTCTAATTCCTTCTTAATACTCTAGGTCATATACCTGAAATTTGTACTGTAATTGGTGGGTGACATTAGGATAACAGAATGAAAGAATATACTTGCTATGAGAATAAGAGAAGCAAAATTACAAAAGAACACGGGAAAATCATATTTCTAGCCACAGTGATAGTTGCAGAACCATGAGGACTAGCATGGTTAGAAGAAGACTAAAAGCACCAGAGACTAGAGGGGCTCTGCGATTACTACCAGAAGGAAGTATTAAAGGAAGGGAGCACTCCTCTCCAGTGAAGTAAACTTTACTTGGAAAACCATCACCGGCTCCTACATCGATTCCAGGTGTGGTCTTCTTTGTGAAAGATATGACTGATTGCTGGGTACCAGGAACTGGAGGATCTTTCCTTGGATTGTCTCCTGTTCTCTCTGCAAGAAGGTAATTTAAGCCTGAAAACCCCTGTATAAATATTGTGTTGTTAGCATCAGGCATGATGGTTCCGTTGAAAGAGTACCCTTTTTCAAAACCTTGGATGGCTTTATCCAACTGTACGGCAGTGAACCAGTCAACAATGTTAGTGTCACCCCAATTAAACAGAGTTACTCTTGCTGTCCATCCGCCTCTGAAATCACTAAGCAAATGCCAGTTAATGCTGACTCCACAGTTGTCTCCGCAAGGTAAGGGATTTGGCAAATCTCGTCTTCTATTAAAGTCCTTTGCCATTTCAGTTCGATTGTCAAAGGGCACCAGTAGTGCCTCTGGTGGTAAAAGCAGTGCTGGCTCGGTGGTACTGCAGGTATTGCTGGGGATCGCGTTGCAGCCACAGGCACAGGTGTTACAAGGAACAACAGAATCGTTGAAGAAGGCAGAGAATGATACACAACACTTGGGCTTCTTTAAGGTTGAACTGCTAATGTTGCAGATTACTTGCCAACTAGCAACAGCAGCTGTATCTGAAGATAGCCCTGCAGGATTAGAGAAGAGGCTAGGGGATACCCGTACTGGCGGCCCACATACATAACCAGGACTGTAAGTTCCATTTATTTTCCAGTTCTGTGGAGGGTGGATAGCACTTATGTTAAGGTCAGGTGACATCTTGTAGACTTGCATTACAAAAGCTGACTTGGACTTGCTTGCATCCATGAAAGGTGGCAAAATTGTTCCATTTCGACAACAGAAAGGAACCATTCCTAAGGTTGTATCATTTGTCTTTTCCAAAGGAAGGTCGATGATTGTGGGTCTCTTTTCACAGTTCATGGCCTTTGAAAAATCCAGGCCCTTGTAATATCCACCCTGCTTACCGAAGATGCAGTCCCCTGTATCAACAACCGTAGGATAAGCGCCTTTCATGCTATAGATGAACTCATCCCTCATCCACTCCCAGCTTAATTTCCAGTTATCAAGACGACTTTTGTGGTTGTTATTTGAGATTGTGACTTGTGCCCAGTAATTGGATTCGGATGAGCTAGTGACATCAAACATTACTGTAAGATCACCCTGTTTCCGAGGTTGGGTTTCCTCATAGGTCGTGGTGTTGGATTTGGCGCTTGAATCTTTGAGACAACAAACCTGGATCCGATCTCCTGCAAAGAACAAAGTCCAATAAAATATGAGACATCAATAAGTTTGCTTTGAGCTACCATGATGATAGGATACCACCAATTCTGTTACGGGTGCAGATGTACCATGTACCACTAGCCTTCAATATCTATATAGTTGAAAACATTTTAGGTGATATATATTAAAGTTATATATACTGTTGTGTAATTAATTTTTTACACTATCAAGTCACCCAAAGAGATATACTTAACAAGTTCATTATTATGGGTGGTTCCTACAAAGGACTTGTGGCATATACAATACTTGAATTCTTGATGTAGATGCTACATAGTTGGTTCTTTGAGTAGTTGTTAAGAAAACCAAAGTTTACAAACTTTGCCTACCTTGAGATGTAGAAGGAGGACACAAGAACCCATCATTAGCCAGAGTGATGGAAGAAGGCAAGGGAACTGCAGGAGATGCAACACCATACTGTGTACCAACCAGCTCTATCCGAGCCTGCATCTGATTTATGTCTCCAGCAGTCTGAACCGCGGACTTAAGGTCAGTGGTAGGAAAACCAGCAAAGACAGTTCCATTTCCAACATCACCAGGCAGAATGGTTCCATCAGCAAGCACAGCATGTGAAGCAGAGACCAACAATTCTCTATGCTGGAAACCAACAAAGACCCTCCAAGACTTGAGCTCATCGGGACTGTTGTTGAGGATTGTGAGATTGGACTTGAAATTGTAGGCTTGGTTGTTGGAGTTGGATGCCGAGACGTTTGGTGGAATAGGAAAGCCAGAATCGTAGATGTAAGTTATGAATATGCCATTGCAGTCTCCAGCGTTGTTGGAAGAAGTTTGGGAAATTGAAACAGGAAGAGAAATTAGGAGGATTAGTGGGAGAAAGAAGATTAAGAAAGTGGCCATCGTATTATGGTTTCTTTGGTTTAGGGAAACAAAGCAATATAGAGTTGTGGAATGACAAACTAAGATGACCATGGCTTATGATAAAAAAATTTTAAAAAAATACATTTGAATTTGTCTTAACAAAGACATATTCAAATATAGAGTAATAATTTAGTTACATGAGAGTGGGTTGCCGGCTTTGAGTGCTTCTAATATACTACAGTACTAGTATAATTATATGCTAGTATTAGTTCAAGTTAATCGAAGCAAGCAAGAACATCTGCATGACTGAGTTCTAGTTTCTTGTTTAATTACTTTATTAGTTTTAATTATTAGTTATTGAGTTTGACAGGTTCAGAGCGCCAAAAGGAAGCAAATCTACTACTCTTTCCGTTTTAATTTACGTGAAGTTATTTGGTGAAGTTATTTGATTGGACATAAAGTTTAAAAAATAAAGGACAATTTTTTGGTTTTAAACATGTGTAGCTATAAGACTTTTGACACTTATATGGTCTTAAACATGCCATAACATTTGTTTGTTATAAAAGCTTATCATTAAGGGTGAAATGAGAAGTCACACAAACGGGTCAATCCATTGAATCAATTCAACAAATGGGTCATGACTCAATCCATATAAATACTGAACGAGTTGGGGTTGATTTCGCCAACCATAGCTCTCTACATACGTTTGTAAACAATACATATTGACAGAGACTTCAATTGACTTAGTTAAAAAAGAAAAAATGGATTGGGTAAGAAAGGGGGCAACTGCATAAATAATTGTATTTAAGACTCCTATTAAAGAGTAATCAAAGTTTTTAAAGTTTAAACTATTTAAAAATTAACTTTAGACTCGTGAGATTGAAGTAGAGAATCACTTGTAGGACTCAAATATCTTAAGTAGAAAATCTCTTGTAGTTATAAGTGGGATATGTATATTTTGCTAATATATCGTGGGGGATAATTCATAAAATACCCCTTTTACTTGTTTTAAATTATTGTATAGTTATACTTTGCAAGAATTTATGAACTTCTTACGTGTGTTCGTGCTATAATACATAATACCCTTATAGTTATCACTGTTTGGGCTTTAGAGATAAAACAAGTGTATTATAGGAATATCTGTCCTCGAATAGTACTTATGCACATTAAGTCTAGAAATCACTCGAATTTTTGACAGTCTCCTCTATAATCAGACTATCCCACACCCACCAAACAACCTAAAAAAATATATTATGTCTCACAGGGCCACTAACAGCTAATAGCATCTTATCAAGCCTCACACGATCACCCACAACATGCATTCATATTTTAAACGAGAACTGAGTAGGTTTTTCTTGTATATCCCCCGTGTCGTGGTCGTTGATTAGTTATGCCTCCAGATCTGAACGTATACCATAGGCCAAAGAGTGCGATCCCCTGAGCAGCTCTTCATACTATGTATATTCGAAAAATGATCAAATATACTCTTATACTATTTAAGATAGTTTAAATAAACCTTTATTTTAGTATCCTTTCAATTGCAACTCAATTATTATACTTTGACACTAATATGCCGCTATTTTAGACAAACGGATACATGACAAGTTCAAAAACAAACAACCCACCCCTGATTTTAAATACTCAGTTCACTTTACAAATCCGCACCTTAATAAAACTAAAAAGCATAAAGACTTATTGGGAGAATAATCTCCCCCTAAACGAAACTCTTTTGATGATTACATTATGAATGCTATTGTGTTTTTGTTTGAGAGGAGGGATCTTCAATTTATAGAAGTCCAAACTTCTCCTCCAAGAAAAGATTAACCAATTATGGAAGAGATCTTTTCCTACACGGAAACTTTTTCCACAAAGAAAACCTTTTTGAAGTAAAACACATTTATGGTATAATTCAATTAAAGTAGGAAATTCAAGGCAAACCTTAACATACCCGACCCGAAATCCTTTTCATTTATTTTCTCTTCTTTTTCTTCTCTTTTCCATCCAGCAATGAAAACCCCTTAATTCTCTCTTCATTTTGCCATTTCCTTTCATTCTTTTCTTTCCTAACAATAATCCTCACGAAAAAATTAAGAGAAATTAAGTAAAGCAATTCGAATAGAATCTTCTTTTTTGGTTTCTTTTGTAATTAGAAATTTTAATTTCTATTATTTCTTGTCTGCTAGTTTATCAGATGTGACAGCCAAAAAAGATTAATAGAGAATGGTTGTTTTATTGGGTCTTTAAATTCTATATACCAAATGCCAATTTTGTAATATATTTGACAAAATGTATTTGAGCAAAAGGTAACAATTGGACGTGATAATAGGGGCCAGTTTATAAAGTGAATTGAGTATTTAAAATTAGAGATAAGTTAATTTTTTCCTGATTTTTTCTAGAACCATCCGGAAAAACCCTCCGTCGCTATTCTTTGAATGCATATTAGGTAAATTAGTATCATGTGTAATAACTTACAAATCACATAAAAGATGTAAATCACACTAAACAAGCAAGCTTGATGCGATGAACTATGACTGAGAAGGTTGTTTGTGATCCCAAGTCTCTCACGTGAGAAATCACTCACTCAACCAACTCAGTCAATCCTTGCGAGTCATGTATTCTTCTGTCTAAATTAGGGATAAATATATTTAAATTATTTCGAGTAATACTGAAATATATTTAGCCGTTTTTCGATTTATGTATTATCCCAATACTATCATGCTATAAAGATTTTTTATGTTCCTTTTGAAAATTTAAAAAGAAGTTTGGGGAAGAAAGAAAGAAGATGTTCGTTAGCCTAGTCAGTGACAACTCATTAATTATAATATTTTGTCAATATCTTTCAACTAGACCTAGCACGTACCAAGGTCTATAAAATATTAATATAAAAATCATATGCTCATAATTACCTACCTCTTGTTTGCTACATTAGAAATATAGAATTACCAAACACACCCTAAACACTCTCATGTGCTTACTAGTTGCAAAATGTTACTTATAATTTATTCACATAACTACTCGTCACAATCTTGGATTGTGAGTGAAGTAATAACCATGTGATGATTCATATATATAGAAACTAAGTATATATTATTTATTTTCTTATGCTTTTTATATTTTCTTAATCTTTAGTGTTGAGGTTATGTTTTGTGCACCAAGAGTCGTTTGTTTTAGATACTAAGTTATAAAGGATTGTTATATCCTAAAAGAGGAGGAAGGGGAGGAGTTATCCGTGTCGGATTCATGATGTCTATCCTTAAATCACTAAGTCAATCTTTATTGTGTTTAGGGAATTCAAAAACTATATATATATATATATGTCCTAGATACGCTCCTAGTTACATGAAACAACTTTGGGGTTGGTTTGGTCCAAAAAAATAAAAAAATCTGGAGATGGATTATGGAATTACTAAAATGTATGCCCTCACACCATTTTATTTCTGAGAACTTTTCAGTTTATTCAAAAATCATCGTTTGATCATAAATTTCAAATATCACTTTAAGTTATATTTGAAATTTAGAAAACAGCTCAATGCCTATCTTCATTATTTTCATTTATCCCAACTTTTTGATATCTACAAAAATCACCCTATTTATCAGTTACCAACCAATAAGTTTAAGTTTTCTCTCTTATATAACAATCTAATCTGGTATACACAGAAATAATGTGCCTTAAATTGCTTCGCAGCTTGAGATTGCAATTGTGAGCTCAATTCGGATTAATTGAGCTCAAATAAAATATCGAACACAAGTAAAAGAAAAAAAAACTCTTTATAAAATTAATTATTATTATTTTTTTTTTAAAAAAGATGGCCTTTATTTATTCTTTTTCTTCCCTGTCACCCCCTTACGAGGCTTTATTACATCGACCGTTGAGTATTCAAAGTTGGAAAACTTATTATATTTCGTTTTTTAATCAAAAAGAAAATTGAAAACTTTACCTCTTTTGACTTTCACGTCCACATCAAAAAATCGGTGTAGTTATCAATCAGACCGTTCTCAATTGCCACAACAGCCAAGAGATCTCATAGATCTAACGGTCAGAATTTGTCGACCGTTATTTCTTCAATCTCAAAAATTTCAAATTTAAGGTTGTCTTTTCCTTCTTCTCCAAAAAACATATCCCTCTTTCCCCCCTTTGTTCCTCAAATGGGCTTCTTCTTCTTTTCTTAAATTCTCCAAATTTTCCTGAATTTTTCAAAGCAAATCTTGATAATCAAAGAAAATGGGGTTGATTGATTCTCCATCTTCTTCATCTCCAGTGAAAATTACAGTTACTTCTTCTCCAACTGGTGGCTGCCATGGGTTAACTAGCCCGATTCGGAGGCATTCATTATCGACGAATCCGAATTCACCTCTCAGTGGAAAAGGGTTCAGGGGTTCCTCAGGTGGAACCCGTGGAAGGTATCTTTCTATGTCTAAAGAGAGTACTGATGAATTTGTAGCTTATACAGTTCATATTCCACCAACCCCAGATAATCGTACCGTGGCGGATTCTCAGAACAGTCCTGTTGTTGTTGGGAGTAGTAGAAAAAGCTATGGGGTTGGAAATCCGAGTGATGGGTATATTAAAGATACAATCTTTACTGGGGGTTTCAATTCTGTGACTAAAGCACATGTTAGGAAGAGCTCAGAGGAGGGGGAGGATGAGCTTATGGTGATGAAAAAGTGTAAAACAATGTGTCAAATGGAAGGTTGTGATGAGAAGAAAGCTGAGGCGAAATGCGAATGTGGATATGTGATTTGTAGAGAGTGTTATTTGGACTGTGTGGGAATTGATGGAGGATATTGTCCTGGTTGTAAAGAGCCTTATAAGGGGATTAGTGATGATGAAAGTGATGAACCGAAATCGGAAGCTAAAGACCAGGCGAATCCGTTGCCTTCGAGGGGAGGAAGAGGAAGAGGAGGGAGAATGGAGAAGAATTTTTCACTTGTGCAGTCATTCAAGAATCCAAATCAAGATTTTGATCATACTAGATGGCTTTTTGAGACTAAAGGGACTTATGGTTATGGGAATGCTTTGTGGCCTTCTGATGGTCATGAATTTGGGAGAGGTATTGACAGATCTGAAAATCCTCCAGACTTTAGTGACAGAAGAAACAGACCTTTGACTAGGAAAGTTGGAATCTCAGCTGCAATTATCAGTCCATACAGGTAATGATCATTAAAGTACATGCCTTGTTACATTTATGCGTTTATGTTCATAGTTAAATAATTGAGTTTAAAATTCCTTTTGCTTGAATAATTGGAAATAGAAATAAATCTTACAATGCCCTTTGTAATAGCTTAACTTTTAGTTAGTTGTCACCCACAAACAGAAAAAGATCTTTCAATAGAAGAGTTCTTTCTCTAATAGCTTAATTTAAGCTGAAATGGGACACTCAGTTCAAAGTAGGAGTAACAGACTAGGCAAATATCCTCATTTCAAGACACTACAAACAATATAACTTGGTAAATATCCTCATTTCAAGACACTACAAACAATATAACTTGGCAGCTAAACCAAGGGGGTTCAATTAAATCCTTTTCGTCGGAAAATTGTACTGCATAAATAGGGTAAAGGCAAATATTTTTGGTTATATCCTAGGTGTGACACTAATATTTTTTTGAATTGCCTTGTATGAATTTCTAGCTCCGCCACTGGTCATGTTTAGGCATAAATTGAATAAATTCTCATAGCTTAAACATTTAGTTGAGACATGCTTAGACAATAACATATTGAAAGATTATAGAAGATAGTCATTTGCTTGATTGACTGCTTTGATTTCAAATGATATGAAGCAGTATCAAAATTTGAATTTGATGTATGAATGCGAAATACGCAGGTTGCTCATGGTTCTTCGTCTTGGTGCTTTGGTTTGTTTCTTGACGTGGAGGATTTCTCATCCAAATCGTGATGCACTATGGTTGTGGATAATGTCAGTAGTGTGTGAGGTTTGGTTTGCAATATCTTGGCTGCTTGATCAGTTGCCAAAGCTCTGTCCTGTTAAAAGAATCACTGACCTCTCTGTATTGAAAGAAAGATTTGAAAGTTCAGGACCTAACCTTCGCAACCCGAAGGGATTGTCTGATTTGCCAGGTATTGATGTGTTTGTTTCAACTGCTGATGCAGAAAAAGAACCACCCCTTGTAACTGCAAACACAATCCTTTCCATTCTTGCTGTTGATTATCCTGTTGAAAAGGTGGCATGTTACTTATCAGATGATGGAGGTTCGCTAGTGACATTTGAAGCTCTTGCAGAAGCTGCTAGCTTTGCAAGAATCTGGGTTCCCTTCTGTAAAAAACATAACATAGAACCCAGAAATCCTGAGTCATACTTTGGGCAAAAGCGTGATCCACTGAAAAACAAAGTGAAACTTGACTTTGTTAGGGACAGAAGAAGAGTGAAAAGGGAATATGATGAATTCAAGGTGAGGATAAATGCCTTGCCAGAGTCAATAAGGCGACGATCAGATGCTTATAACACCCAACAGGAGTTAAGGGCTAAAAGAAAACAGGTTGAACTTGGAGAGGATCTCTCTGAACCCATCAAGGTCCCTAAAGCTACCTGGATGTCTGATGGGACTCACTGGCATGGTACTTGGTCATCAGCTGAGGAAGGACATTCAAGAGGTGATCATGAGGGTATTATACAGGTAATGTACTTTGTACTTCAAGTTCTCTAGTTTAATACTCCCTTTGTTTCAATTTGTTTGTCTGGTTTTGACTTAACACGGAGTTAAAGAATGTACCAAAATGTCCTTTAGTCTGTGTTCTTAAACATGTCATGTGGAAAGTTAGAAATAAAAAGTTGCTAAAAAGGAAAGAGACATTCTTTTTGAAACGAACTAAAAGGAAAAGTAAGAAAAACTAATTGAAACAAAGGGAGCATGAAATCTTGTATAATGTAAAATGTTTTGCTTCAACTCTTTTGTTGAGTTCCTGAACTTTGTTTGTTGCAGATCATGTTGGTTCCTCCAAATGCAGAGCCACTTTATGGGAATGAAGTAGACGAGAAGAACATGATTGACACAATAGACGTTGATGTAAGATTGCCAATGCTGGTTTATGTTTCCAGAGAAAAGCGGCCTGGTTTTGATCACAACAAGAAAGCTGGAGCGATGAATGCTCTAGTTCGAGCCAGTGCAATAATGTCAAATGGCGCATTCATTCTCAATCTTGATTGTGACCATTACATCTATAACTCATTGGCTATGAGAGAAGGAATGTGCTTTATGCTTGACAAAGGGGGTGACAGGATCTGTTATGTTCAGTTTCCTCAGAGGTTTGAGGGTATTGATCCAAATGATCGATATGCAAACCACAATACAGTTTTCTTTGATGTTAGCATGAGAGCACTGGATGGTTTGCAGGGTCCAATGTATGTAGGAACAGGCTGCATTTTCCGAAGAATTGCTCTTTATGGGTTTAGTCCACCAAGAGCAACCGAACACCGTGGATGGTTTGGTAGCAGGAAAACTAGAAAGCTTTTGAGGAAACCCAATATACAAAAGGATCAAGAGGAAGATGAGATGTTTTTGCCAATGATTGGAAATAAAGACGAGGAGGAGGAAGTAAGCAGATCTTTGCTTACAAAGCAATTTGGAAACTCCATTCCACTGGTTGACTCTATTGCTGTAGCTGAATTTGGAGGAAGGCTGCTCCATGAGTTGCGAGGCAAAGGTTGCCAAGGAAGGCCAGCAGGTTCACTTGCTGTACATCGCGAGCCATTGGATGCTTCAGCCCTTGCTGAGGCCGTGGGGGTCATAAGTTGCTATTATGAGGACAAAACCGAATGGGGCAAAAGAGTAGGGTGGATATATGGTTCGATCACGGAAGATGTTGTGACAGGTTACAGGATGCACAATAGGGGCTGGAGATCAATTTATTGTGTCACGAAAAGAGATGCATTTAGAGGGACAGCCCCAATCAATCTAACGGATAGGCTCATCCAAGTTCTCAGATGGGCAACAGGTTCAGTTGAAATCTTTTTCTCTCGCAACAATGCTCTTTTTGCAAGCCCAAGAATGAAGTTTCTGCAGAGGGTGGCATATTTCAACGTGGGGATGTATCCGTTCACTTCCATTTTCCTCCTTGTCTATTGTCTCTTGCCTGCACTTTCACTCTTCTCAGGAAAATTCATTGTACAATCCCTCAATGTCACCTTCTTGGTGTTCTTGCTGGCAATCACAATCACCCTATGCATGCTTGCTCTCCTTGAAATCAAATGGTCAGGAATCACACTTCACGATTGGTGGAGGAATGAGCAATTCTGGTTAATTGGTGGAACAAGTGCACATCCAGCTGCTGTAGTACAAGGACTATTGAAAGTTATAGCAGGAGTTGACATATCATTCACATTGACATCAAAATCTGCTGCACCTGATGATGGAGAAGACGAATTTGCAGAGCTATACGAGTTCCGTTGGACAGTACTAATGATTCCACCAATCACAATCATATTGATCAACATGATTGCAATTGCAGTGGGCACATTCAGGACAGTGTATAGTCCTTTCCCACAATGGAGCAAGCTTCTTGGAGGTGTATTCTTCAGTTTTTGGGTGTTATCTCATCTCTATCCATTCGCAAAAGGTCTAATGGGGAAAAGAGGAAAGATTCCCACCATTGTCTTCTTATGGTCTGCTCTAATCTGCATTGTCATCTCGTTGCTCGCTGTTTACGTATACCCTCCTTCAGGACATCAAGATTTCTCAAGTTTTCAGTTCCCTTGAAGAACTGTACATGAGTTGTTGCTGTGTATGTCCACCTCGGCAGCTCAGTTAAGCTCTTACACATTCTTAAAAGAGTATGAAGTTTCTCAACTTCATCTCACTGTCTAGTTTGTATGTTACATGTGAAACTTTATTCACCAATGGTATTTGCTATTACAAAAAAGATAAGTATTTTTTTACTCACAGCTGGCTGAATGTGATGAAATATTCATATTTGAGCTTTATCTTATTTTTCTGAGATGTTAAATACTACCAATTCTTGATTTTGTGTGCATTGATAAACTTGTATATTCAGGCTTTCAGCTTCAAATGACCCAACTACTTGCAGCCCACTTCAACCAGACTTTTTCCCTTTACTGGAAAAAACTAAAAACTAAAACTCCCGTCTGATCATAAATTTTGGAGTTCTTGAGTTCTCGAGTTTTTTTGAAATTGTGATTTTTAGAACTTGATGTAGTGTTTGGATATGCCAAATATGAAGTCTCAAATCAGATTTTGGAACTTGAAAAATGTTTCGAAGACAGATTCCCAAAATTGGATCCAAAATCTACGGTCAAATGCTAAAGTTGTAGAAAAAAACTTCATATTTGGCATAAGAAGCTTGTAGAAAAGAATTATCTACAACATAGCCCACATGAAGGACCTACCAGGTTGGTTCTCCAATTAGGCTTAGTTTTCTAGAAGGGCTCTACTAGGAGTACTTTTTCTTTTAATCTTTTCATTATCTACTTCGAAAAGGTAGATTAATGCTGTCAAACTCAGATTAAGTAAGTATATTATTATTATACACGATTACTTTACTCATTCAACTGGCAGTGTCAGTTGTGCAACTCTTTTTGATCAGGTATGCCTTTTCTTTTTTAAAATAAAAAATTAGAAGTTGAAAAGAAAAATTCAAAATAATGGGGTAAATTTAGTAGACAAGGACAGCTGAGCTACGTCGAACCAAACAAATTTCAACTTGAAAGTACCCCAGAGAGTTAAATATAATAATAGAGAGAAGGATCCAGCAACAAGTCAGAAGAATTCATATTCATAAATTGAAAAATATCAGTGGGGTGCAAAATCTTGGATGCTCATTGTTGTTAAGCATATACTTTTCTCTTTTTTTTATATGATAATTCTTTTTAGTCCACTAAAAAAGATGACCTCTTTTTATTAGTATAACTTGAGAACTCTTTTTTACCAAAATAAAATAAAATTGAAAACTCTTCTGATGATAAACTTTTCATTAAAATTCTCAAGGACATGCTCTTAGGGGCGTTTGGTAGCTAATAAAAAATAACTTATGTATTAATTATTATAAAATTAATTAATTTTAATATTTGAGAACTCTTTTAATTTTAAACTTTTTATTAAAATTCTCAAGGACGTGCTCAAATAATTTTTTACATATTTAAAATTTGTGTTTAAGAATATTTGTGATGCATGGCTTCCTAGGACCTTAAGTGAATTTTTTGGCGAGGTCAAGAATTCGTCTATTCTCAACGGGGCTATTAGAGAAGTAAAGGGTAGAAAATTTTTTCTTCAATGAGAATCTCAATATGAAAGTGTTACTACTACTAGTCTTCTGCGGCTCGTCAAGCAACGAGGGACGAAAGGCGCGAATGATTTGGATGCACGAGTTGAAATTTTCGGTATACCGCTCTGCTGGCAGAGTGAATGAACATAACTCTTTCCAAATATCATGAATATCTTTCACTGCTTATCTTTTCATCTTCCTATTTATAAGCCACGGCTTACTTAGACATTTTTAGTTTTCCATAGAATATTCGGAGCTTTCCAAGTCACTATAGTTTTGTTTTTTTAAAAATCTTCTTTCCCATAGGTTTGATTTCTATCGTGGTTTCTTGATTTAAAGACTTCTCAGATTTTTAATTGTATTAGCAAAAGTTTTTATTTCTTAAACAATATAATGTACTAAGAAGAGTAAAATATAGCATGATGATTCAACAGGATGTTTCCTAATTTTCAGATACCCCTATTGTTCACTTGCTCATCATGTGTTATTATTTGACAAAATGTTACGATAAGTGCCGGTATAATTGCTTGTATGCATTGACTGGTCATCATAATATTATAGATAACGAGGCTAGGGCTTTCATTAGTGATAAGAGTGTATTCCGTGATGTGGTCAATATAATCTCATATATTCACGTATTACTATTACGAATTCTAATTTATTTGATAGAATTCATTTATCAAATAAAGGCGAATAAATAAATTCATGATATAAAAAGATATTTAAGATTGAAGATGACAAGGAAGTTGGCCACGTGTGATGCCAGGGCAAAGGGAATCGGTCCCCAACGTCCCATGCGTTGGACACATCACACGCAACAATGTTCTTGTTAGATGCCACATCAATATCACAGCTCACCCCCTTTTTTCAAGTATTTTAGACAACCCACTTGTTATATCATCATATGCTAAATATAGTTACAATTATCACTTAATATTTGTTGTTATATTAACATCATTAGATTTGATGTTTATCAGAAACAACACTATCTTGTCCAAAGCTTATACATTTGTGGAAAACTAAACATGAAATATGAAGAAATTCATTGATGTGACGTTTTGATGCTTGAAAAGTTAATACTGATTTATGATTAACTTATCGACGTAATAAATGCTTAAAAACACACAATAAAAACTTATTCCAAAATAAAAGTGTCTAACAAAAATATTTTATCGTAATTCAGATAATCAATTGAAAGAGATCGTAATTCGAGTGTCTAAATGAGATTTACTGATAAGTTCAAGGGGTAATCGGTGTATTCCGCCTTAATTTTAAGAACTCATATGTTATCCTTTACAATTTTGCTCACTAGTTAATAAAAGAATGCTCGGGCCAGGTGATTAACTCAGTACGTTGAGATTTCATGTTAAAATTCTAATAGAAACAAAAAACATCAAATAATTTCTTCTCATTTGTTTGAGTTTTGATGGACAAAATTACTTGATATCTTTGTTGGTAGGAGATAACAAGTATCCCATATAATTAGTTAAAATGCATGCAAACTGATCCGAACTATACTAATAAGAAGAAAGAAAAAAGTGAAGGGAATTAAGGGGAAAGATGGGAGTTTCACAATAAATAAAAGATGCTTATATCAAAAGAAGTCCGTGCAGTTGGCACCTAACAAGTAGTGTAACATCACGGCTTCCTTGGATTCTCCCCTACTTACCCCTCAGCTACTGCTAAAACTGCCAAATCCAGCGTACGTCTCTCTCCTTTTCATTTTATATCTCAATGACACCCTCTTTCTTTTTTATTTTACACTACTTTTACTACTGTTTTCCTAGTCCTCAGCCAATTTTTGATGTGAAAGGACAACCTGGCAATGAAACACATCATTTTCTATTATTTAATTGAATCAATATGTCCTTACTTTCCACCTTTTTTTCTCTAGGTGCACTCCACTACTGTCCATCCAACAACTTATGTGTTGGTTGCAAATTTGTTTATTCCTTCCCCTCTCATGTTGTGTAGATATTCCTCTCTAAGAATCAATTCCACAAAGTGGACCGCATAACTCGCTGGCCAGCAACACTAATCTCCTCTATCCATCCAACACACACAATAATTTCCAGTCGCTGCCACCCCCCATGTGCCACAATCTTTAACCAAATTGTCATTCCCACTGTGTTTACAATAATCCCAAAAGTTGACCCCCCCCCACCCCCATTGGTTTGTTTTTTTAATAGATCAACTTGCGTACAATACAACTATTCTACTAGGGTGTGTTTGATACGGAGCAAAAAAGTGAAGAGCTTCCATTTTTTTTGCTCCTTTAGTGACTCAAAACTCATTATCGCAGGGTTGAAAGTGGAGAGTGCTTGTCATCCGAGCAACTCCTTATTGTTAAAGTATTTCAAATTTTCTACATTTGGTAAAGTCAAAACTTTTGATTTTTTTTTAGAAAAATGACTCTACAACACACACCTCACCACCACCTCAATATCAGCATCCCAACCCATCTCATAGTGTTCGCCTAAAATATATACAAAGGTTTTGAGATAAAAGTAACTTCTTACCTATTAAACACAAGAAAATAAGAAACATTTTCATCCGTACCAAACAGACCCCAAGTATTTGTTCTTTCTCCCACGGGATTAAGTTACTCGACCTATCAAAAAAGCCTAAACAAATGCAAAGAATCACTATTTTTTTCTTGGTTAGGATTGAACTATGATGCTCTCATAGTTAATCATCCTGTTCAATCCTGATTGAACATCTAATCTAGATTACACTTTTGGGTGATATTGCTTTCCTTTTCCCTTCATATATATTGCTTCAAAACCCCATTTCCTGCCATTCTCCTTATACAAAAAGTCATGTTATATTGGTCTTTTGCTAATAAAAAACAAGAATCATTGATCCCTATTACATGCATTCTCTAAAGTAAGCACATGTCCATATTCCAAGTAACATATAGCCCCAAATAAAATAGAACAACAATTCATTGACAACTTTAAGATGAAAGAGTTAGAAAGCAGTAACATACCTAGCCCCTAATACAATAGAATAACAATACATTAAACTGAGAGGGCTGGTAATCCTACAACCTACAACCTAACATTCATTTAATCTCATACTTCTAGAAGGGTTTATAAGTACACAATTATTTATTACTAGCATACTTCAAAACAAAGCATTTTTTGTAGATAAGAGATACTATACACTAGCATTATCCTGTATCCATCACTAACTTAAGTAGAAGATAAAAAGAAAAAAAGTGTAATGCATACACAAAATTATTATAGTACTATAGTATTTCTCTCATTTAATTATTCATATAGGCCACTCACTAAGTGTCGGTTACAATTTATCTCACCGACTTCACATCAGATATATACCCTACTTGCTACCGTACCAACACAATTAGACTTCAAAATAGTAATTAAAAGCTTCGTTATTGTTGTACTCGTGTCGGATCCTTCAAAACTATACAAGCACCCAAAGACATTTTTGGAAACTCCAAACAATACAGAATAGACGTGTACAATTATGCACAACAACCAAATTGAATCAATAATTATCTGTAATCCCTTTTTATTTCAAGCTGCACGAATAATAGAATAGGATACAAATCATCTCTGGTGATCGTCATAATGTTCATATGTTAAAATCGAAATATAATAAAATAAACAAAGTAACAAAATTTGAACGAAATAAATTGAGAATTTAAAAAAGAAAAAATTAGAGAAGTTAAAAATCTCCAATAATAATAAAATGAACAGATAAAAAAAAAAGTTACCGGGAGGAATTTACCGACGAGAATCCATACAAATCGTAAGGTGCCCATAGAGAATCAAGCGGGCACGGTTTTTTTGAGTCGAGCCGGAGCCACGGTTTACCTGAACCGCTCCAATGGAGTAGACTAACCGGACCGGGATGTAAATCCCGGCAACTTCCCTTCACATTATCGCCGCCTAAACCGTGTTGGTTCCATCTATGCTCAATTGGCGCCACGTGTCCGGCGAAGACCAATAGGTACGGCGGCAGTGACCCGAGTTCGTAGATCCGATTCGTTTTCTGGATATCCATCCATTTCTCTATCCGCTTCGTGTACCCGACCCGTCTCCATTTCTTCAGATCTATAACCATAACCCCTGTGTTGAAGTAACACGGTTTCCTGCCGGAAAACGTGCCGGAAAATCTCGGTTCAGACCAAAACGACGCCGTGAAGTATTTCGTGAAATTGGCGTGGCAATACTCCGGCGCTCCAATTGTCTTTTTCCCTAAACTTGTACTCCATAGCTTAGAGATGTCATCAACAACGACGAGATCCGAATCCAAGTAGATAACTCTATGAACACAGGGTTCCAGAAGATCAGCAAGGTAATTTCTAGCGTAGTTTAACGGCTGTTCAAGCGCTTGTCTAACGGAAGTGGAGATAATGTTCCGAACTCGTTCTGGGTCGAAGTAATATACCTTGAATTTCAACTGCGGGAAGGTGGATCGAACTAGGGTTTCGAGGTTGGTTTCGGATACCAGAAAGTGGAAGAATATACTCTCAGGACATCTCGAATGGTGTAAAATTGAATGCACAGCGGCTATTGAACCACGAAGATACTCAACATCAAGAGTAATCGCAACATGAACAAGCGAAGGATCGCAAACCCCAAATCCCCCCAATGTTCTTCTGTCATTAGAGGTGCATTCACCGGCATTTCGGAATACAGGGGCTTTACGGAATGAGAAACGATTAAGGGGAACAGTGGGTGTGATTTGACTGGGAAATCGGAGATACGATTCAAGGTGAGAGGATCTAATAGCTTCAGCAGGTGGAAATGATTGTAAGGATGGTGAAAGAACAATCATCACCATTGCCGCAGCGAAAAAGCCTGAAAACTTGGTGACCCAGAACATTTTCACAGTGTAAAATCCCCTTTTCCTCTTCTTCGACGAAGAAATTGAAGAAAAGAGAAATGCTAGGGTTCTTCTAAGGTCCGCCACAGCTAAAAAAAATCCAATCTAGGAAAATGGGTTTCCCTTTTTTTTGGCCTTTTCCTCTTTGGGTTTTTGGGTTCTTTGCTTGTTTTCTCTAATGGTATGCCGTGAAAACGAAGCGAACTTGGATTGGAGGAACAGTAGAGAGAGGAGAATCCATGCGTTGCTCCTTTGTGCCGACGTGCGTTGCAGTACTCTTTTTCTCTTTCTCTCTCTCGAGGTCACACAGCTCTGGTAGAGAGAGAGAGTGAAATAGAGAGGGGAAGAAGGGGAATTTTAGGTTTTTGGCCTTATGGACTTTGTGACTTTCCTTTTTGCTCTTTTGGGCTATACAACAAATATTTAAGAAAAAAAAGATTATGGTCTTAAGTATATTCTTTATAAGTGTGATTAGATGTTGTATTTATCTAAGTAATCAAAATTATCAAAGATTATAAGTATACAACCATGTTACTTAACAGTCAATCACTATAAAATTGGAGTATGTAATTTAGAGTAATCGTTACATTCCGAAAGAGATGGTAGAAAGTTACTTTGTGAAACTAATCAACCTAACATTGAAGGTGTAAGAATCTTCACACTATATATGAATATGCCAATTGAATAATTTATTAAATACCTTTCCAAATGCAAACAATTATGATATAAAAAATGAAATGATAGATGAACGTGTTATTCGTAAGATTAAAATGGGATGGTTGAAATGGAGAATATTTATCGGAGAGTTGAGTGATGTTTTTTTATAATAGTCATAAGATTGACAATGTTATATGGTAATGAATGTTGACACCTAAAGTCCAACATATTCACAAGATGAGTGATGGAAAGATGGGATGTTAAGGTGAATGAACGTCATATAAAATTAGATAGAATTAAAATGACCATATTCACCAAAAGATACAAGTAGAACGCATTAAGAATAAAATGCGACAAGGTCATTTGAGATGGTCTAGACATGTCCTACTTAGACTTACATGTGTTAAGTTGTAGTATGAAATTATAGTAAATGAAGGTGTTAAAAGAGGACAATGTAGACCTAAAATCACATGAAGAAAAATTGTCTCGAAAAACCTACAAA
This sequence comes from Jaltomata sinuosa, assembly GCA_003996215.1. Taxonomy (NCBI): domain Eukaryota; kingdom Viridiplantae; phylum Streptophyta; class Magnoliopsida; order Solanales; family Solanaceae; genus Jaltomata; species Jaltomata sinuosa. The sequence goes on along the minus strand of QJPP01007185.1, from coordinate 1,778,116 downwards.
TCCTTGATTGTATGGGTCAAAGTTCGGCTTTGGCATCCTTAAGTATTAGAGGGTGACATATGGCAAACAAGGTTCAGTCAAGTCCAACTCAGCAACGCTCAAATGGGGTAAGATCTCAAGTTGCACCCGGGAAAATTATTCTTATCCACCCAAGTTCTGGAGCCATAAAGGATGTCCGCCTAGCTCTGGAGCTATACAGGATGTCCGCCTAGCTCTGGAGCTATAAGTTCGGGGGTGTGATTTTGCGAATTTTCAGAATAGATAAACTCCCTAGTAACTGCTTCTTGTGAATTTGGAATTCTCCTCAAGAGGGGAACATAACGATTTCAACGTGTGATTACAGGCATAAATAAATTTAATCATTACGAAACATAAATAGAATCAATGTTGATCATCATTCATAGCAAGATTAAAAGTATGTGGAGTAATAATTTACTCACCTGTCTTTTTTTCTTTTTTTTTACTTGGCAAATCCATTAGTATCAATGGAATATCCTTTCAAGCTAAAACAAAATTAATGAAAGTTAACTAATTTTAATAATTTTACTTCTTACCAAGAAGAAAATAACCACCAAAGCAACGAATACAACATAGGTTAATTTTGCCTCTCAAACATAACGATTTTTTTAAGTAAATGCTTAAAATGGCAGAGTCTCATACTGATAACGTGTTAATAAAATAATAGTAATACTCAATATCTTTTCACAAATAAAATCTAAAAAGAATGGATGTACCCAGACCTTATCTATACCTTTGTAGGTTAGAATGACTATTTTTGATAGACCCTCAATTATTTTTCAAAAAATGATTTGAAAGAAATGTAAGAGTAAAAGCTATAATGAAATTATTGAAGTAAGAAAAGTATGAACAATACAAATTCTAAAGATAACCAAAAGAAAATAAGTTTAACAATAAAATCAAATGCAAAAGATAAAAGCTAGCATAATAGTAACAATATTAATAAATGAGCAAATAGATGCTCCAGACTGGAACTATGTTTTATCACAGTAAAGAAAGGAAACAATCTACTATCTATTAACCATTCACTCAGTTTTTGATCTCTATACTCTCCTATTTAGGGTGATATCCTCGGTGAGTTGAAGATGTGTTATGCCATGTTTAATCACTCGGCGCCAATTCTTCCTCAGTCTACCTCAATCTCTCCTCAAACCTATCGATGTCAACCTTTCACACCTCCTTACTAAGTCATCTATGCTCCTCCTTTTCACATGCCCGAATCATCTCAGTCTTGCTTTTCATATTTTATCTATTACAATAGCTACTTCCTCCTTACCTCGTAAATCTTCGTTCCTAATGTTTGCTCTTCTAGAATACCTGCACATCCATTTAAGAATCTTCATTTCAACTACCTTCATCTTCTCAATGTGCGACTTTTTGACTGATCGACACTTCACTCCGTACAACATAATCGCTCTAACGACCAGTTTATAGAACTTACCTTTAAGTCTCGGTGATACATTCATATCATATAGGACACGGGATGCGAGCCTTTCATCCACTTCGTTCCAATATGATGCGCGACATCCTCGTCGATATCCGCAAGTTCTTGAATTATAAACCTAAGATATTTGAAACTTCCTCTCTTGGAGATGACCCATGTATCAATCCTCACTTTTCATCCGTTGCTTGTGCTGCGACATGGAACTTGCACTCCATGTACTCTGTTTTAGTCGTGCTCACCCTAAAGCCTTTAGAATTTAGAATCTAGGATCTGTCTCCATATCTCTAGTCAATCGTGAACTTTATCGCGTGTCTAATCGATCAATATTATATTGTATGCGAATAAAATACACTAAAGTATGTCCTCTTGAATATGTCTTAATTGTCAATTCATCCATCACCAAGATAGATATGAATGGGCTGAGAGTTGTATCCTGGTGCAATCTCATCTCGTCTGGAAAGTGTTTGAGTCTCTTTTTACTGTTCGCACTTGGGTCTTGACTCTAACGTATTTTTCCTTAATCACTCTAATATATGTCACATGAATAACGTGTTGTAAAATAATAATAAAAATACAACACACCAAGAGATGTAATCAAAGAAGCTAATATAGGAAATTAGGAAATTAGCACATGAAGAGAAAAGGAATTGTTTTTTTCAGAGAGTGCTATCATTGAAGATGCAAATCTTGATCTTTGAGGAACAAGACCAACACTTGGAAAAAGACCAGACACAATTTATCGCAATTTGATATTTTGCTTCTATCTCCGACTGTTCTTACGATGATGAATTTTTAGTAGATAAGTCGTAAATATATTGCGTCTTAAAATTCAAGTGATGGGAAAATAACCGATCGAAATTGTGGAAATCAAAACAATCTTTTCTATCTAAGTACTCGTTTGGACATAATTTTAAATTAGTTTTTTGAAATCAGGTTAATTTGAAAGTTAAAATTTTGTTTCGACATGTAATTTGAATTTTTTAAGTTGTATGAAAATTATCAAAACTCCCCCAACTCCTATATAACCTTATCAAATGAACAAATCATAGTTCATAAACAAGGTATCGAATATCCTATGACACTGAATTGATAAATCACATATATACATGTTTCTTTCAAATTCATATAATCTTACAAAGATTCACTAATCCAATAAATCAACAATAGTACTAGCCTCCGATATATATGGTACGGATAATCTCTTCACGTCGACTATAAATTTTTAATTTTTTTTTTGCAAAATTTAAAAATTGTGGGTCTTTTTTTTTTGTAAAATATAAACCATAGGTCATGTTTTATATTTTTAAAAAACTGAAATTTCAAACCTATTTTTTTGAGAAATTGGGATTTGAAATTATGATTTGAAGTTGAAGTTGAAATTTTGTTTAAATTTCATAAACAAACGCTAATTTAAAATCAAAAACTTAAATCAAGCTCTCAAATTTTATGATCAAACAACTACTAAATTGTAGAAGAAAATGACAATGTGTGTGAGAAGAGGCTTGAAAATTCTGATAAGTTGAGTTACCTATTCGAGGTAAACGTAAATTGCATAAATACTGCCATTCATTGTTGTTGAAGGGCAATATGGCATTAGTACCATAACTTCTTTTTAACGTAAGAAGTAAAAAAAGATGTTACTTACGACAAGTGTTACTTTTTTTCTTATCCAATAACAATATTATAGAATGTAATTTGATTAAGGTGTACGTGTTCACGTGTAAGAAAATATTTTTTATGAAAAATATTTTTTTTTAAATAAGTGAAATTTTTATATTCGATACGTAAATAAAAAATATTATAGTAAAAGTTTTTATATATAATCTAAACAAATAATATGAGATGTGGGATGGGGTGGGGCAAGGGTTTGAAGCGGTGGGGATGGAGGCGGGGTGAAAACGGAGTATGTTGGAGGGTGAAGAGGACAGAATCAATATGTGAAATATCACTTGTAGAACTTGTTTTCTATATGAGGGTGTTTGGATTGTCTTTTCAAAAGTAGCTTAAAAGCTAAAAGCCAAAAGACAAATTGGGTATCTCTAACTTTTGGCTTTTGGCTTATTTTTATACTTTTTGTGCTTAAAAATGAGTATTTAAAAACACTTTTTAGGACCCGTTTGGTCATAGATTTCTCAAGTAAAATTTGAAAAAAAAAATGACAAATAGTGTTTGCCTATACAATTTATCATTATTTGACAAATTGTTTGGCAAATAACTCAAATTTTTAAATACTAAAAAAACTAGTATTTGGGCCAAATCTCATTATTTGGGAACTTTTAAAAATTTAAATTCTACACCAAACTTTTATCTTTTACAAAAACACCCTCTATTCCAACCAAAAGAATGACAAACAAATGCAGATGTCTATTGAAAATTTCAGTGCAAAATGCAAATAAGGCCTCGAGCTCTATTATCTATATATTTGCTTAAAGGACTACTAGAAGTTATACAACAGAACTATACATAAAGTTTTTGTAGGAATGCTTTCTCAAAGTATAAGAAAGACAATTGATTTCAGATGAAAGGAACAATAGTCGTGCTTCACTATTTGTTAGTTGCTGCAACGAAGATCCAACTGTCTTGTTGCAGAAGTCATAAATCTTGTTACGTCGACGTTTCTATCTTGCTATGTAATACAAACTTATGATTAGTTTTGATAGTTTTTAAAAATTATTGGTATAAATCATATTTCTTTAAAAAGTGAAATATGTTTTTCAAATACTATGACCAAACACATTGTGAAATTTCATACAAATCTTCACCCAAATAATATTTGTCAAAAATATTTGAGAATCTATGACCAAACGCTAGCTTAGTTTTGTCAAACACCACTAAAACTTAAAAAGTGCTTAAAAGTCAAAATCACTTAAGAATAAGTCAAAACACTCTCTATGTCCACTAGCAAAGTCATTTTCCTCATCTTAAAGGAATTCATTTTCTTTAAAAAAAAAAAATCAAAATTTTAACTAACTAAACATGAAAAAATAAAATTCCTTCATACCGAATACACAGTTAATAACGTAAAATGTACATTGATGTTTATACATGCATCTACATTAATTCAGTAATTATTGTTATTGAAATTCCGACTATTCTCAAAGCCTCTCACCGCACATCGAAATTAAATTTATGTACCAACAGTGTACAAAATTATCACGCAATTAGCTAATTATTACATAATGTAAGCCTTAATAAAAATAATGACTAATATGTCATTATAAGATTATGATTTGTGATAATGATAATAAATATCGTTAATGAAGATTCTGCATAATTTAAAATTAACAAGTATGTTTATTTGATATGATTAAGTATTTTTGATAGCTTTTAGAATTTATGTGTATACATCATGTTTGATATTATTTAAAAAAAAAAAGTGAAACGTGTTTTGCAAAATTATGACTAAACACATTTTTGAACAAATTTCATCCAAATCTAATTTTTTAAAAATATTTGAAAATCTATGATCAAATGCTAGCTATATAATAGTTCTACTTTTGAATTACAATGAATCAGATAGACATTTTATTTGTTATTTTAAAACAATTATTTCTAGAAATTGAGAACTATTCACACAAAATTTTCATAAATTATACTCTCTCCGTTTTAATTTGTTTGACATATTTTAACTTGGCACGGAGTTTAAGAAAGTAAAGAAGACTTTTAAATCTTGTGTTTAAAAATGAAATATATGTCAAATGTACTAAAATGTCCTTTAATCTTTGGGCTTAAATATGCCACGTGAAAAGTTGAAATTGAATAGTTACTAAAAATAAGAAAGAGACATTCTTTTTGAAACGTACTAAAAAGAAAAATAGGTCAAACAAATTGAAACGAAAGAAATAGTATTTTTTAACATAATTAGCTGACAGAGGTAGATTCATAATTTAAAGGTTATGAGTTTTTATAGTGATCTTAAGTTAATATTATAATAATAATTTAATTCACATTTAAATATTTTCTTTTTGTCTCATTTTAGCTATTGTTTGAGCTCTTTTCAAGGTTAGAAAAACAACAAATACGATGTATAGTTTATTAAATTACCTCTCCGTGAAATTAATGTCAATGATTTACTCAATTATTACTTTTTGAGAATGTTAAAAATATAATATATTCATCAGTAGATATTTTCTGAGAATTGAGCAGCATTGAAAAAAAAAACTACTATTGTATTTCTTTAATGTTAAAGGTATAGGTAGTCTTGAATTATTAAAGTGACGATTATAATATTTCCGTAATGACAACAAATTTTAGTCTTGAATTATTAAAGTGACAATTATCTTGAAACATTTTTTTAGGGAAAAGGATCATATTTGCAGCTCTATGAAAAAGATTTAGTATTCTCTTTTGTTATATTATCGGTCCATATATATCCTTAATATTATATTATTGGTCCCGATATACTCTTAAAATTATAAAAGTGACTCAAATTTACTCTTCCTCTATTAACTCGTCAATTTTAGTCAAAATGACACGTTAATTCACCACAACAACACTTATTCTTTCATCACTATCCAAAATCGCGAACACCTTCATCATATATGTACCATCACCATCAACATAATCTTAGGTAAACCGATAATTAAAATGGAATGAAAAAAATATTTAGTTAATTTCTTAATTGAATTCACGTAAACTCATATATTAGTATCTAGATCCTCCCCTGTCAGCTAATCCAATGGAGTAAAATAATTAAAAATCTTACTATGAGCTAAATCCAAACTATCTACCTGATGAATTTTTCACTTAGAAATAGGTACTAACATTCAATACTACAGAATTAGTAGTTGTTGGTATTATTAGCAATGTAAAGTCAGAGCAGTGAATCTGCTGTTGGATTTCAGACTAATAACGCATGACATGTCTCCTTCGTACTTAGCCGTTGCCATTATTAGTAGTTCCAGCTACCACTCTACTATATAAAAAATACCATTGACTATTTCCAATATTTAATACAACAATTAATTATTTTACTCCTAATATGGAATACTTTATTTTCTCTATTCTACTACTACTACTACTTTTGTGTGGAATGGCATACCTTTTCTCTTAATCTGTTAAACATAACAACTAATTCAACTTACCGTCTTGAGTCGAAGATCTTTCGGAAATAGTCTTTTTACTTTTATGAGATAGGAGTAAGGTCTTGTCGCTCTACCCTCTCTAATCTCATTTTATGAGTTTACACTGAGTATGTCAGGAAGTTACAAGTTCAGGCCGTGAAAACAGGCTCTGGCAGAAATGTAAGGTGAAATTGCATAGAATAAATCCTTGTGATTTGGCCCTTTCTCGGACTCACGCATAGAGAGAGCTTTCCCTTGTTATTTGTTATTCAACTTATTTTATGTTATTTTTAACATCATATTTTTATAATCACAAATATTTTATGATAAAGAAATTGTTAATTAGGAGTTTTTTTTTTCTTCTTTTTTTACCGTGGTTTCCGGGTGCCGACTTTGTCGAACCCGACTAGCTGTACCCACCGGGTCCCGCGTTTCAGACGGCCACCACGGTTAGTTCCACGGGACTGAAGACAAGGCCGGTTTGTAATGCCCCCAGTGGCCTTGCTGAGGCTTGAACTGGCGACCTGAAGGACTTTGTCCCCAGGCCTTTACCAGCCAAACTACCCCTCAAGGTTGTTAATTAGGAGTTCACAATTCTTTTTTCTCATCGTGTAGCCGGAGAATTCGAACACCACCAAATTTCGTTCATTCATCAAGAACGATAATCTACTAGTTCGCTGCATCGATCGAAGGTGAATTGCATATGACAAAAACAATTATTAATCAAAATCGATATAATTTATTTTGGGATTGAGGAAAAAGTGGATTGATTAGGCCGAAATGATCTGTGAAATCATAATTTTTTTCTTTTGTTGCTTCATACGCTAAGTTTGACTTCACACAACAAATAACATCAAGCAATTTTCGCTTCGCCCTCGTAACATCAAGCTCTATTAACACTAAATTCTTGTTGGCGATTATTTCTAATAAAGCAAGGAGGAGAAGACAACAAATGATGTACTATATTATATAGCCGTTGAGTGGTCATAGTCTTTGGTGTCGTAGTACTAGTACTATACATTCTTTGTATATTAGTGGACATCAGCATATTAGCAGATGGAAGAAGAAGAATACATGATTATGAAAGAAAGCTTAATTAATTATATTATAAGAATACCATTTAGGGGTCTTTTTCATGCTTCAATTAGAGACCCTATTATTAGCCACTCTATTTTGTCTGACCTTTTTTGCCCTTTACATGTTGGAACCTTCCGCCAGGAGCGGACCTAGCGCTTCGATAGCCTATTTGATAGCCAAAACGGCTTATTTTAAAAAATTAAGGTATTTGATTAAGTTTTTGGGAGAAAAAAAGGACCCGTTTGATCATGAATATTATTCACTTTATTTTGAAATTCTTGTTTGGCAACAAAAACACCAAATACAACTTCAAGTTGTATTTGAGATTTTGAAAAACACCTCAAGAAGTGTTTTCACTTTATTTGGTTTCACTTTTTTCACTTTTTAATTTATTTATTTTTTTTAAAAATCATTTAAATTATATTGTATGTTCAAATTTTTTTTTGATTTAAAAAAAAAATACATTTGAATTCTAAATATTAACTCCAAATACTATGGTCAAACACAACTCCGACTCCAACTCCAACTTCAAAAATTTCAAATAAAGTGAATATGTTTTTTATTTTCATGGCCAAATGCCTACTAAGTTTCTGCAAAATAGCATAAGCTGTTTTTCAAAAGCTAAAAAAAGTAGTTTCTCCCTAAAAACACTTTTAAGAAAAATATGAAGTACTTTTAAAAAACTTAACCAAACATCAATTGCTCCTCAAAAGTATATTTTAAATTTGTTGCCCAAACGCAAACTGTTTTTCACCAAAAATACTTTTTTTAAAAATATTTTTTTATAAAAATACTTTTCAAAATAAGTTAATTTTAGAAGTTTGGTCAAACAGATTATAATTATGATTAAATCTTTATATTTGTATTAAAATTTTATGGAATATGTAGATAATATTAATTTAGAGGTCGTTTGGTTATTAACTAGGAAATGAGTTATTCATGCATTAAAATCAACATAACTAGTATCACATTTGGTTGGTAGGTAGTATTATAGTTGTTATGAATAACATTCACCACACCACGTGTTTGGTTACCCGCTTACAATCTCACATAACTAATATATATATATGATTTATAAGGGAATCTGTATATAGGGTAGAAGATAAAATAAGTAAACATAAATAGCTAAACCTTACGTAACTAAATCCTACATAATTATCTCTGTATAACTCTAATCAACAATTAAATTTTGACTCCTATCCTGAATTTATAAACTTTAAATTCTGACTCCGTCTTTATTTTTGATTCGCCTAAAAGGTGAAATGAATTAGGGGTGAAGATTTGGCAAATCAGTTATCCTATCCTAATTCCTAGTTTGTCGAATGTTTGTTACTTTGGTCCATATGGATTTCTATTATTAGTACGTATCGTATTAAAATATCACTAACAAAATCAAGAATCTTTATAAGAAAATTTAGAAAAATACAAGAATGATATATTTAAAATTCGAATTAAAATCTAACGCAATCTTTTAGCCACTTTTATTAGTACATAATTACAAACTAACCCTTCTGCTACTCAATAACATGCTTTTATTATTTCCCCCCCTAATATATTGATAACTTTTCGACGAAGGGAATTCAATTCACTAAAATGACATACTATTATATATTGCTATCGATTTTCATGTGACATTTTGCGGGAAACTATTTATGTTATTTTTAAATAATATCTTGTACTTGCTCTATTTCCTTTTATGTATTGATATTGTTAATTTCATTTATATTATTTTTCGTGACTATATTTAGTTAATATTTCTTTGTCCACTTTCACTTGTTATGTTTTCTTAAAAATAATTTCTATAAACACAAACTTGAGGTTTTTTAAGGAAAAAAAATTCCTACATAAGTGAGGGAAAGGGAAGTAAAAGGGATTGGGTAAGAAATCACACATTACTACTCCATCCGTTCCATATTAGTTGTTCATTTTTCTTTTTATACGCCTCTTAAGAGATCATAAATAAGAAATGTAGTTTTATTAATTTACCTCTTGCGAAACTTTTTTGATTTTTTACAAACTTGTTTATACCTTCGAAAAAAATTAATTGCAAGGATAAAATGAGAAAAAATTAATTAATTCTATCTTAATTTTGTAAATTGACAAGTAATTTGAAATAACTAGTTTTAATAATGTGGACAACTAATATGGGACAGAGAAAGTATCAACTATCAAGTATCAAGTATGTGAAAGATCTATTAAGATAGCGTTTGAATATAGATTTTGGATCAAATTTTAAAAATTTATTTTCAAATATCTGTTTGACTATGAAATGTAATCGCGTTTTGAAAATATGATCTTCAAATATTTTCAAGTGTCAGTTTTTGAGATTTACACTCACAAAACTTCAAAAAAAGTTCAAGAAAATTTATGTTAAACACAACATCAAATTTCAACTTCAAAATTTATGGTCAAATGGGAGAAAAATTATAAGCTTTTAGTTAATTTTTGACAAAAAATAATTTGAGATTTGCTTTTAGACAAATGTGGTCATCATCATTAAATGAATGTAGTAAATGTGAAAAACATTTTGGCATAAATGACCAAATATTGTGGACGGAGGAGTGAAGACTTGTGATAAGACCCAATTTTGTAGCTAAAAGTTAAATAGTGAACCAATAATTGGCTGCCATTTCCTTTCAAAAAGTTGTAAAGATCTTGTTTGGTTCATCTTTATTTCCACTTGATTTATTATAGACACTGTAAATGAAAGCGACTATGAAACAAGAATTTCTACTTATTTATTATTATAATTTTGCATTTATAGACCAAGCAATACTCAATTTTTTATTTGGTGAAAATGACCTTATTTTTGGAAATTATTCTTCTAGGCATATAAGTTGTTTAAACTGATTTTTTTCACATTTGGGCAAAATATAATAACGACCTGATTTTTGCTAAGCATGAGTGTTAGTGTTCGGAACTCATAAAATAACGACCTGTAATCATATTGATTTTCATAATTGTAAAATAATTAAATGTACCTTGGCAAGCATTGTATACTTCACACTTTTTTTGTTACTTGTTGGGACGGCTGCCGCTTGTTATAGCACAAATAATAACAAAAAAGAAATTATTACCTTTAAAATAGTTTCACATGAATCTACTTTTTTCTTGAGGAAATTTCAGAAATAACAGTACTTTGAGTCCTAATTATCAATGCTAATGATAGTTTAAATAATTATTAAATGTAACTATAGTTTACTTTTAAAAAAATTCATGTTATAATATATTAATTCGCTCTGTATCAATTCGATCCGATCAAAGTAAATATATAAAGAGTGAATTGATGCATTAATACAGAGCGGATCGGTACATCTCCGAGCGAATGAATACAGAGCGAAACAGGTAAATCAAACTCTCGCTATATATTGTAATTTTTTTAAACTTTGACTATTCAGATAAATACGAGATATATGTTTACTCTGTCAGATAATTTTTCCTTATTTATTTTATTTTAATGTTGGTGTTTGACGATTTGTGTATTCGTAATTATTATCTTTCACCAGCATATATGTTCGACAACTTTGCCCATTAAAATTGAAATTTTGATTTCCTATCATTTTTTCTTTGCCTTATTAATCGTTAGACTACACCTTTAAGTGTTCAGATGATAATTGAACTATTCTTAGTAAGAAGTCTTTTCAGAAGCAGTAGACTGAGAGGCTTTTATGTGCCACTTCTAAGTTCTAAATAACAAGAAATGAGATTGAAAATGTCAAAAAAATAAGAAAATTTTGATGGGAAGCCCTTCATAATTTTATTTTTATATTTTCAAAATTAAAGTTATTAGTTACATTAAACTTTTTACTAGTTATCTTATTTAGACATCGTTTATTAATTTGTATTCATTTTTAAATTTTCTTTATATGTCTATACACTTGGAAACAACTTGGACATGCAATGTCTAAAGTTAAATTTCACAAAATCTAATCTCATATGATTGAAGTTTAAACAAAAATGACTAGATTTAGCCATATAAAACTTCAAAGATAACATATTTAATGTTATTCGTAAACTTACAAAATTGGATGCACTATGAATATAACTTAACTGGTGATCCCAAAATTGATATTTTTGCAATGGGTCAGTTAATTGATCCATATCCTTAAACTTAGAGCTTGTTTGAATTGACTTTTGATTGATAATTTATCGTTATCATTTTAGTTTAAGTGCTTTTAAGCACTTTTTAAATTTATTCAAATACTATAAAATGTTTAAAAATACCTAAAATAAGTCAATTCAAACCGGCTGTAATACATAAAATATTTGAGGCTTGTATTTTGAACGAAGTCAACCCACAACAATTAAAAAGGGGATTAAGGAAGGATTTTTTACAAAAATGTACCACAACCAAAATATTTTCAGAAAATAGTCGCATATATATCATATGTATATGTAATATATATGCATGTATATTGTCAAAAAAAAAAGTCGCATGTACACCGAATGTATATCGATATACCTAATGTATATCGAATGCCCATTTCAGTTAGAAACTTTGGCTAAATGACCATTTTAGGTACGGAAAGGGCCAAAAATACCCTCGAACTATTCGAAATAGAGCAAATATATCCTCCGTTTCATTTTGGGCTCAAAAATACCCTTGTCGTTAATATTTTGGACCACAAATATCCTCCAACTTAACACACCCATTTTCTGTGATGATTTGACATCCACGTGGCCGTCCAACTAGAATAAGGCTACTCACATGGCTGCCAGGTAGAATCCCATTAAATTAATATCCGACCCATTCTTTCAATTATCTGACCCACTCCTAATTAATTAAAAGCTAAACTAACCTAACCCGCTTCATTACACTTCAAACAAACAAATCTGATATGGGCGAAATCCTTTAACCATCACACACTGGTCCTGAAAAATGCAGTGAAAAATGTCAGATTTGTTTGTTTGAAGTGTAATGAAGCGGGTTAGGTTAGTTTAGCTTTTAATTAATTAGGAGTGGGTCGGATAATTGAAAGAATGGGTCGGATATTAATTTAATAGGATTTTATGTGACAGTCATGTAGAATGGCCTTGTCCTAGTTGGATGGCCACGTGGCTGTCAAATCGTCACAGAAAATGGGGTAAGTTGAAGAGTATTTGTGGTCCAAAATGTTAACGGCAAGGGTATTTTTTGAGCCCAAAATGAAACGGAAGGTATATTTGCTCTATTTTGAATAGTTCGAGTGTATTTTTGACCATTTTTTTTATTTTAAATAATAAATAATAACTGAACTATTTTTTTGTGTAAATTTAACACAATAACTATTTTGTTTAATTTTCCCATTAAGGAAGGAACATAAGTAACAAAGGCAAGGATAAAGTGGCCCATAGCCCCACACAATTGGCTAATTTGAGGCCCATTTTAGAATCGGATTCTGGTGACCAATATAAAGTGGTATCCAATCTTCAAAAAGACTTGAAAAAACTTCTTTAGATTCTATTTTGAAGTTACTTACTTTTCATTAGATAACACTAAGGAAAAATTACATAATGAACAAAATATTTATACCTAAATACGTTTCGTATCAACAATATAATTCAATTACAATTCACACCGGAGGATTTAAGACTGGGTATTTGTATGCCTTTCTCTCAATCAACATTCAGCTGTATTTTATATGCCTATGCTTGTATTTGTATACCGAGATTTCACAATATATATAATACAAATTTGTATTTGTATGCCAAGATTTACGAATTTGTATTTGTATGCTACTCGCCTACTCTAATGGATTTATATATGTATACCGAGATTTTACGAATTTGTATTTGTATGCCGAGATTATTCTATTTGTATTTGTATGATGAGATTATATGATTGGCATATAAAGTGTTGGTACAGATTGTAATTAGGCAAATATTGCTATGGAAATCTCATTAAATTTCTATTCGTTGGTGTTTTTGAAAGTTCCTCCTCTAAGAAACTATAACTCATGCAGGCATGCACCATGCTCCCAAAAAGATTTTAAAACAAAAAGATTATAAATACTGAAAGATTATATTCTAATTGTAATTAGTAGAAATAGGGACATGAAATGTGATGCGAGACACACTTGGAAGAAGTAAGAAAATTTCGTCTCTTTCTCTCTATATTTCTTCTTTTATATTGTTCTATTTTATTCTCAATTTATAAAACATGTTTAACTTTCAGTAAAAATTGAGATAGATTAAACATTTTTTCAAAACAAAATATAAGTATTTATAAACTTCAAAAAAGTACTATAAATCAGAAATTTTACAATGACAAAATAATTTACCTAATGGAGAAAGAAAAGCATGGAAATAAAATGTTCAAACTCTTATTATTTTGGGATAAATGAAATATTGCCTTTTATATTTGTCCATTTTTTTTAGTCAAAATTTTGGGAAAAATTACTCACTTACATCTACTTTGAATTTGTTCTAATCAGAAAATTTGTAAGCAGAAAGTGCAAAGATCAAGATGGAAATGCTTATTAATCTATAATCCCTGTGAAACCATCTTTAATGGCTATGTCAAGTTGTTCAAAGCACAACTCGCCTCCATGTTAGATTCATTGTTAAGCAATTATTTTTGAATTTTTCATAATTATCAGTGTGTCATTGCAGAAGATTGTTCGTCATACAAAATATGATACACAAAACATAAAGATTCATCGAGGATCTTGTCTTGATGAAACCATAGGTGGAAATCTTCTTAATTTTTTTTTCTTCTAAGTATTCGTTGGTCAACTTAATTTGTGACTTTTATATTTAAATTACTCTATTTTATTTAAAAGAAATATTAGGTGTGTAGGATGAGTGAACTTCTTAGAGTACCATCAACACTTGCTTCATTCACACATTTCACCTATAAGTGAATAAGGTGAAATACAAGTATATATCCGATGTTTGAGAGATCATATATTATGAAAAGCCATGTGACTAACTCTTATTTCATACAAAAATCAGTTCTTTTCACTTGGATATTTCTTATTTCATTTAAAAATTAATTCTTTGCACTTGTATTCTTATTTCATCTTAAAATCAATTCTTCTCATTTGGGTATCTTTTGTTTCATATAAAAATCAAGTCTTTTAACTTAAATATCTCTTATTTTATCAAGAAAATTCAAAGAATACATCTCAATTTCTCTTCTCTAAGTTCATTGAGTGAGCCTTAAAACTATGCGAATTTCAATTGAGGTTAAACAATCTTCCTAATTTTCTTCAATCAATTAGGCTCAAATATGTGAAACTTGAATACCATTTTCAGAAACTTGAGCTATGAAAATCACCATGGATGCTACTTTCATATGGTCTTATCAAGAGACCAGAAATATATATATATTTTTTTTTAGAAAGGATCAATATGGAGCTTAAAATGTTTGGAATCAGAAGATAACATATTTGAGGATGATGACCGAAGAATTTTGAACTTGGGAGAGAAAAGAAATCGATTGGAGAGGTTGAGAATTCTGAAAGAGAAGAGAGCATGAATGAGTTGAATCAATGATGAGAGAAAAAAGAGACTTGTGTATATTTTGGAGAACATGTAAGGGACTTAGGTAGATTTAAAAAAGCCCTGAGCCCACCTTTTTTTTACCTTTTCTTAACCTAACCCTAAAAATTAAAATCGGTATTTGAAAAAATAAGTCTTTATGATAGCTAGATTGTCCAATTTTCTCTAAAAACTTGATATAAAGCTGAGGTTACATTTTATCCTAGTCAAGGAAGCATGTTGCACTAAAGCTTACAACATATGAGAAACAATCAAAAGTTACAGTGATAGAATCATAACAACTGATATCATCACTCTAATGAAGAACCACTAAGTTTATGACCCCAAAAATTCAACGAAAAAAATTACTTGAACAAAGACCACTTGGTCATGCTTTTATCCTTTTATATGATCTCTTACATGGCCTAAAATATACCACTAGGAGTG
Source organism: Jaltomata sinuosa (assembly GCA_003996215.1). Taxonomy (NCBI): domain Eukaryota; kingdom Viridiplantae; phylum Streptophyta; class Magnoliopsida; order Solanales; family Solanaceae; genus Jaltomata; species Jaltomata sinuosa. The sequence continues at coordinate 1,762,606 of QJPP01007185.1, read as the reverse complement.
TCGATCCAGACAAATAAAAGCTACCAAGATTACCAACTAGTATAGCTTCAATCTATCTTAACATTGCAAAACGTAACAGAGTCGTAAAATGTGCATTTACCTAGGAAAGGATGCAAATCAATTTATCCTTAATATCTTGGAACTTAATACAATTTGAATTTTCATATCAGAATTAGTGATCTTAAAGTTGACTTTAGAATACTCTAGAAAGATACATGTGATGAACACTAAGAACAAAATTCTCCACAAGAAAAAAATAATTAGGACACTAAGAATAAAATTGAGCAGTGTCAATTAAAAAAAATTAGGACACTAAGAATAAAATTGAGCAGTGTCAATTAACTAGAAAGGGGGGAAAGGGAAACGTCGCTTTTGGCATAAATTTATGGATTGTAGCGTGCTGAGTTCTTGTTTACTGAGTGTTGACAGGTTTAAATTTATGGATTGCTCCCGGTACAGAGGAAACTCTGCCGAATTTTTAGTGTGAACATGGTCCAGGCTAGCTCGATAGGCTTAGGCTTAGGCTTATTGAGCACCGGTCATGGCCTAGGTGGGTCGTGACAAAGTTGATATCCGAGCCAGGTTGTTTACGGTATGACCCAAGGAACACCAGTTTCAGTAGGAACTTAATTGGGTATATGTTGTGCACCATATGCTTGATCTGGACCCTGCAGGAATCGGATAGGATTAGTCTTTCTCATTCTTTGTTAAATCTTATAATTATTATATGTGGTCTAGAGCCAAGTAAGAATCTAACATTGTTAATATGATTACATATGGAAGATAGAGCTACGCTTCGGCCAAACTTAGGTTGGGGTCAAAAGAGGGGTCGTGGCATACCTGTTAGGTAGGCTGTCGACCCGATTACAAAAGATGAGATGATACCACCATCGCAACCTCAGAGTGGTACTACTGCAGACATGATAGTTGTGATGCTTCAACATGCAATGAAAAGCTTGGTAGAGAAGGTTCAAGCACAACCTGGAGATAATGCAATGTACAGAGTGAGTAACAAGCCTAATCAATCTAACGAGCCACTCCGCAGGTCAATTCAAGAGTTTCTTGAGTTGAAACCTCCTGTGTTCACAGGGGCTAGTGAGACCGAAGACCCCCTATTATTCTTGGATGGGATCAAAAAAGTATTAGATGCGCTTGAATGTTCTAGCACAAGATCGGTTAAGTTGGTTGCCTACCATTTGCAAGATATAGCTGAAGGGTGATTTAAATCTTTTAAGGCAGGGAGACCAACTAACTCACGTCCCTTGACGTGGAAGGAGTTTCATGATGCTTTTATTGATCGATTCCTTCCTATGAGCCTGAGGGATGCTTTATCAATACAATTTGAGGGATTGAGGCAAACCCCAGAGATGTTAATGAACGAGTTTGATATCCAGTTCACTCATTTGTCCCAACATACGTCATATAAGATGACTGATTCTATGCTGGCTAAGAGGTTCATCCGAGGCCTGATAGATCCATTATTCAAGCCGCTAGCCTCACATTTGATAAAGGGAGACATAACGTACTCACAAGCAGTAGATGTTGCAAGAGAAGTGGAGACTAGATGGAGAGATGCAAGAGCAGCTGAAGTACAAAATAAGAAAACAAGGATCACAGGATCTTTTGAAGGGGATAATGGTACAAGACAAAGATCTAGATCACAGGGTCATCCAAGGACCGCACAAACTAGGGGAGCATCTGTCGTCCAGTCATCTGACGTTGCTTCCACCTTAAGGGAGAGTCATGGGGGTTCCACACCATCAACTGGGCAGAACAGATGCACTAGTGCTACGTGCCCTAGTTGTAACAAGGCTCATTCAGGCTAGTGTTGGAGAGAGCTTGGTGCATGTCTTCGATGCGGACAGATGGGGCATTATAGATGAGATTGCCCATGTTATCTCAGAGGATCTAATCAAGCATCAACATCAGGGGCACTAACTAACTCTGCCGCCGCTAGGGATAATTCTGGGCCAATAGAAGGAGGCACTGGGAACAAAAGTACTAATGGTAGAGGATCGGGAGCAGTCGGTAAAGGCCAATCCCAAGTGTTTGCTCTTACTAGGCAGGATGTTGAGGCATCAAATGCAATTGTCACAGGTATACTTTTGGTGTGTTCATTTGATGCTATTGCTTTAATTGATCCTGGATCCACCCATTCCTATGTGTCCTTATATTTTACAACAAGGTTTAATAGATTACCAAAGTTGTTGGAAAATCCCTTTTTAGTCGCTACACCGGTTGGAGAATCTTTACTGGTTGAGTGAGTGTATCACTCTTGTCAACTCAGTGTATAGGGGAAAGGCACATTAGCAAACTTGTTTGTTAAATGTAACTCTTTCAAAGATCGACCCTTTTTTGTCTTGTTCATCCTTTTTTAAGCTAGATAAATTTTAAGATGTTAAATTTAATTTAAAAAGTTTAAAAAATACTTTTAAAAAAATATCTCTTCAACTAAATTACAAGTCAAAAGACTAATTTAGATAAAAACTAAGTAATTTCACAAAATTCAACAAACAAAAAAAACAATGAATTTCTTTTTGGTTTTGAAAATTTTAATTAAAAAGAAGAAGAAAAAAAGAAAGAAAACTTTAAGAGGAGAATGAATAAGAGGTCAATTGGTTTTAGTTTGTCATTATCAGGTTACGGTGGCTTCAAAATTAATAAAAAATAGGCCATGAGTAGGGCTTGATCCCTCGATCTCGGGGAGACATTAGAGCTCCTTTATCGCTGAACCAAACGAGAGATGATGTCAAGCAGTGTCATTGATATTTTATTTATCCCTTTTGTTTATTTTTTGTAAATTCTTATAAGTATATCTAATATTTTTTTGAAGAAGCGGTGTCGGGTGACTCTCTTGACTCAAGGCGGGTTCGTCCCTGGATACTGGCATAGGATTCTCCTAATAAATAATGATGAGATTGTTTTAATTAACCAAACTTGAATACAGTTTCATACATGACTTGCCAATCTGATTGAAAAAAGTTATTTTTGATGATCTATAAACTGCATGATTTCTTATATATGCTTGTCCCAGGTAAAATGCTATGGTTGATATTATTACTCACTCAGTCTGTGAGACTGACCCCATTCCATCTTCTTTTTTCCCTTTCAGATAACTTAGTTGAGGGTGACCACTTGACTTGACAAAGTGATAGACAGGGCTGACGTTGGATTCAGTAAGCTCGGCACTTGCTTCGCGTGGGACATCATTTTGTTTAGATTAATGTAGTATATTAGTTTAGTTAAATCTTATAGTCTTGCTCCTTGAGTCAGCCTTGTACTTTTGATTTTAGCTTGTATTAGTAAAGGTGTGACTTGGAACCTCTAAAGTTTTGTGGAAGTCATTGACTTGATTTTGACGGTCTCTTAGACTTAATATGATGATATTGAAGTGTGTTGGGTTCTTATTTACTGAGTGTTGATAGGTTTAAATTTATGAATTGCTCCCGATACAGAGGAAACTCTACCAAATTTTTAGTGTGAACATGGTCCACGCTTGCTCGATAGGCTTAGGCTTATATACACAAAATAATATTAATTTAGAGTTATCTTTTTTATTTTTACATACTACTTATTTTTAGTGTAGTATCTGAAAAAATATTAAGTAAGGATTAAGTATTTACTTCACATAGTAATATTATCATTTATAAAGGTAAAATTAATTCTTGTTAATAAGATGTTAGTCATTTATTTGCAATTAATTATCTTGGATGTTGTTGTAAAATTTTTATTTATTAATGTAACGATTTGAGTTGTTTAATTCAAAGTTCTAAAATATTTCTGATAAAAAGCAAATAGTTCTTCTTTCTTTTTCTTTTTATTTAAATTTTGTCTCTTTTTTTAAAATAATGTTCAATATTAGTTTAAGTGACATTAAAATCATAAAATGCACTATTAAAATTTTTTGGGGCCTCAAAATTTTTGAGACATAAAACGAACGCTTTACTAGTCTCACACTTGAGTCACCCGTGTAAACTATAGCTTATGCTCTTGTTTATTTTTATTTTTACATTCTTTTTGGTAACTATCGAAATTTATTATCAAGGTAAATATGCACCATCAATCTATAACCTTTACATTGATTCCTACTAATCACCTATTCTTTGTATCATATGTATCCCCATTACACCTACTATTTGTCTTCGAGTATACCGATGGTTAGGGGTTGTAATTAAGTCTAGCTAAACTACTAACTAACTTCTTGTTGGTACTTCCGCGATAGTGAATCCCTTGAACTACTAGCCGAGTGATTTCCTTCAGCGTGCGCATCGGTTCGGTTCGATTTTGTGTAATATCGATTTATTTATTGATTTTAGATTTTTAAACATGCAAAATCGATAACCAAATCAATAAGATATTTATTATCGATTTTTGGTTAATTTGTTTTTGGTCTTTAACGGTTTGATTTTCGATTTAACCAATAAGAAAATGGTCCTATAATTTTTTTTTGGCTTTCTCTTATATATTTTCATCTTCATATATACACTACCTTCGTAAACAAATTACAAGCATAAACAAATTCAAATACGTTATTACTAAAACAAACTTGTTTTCTTTTTGGTTAACTAGCAAACTTGAATGCAGTAGCAACGGTAACAATCTCTCAAAAAGAAAAAAGCAAGCTCAGTTCATAGTTTATCAGTTTTAATATATAATTAGGATAAAAATATAACTTTAATATAATCTTATTAGGTTATCGGTTTAACCATTAACTAATACCTTAAAATCGAAACCAAACCGATAACCCGATAAAAAAATTTACAAAACCGTTAACCCAATAACTGGATACCAATAAACCAATAACATTTTTATCGATTCAATTTATCGATTAAACCGATTTTTGCACACTCCTAATTTCCTCTATACTTCTCTTCCTCCCTTGAAATACTCTTTGGTTTTGCTCCTAGCATACGTAGTACATAGCACTTGCAAGGATCATTCTGTATAGTTTAGCTATTACTGAACCCCCTGATACAATGTTAGTAGCCTATACAAGTTCATTCCTCCATTTCATGGCGAAAATTGAGATATACATTATACTTTTTTCAAAATTTAATATATGTATTTATAGACTTCAAAAAGTATTATAAATCACAGTTTTTATAATGTAAAAATAATTTACCTGTTGGAGAAAGAAATACGCTGAAAAAAAAATCAACTCTTATTATTTTTGGGATAAATGAAATGTTGTGTTTTATATTTGCCTGTTTTTTTAATCAAATTTCTGGGGAAAAATATACTCACTTACATCTAATTGAAATTTATTCTAATCAGAAAATTTGTAAAGAGAAAGAGCAAAAATCAAGATGAAAATGCTTATTAGTCTATAATCTTGCGGAACCATCTTAAAAGGCTATGTCAAGTTGTTCAAGGCACAACTGGCCTCCATGTTAGATTCATCGTTAGACCTTGTTGTTATGTGTCTTAAAAAACTTTATAGCAATCATTTTTGAATTTTTCACAATTGTCGGTGTCATTGCAAAAGATTGTTCGTCATGCAAAATATGATACACAATACATAAAGATTCATTGAGGTCTTGTCTTGATGAAACCATAGGTGGAAATCTTCTTAATTTTTTTTTCTTCCAAGTATTCATTGGTCAACTTTAATTTATGACTCTTAAATTACTGTATTTTTTTTTTACCTCTCCTTAGGAGCTTTCTCTTTTTTGCTTCTTTAATAGCCCGAACTCATAATCTTAAAATTAAAAGTGAACTGTGCTTACTCTATTTTATCTACAAAATATATTAGGTGTGTAGGGTGAGTAAACTTCTTAAAAAGTACCCCTTAACACTTGCTTCATTCACACATGTATAAGTTTTATAAAAGAGAAAATTGCAAATGGTATAATGAAAAGAGGAGTTCTATTCGCAAATGATATAATGCAATAATCATAATTTTTTTACTGCACCTCGACTATTTCGCCAAACTTTTTTTTTTAACTGTTCTCATGTTTTATTCATTGGTGATGAGTAATTAGAAAGATACATCATTTCTTACCCTCCCTTGATGATTAAAATTTCTGAGTAGAGGCATGGGGAAATGATTTAGCATTTAGAACTCACCAAATTATATTAATAATTGAAGAACAATAATTCTACACTACAACAACAACATACCCAGTGTATTCCCACAGCGTGGGGTCTACACTAGATTGCAAAAATATAATATTTATAAATACAAGTCTTTTATATGTTTCAAAGGCCAATTCATATTTCATATACTTTGAAAACTGTGTTCGAATTCGAAATTTTATCATAATCATTTGATTATTTATTTATTTATGATGGATGGTGTTCAGAATCAGCTTGTGTGCACTTTAATTAAGTAGATAGAATAAATTATCTTTTCTTTTTGATGAAGCGATAAATTTTTTTCTTTTTGAACTAATATTAGCAAGTTCATGCCTTATCTTCACCATTCACCAACCAACATTATAAGCTACCATTTGTCAACTTATAACATTAGACAATGATGTATTTGCATTATTGCTTTATCCCTACACCATCATTCTTAATGGAATCTTAGAAGCAACTTTTCTTCGACTTTTAATTTAGACAGAATTTCTTTTTCTCCACCAGATAGAATTTTATGGTTGGGTGTCTTCATTATTGCTATAGACATCTAAGACAAAGATGGTAGTCAAATTAATTGATCCACTTACTCCTTCCTCTGAACCACTTTACATGTTACATTTCTAGTTTAACATCTCCTAAGAAAAATATTAATTAAAATATAATTTAATTAAATTATTTTTATTTATCATCTTTTTATATTTAATATTTTTCTCTTTTGCACTATATTAATATTTTTTTTATATTTATGATTAAAGATAAAGGTGAAAAATAACAACTAATTATATCTTAATTTTTTAAAATAATAATTATTTTGAACCATCTATTTTTAATAAAGACTATATATAAAATGATCTCGGAGGGAGTATATTATATAGTGCTTTGACGCCATTAATTGTAGCACCTATTAGTAATCAATACCTTCACAGCTTCTTCACAGCTTCACCTAAAGTGGCGGCACATCATGAATGATGCCCTGCTTTTTGCCAAATTTCTATGGTACACTTCCATATGGTTCTCTTTTATATGCCTTCAAAAATATTAATTAAAATTAATATTAATTATTTTACTTACTTTTTATTAGTATTTGAAAATATCCTTGTTTTTTTTTCATATTGTCTATTTTTTCTATACGCATTATATAGATTGAGACTGCGTCAAAACTAATCTCTACCTTCACAAGATAGGAATAAAATTACTTTTTATGTTACTTATGAAATTATATACTAGATATATTATTATTGTTGTAGTAATATTAATCATAATTGAGATATTTAAAGACTCCAAAACAATAATTACTAAAGATAAAATAAGAAGAATTAAAATTAATTTATCATAAACGTACGCAACAACAAATAATTTGAAATAATTACATTTAAAAATCACACAACTAATTTGAGACAGAGAAAGTGTGTATATATATTAATTTTCAAATCATTTCACTTATCATGTTTTTGCTTTGGGCGCTCCTTAAATAAACATTAACTAAAAAATTAATTTGATTAATTCTTTTTTATTTACTCTTTAATTTCAATTTAATACTATTTTTTCACCATAGTAATTTACCCTCATTTTTGTGTAAAAATAAAAATGAAAATAAATGCATTCAAAATTGTGTTCTAGTGGTCAATAAAGTGGGTTAAATAACCATAATGTATCAAGTTCAAATCTCACTCAAGACTGTGTTTTAGTGATTAATAAAGTGGGTTAAATAACCATAATGTATCAAGTTCAAATCTCACTTGTTTTTGATAGTAGGTGACAAATATTCCGTGAAATTAACCCGAACACCACGATCATAAAAAAAAAAAAATATTTATTTAAATTGATAACTAAAATGAATCAAAAGGGATTACTAAAGTAATACTCCCTCCAACCCAAAATGAAGTGAATTTTAATCTGACAACTAAAAATAGACCGAAGGGAATACTAAAGTAATGCTCACTCCAAGTATTTTGAAGATTCAATTATTTTGATCCAAAAAAAATATATTTTATATTTTTACACTATTAATGTAACTTAATCCGTTATATCAAAAAGTAAATTTATCGTTCGTTAGAATATCATAAGTAATTCTTGAATAATTTGATTACACAAATTTATTTAATACCATCGTGTATAGTGCTTAACTCAATTTTCGTGATCAATCATATGGTAGAATAGTCATTACATGATTTAGGGCCTCTAGGCTTTATTAACTAAACGGATTTGACAATTAATCATGCTACCGATTGATTAGATCTTAATTGGTTTACGATCTTAATTTCATTTCATTTGTTATAATCTTGATAGATCGAGTTATCTGATACATGTTGATTCTCCGTAAAATTACTTGAGATACGCATAGCTGACAAAATCATTTGGGCCAATTACTCTAGATTTCTAACTTGCAAGATTTACCATCATTTTTTCAAAAGTAAGCAACAAAACCTCAAAAGCAAGATGAATACTGAAATGTATTAGTACTATTAAATCTCAGGATGAATCTTTATCTTTAATCAACATTTAATTAATTAATTACCGTTTACAGTAATCTCAGGGCCAATTTTAGCAGTAGCAGCAGCAACATCACGAGGAACTAATTTCCCAGACTTAATCATATTCTTGTAGATCTCCACCAGCACTTTCTCATCGTACTCCTTAATCGGCCGCCTCCCAAATCCCTCAATGCCGCCACCGTAGCCTCCGCCGTAGCCGGCGTAATCGCCGCCGAATCCACGGGTGTTCGCAACCCTCAGCATCGTGTTCACATAAGCATCACGAAGCCCAATCAGAAGTTTCTTCAGTGAGAATCGCTTAAAATTAATCTTCAGCTTCAATTTAGGGGTTAACTTAATCTTCTTCCAGAACCTTCTCTTCCGGGTCGGACCTTCTGTTGATAACTCGACCCGGTTTTTATTCCGGTTCAGCTTCTGGTAACCTCTTCTCCTCCAGTAACCCTTTAATCCACTGTACACCTTAGTTGATACACCTTCCATTTTTTTCTTCTAGTTTTTGTGTAAAGGAAGAAATATAGGTGGGGATTTGGAGGATGTGATGCAATTTGCTTTGAATGTGAGTATATAGAAATAATAATGGAAATTGGTGAGAGAGATGAGAGTATTTAAGGAGTATTACATTGAGAGTGATCTGGTTTGTTCAGTTAGCACTTATCTGTATTTTTTGGGGGAATATTAATACATCTCTACTTCACCTTGTGAGTTGTGACTCATGGTTGACGCAAAACTACTCCTAGCTCCTTGTACTTCCTCCGTTCATTTCTTCTTGTCATTTTTTATTTTTTAAAAGTTAATTTAATTAATTTTTAAAGTTAATAATTTAATATTTTAAAATTTATATAAAAAAATAATATAAATTATAATTTTTTTACTTTGATATAATTAAAAATAATGTTTTAAAATATTAATCAAAATTTATATCGTTTGACGTTTAAAAAAAAACTATAATAACTAAAAATAAATATAGGGAGTAATGTTGTAAGAAGAAATTTAGGGGCACAAGGGTGAGTTCGGTATAAGGAAAAATATTTTCTCGAAAGATAATTTTATTTGTGTTCGATTAGTGAGTAAAAATTATTGTTTTAAAAATATTTATATATAATTTAGATAAATATTATGTGAGGTGAGGGTGGAGAGGTAGGAGTGTGAAATGGGTGGGAATGAGGGTGAAGATGAGGTGTGTTGGAGAGTCGGAGGACACAATCAATGGGGAATGTCATTAGTAAAATTTATTTTCCCTAATTTTATTAGAAAGCTCGCTTTCCTCATTTTTTAAGGAGCTTATTTTTCTAAAAACATGTTTTCAAAAAAATTGATCAATCAAACATAAAAAAATTAAAAAAATATTTTTCTCCATACTGAACACCTTAAATTTTGTCTGAACAGTAATTTGGATTTACAAATAATATTAAAATCATACTATTTCTATTTTAATAAATAATCACATATTTTCATATTTTTATTATAAATAAATGTTGATAATTATACGTTATTATAAGCTTTTAAATATGTGTTGCTTTAAAAAAAATCTTCTAATCTAATAAATAATAATAATGATAATTAACTATTTTTAATATAATCCTGATAATACATACAATCTCTTTCACATGAAAGATGAGTTCTTCCTCCTCCTTTTTGGCGAGATCCATAACAGTGTGTTTGGATGGTTGTTAGCTATTGTATTGTATTAATGTTAGTTGGTTTAAATATAATATTTATTTTAATTATTATTAAAATTTTATTATATTATATTATTAAAATTTATTTTAAGTAATGATGAGTAGTCTCATTTTATATAATGATTAATTTAGTATAATCACGTTGTTATTGTATATTTTTTTCTCATTTAATTTTTATTTATTATTTAATAATTTTATTTTATCCTTTATATTATTTTTTTATAATAGTCTTATTCCGTATCTTATTTTATGTATAAAATTATATAATAATAAAAAATAATATAATTTATTTAAATATTATATTTATTAAAGAATATAATAAAATACATATATTACGAAACATTATAAAATAATACGTAACAACCAGCAATTTGAGATGGAGGGATTACTAAACCAATTGAAAGGGAACAGACTATAGAGGGAGTAGCGAAACTTAACTTCGCTAGCTGCTGTAATGGATGGTCCCCACCTTTCTTGCATTATATTATAAACTAATACTATTTTTCTTTTATTTCTAAATAAGTGATCATTTTAAGTTAAACACACATTTTAAAAAATTATTCATTTCTAAAAAATAAAAGGTCTCAACATTTTAAGAAATTGTTCACTTCTAGAAAATAAAAGGTATTTTTACTATCTCACTCCTAATTAAATATTACTATATATTTAGTATAACTTTTTTTTAATTCATGGTTTTTAGTTATATAAACAAAGATAAATTTAAAAGAATATGATCAATTTATTCTTGAAAGCTTAAATAATCACTTATTTATAAATAAAATAAAAATATAAAATGATCATTTATTTAGAAACAATATCAGTGATGTCAAATTTAAAGTGATAATAATTGAGGAGGCAGTTTTGCTTGATTCAGAACTAGATGATGTAATGTAAAACAAATTGTATACTAAAATTAGTAGCATTAGGTATGACTCTATAGTAAGGACCCCCCAAAAAAAATTAAATAGGGACGTATATATTGCATTATCTTTATTTTTTCTAATTAAAGACATATTATCCCTTTCGTGAGGAAAAAGAAGAAGAAAAAGAACATTGAATTTAATGGGGGAAAAGCATAAATAATTAGTACTCGTATTAGGAAAAACTTTCATCGCATTCATGTTTACATAAATAAATAGATAATCTGATACGTGTTTATACACAAAAATTTTATATTCAATTGTGATTAATTAATACTAGCTTGGTTAGTTAAAATTTCAAAATTTACATATTTTAAAAATATTTTTTTATCAGAAATATTTGGAGAATAACAAGTTTGTTTGGCTAAATAATTTGAAAAGTAAAAGATTTAGAGGAGGTTTGGATTGACTTATTTTTAAGTGTTTTTGGCTAAGTACTTTTTAAGTTTTGATGATGTTTAACAAAGTTAAAAAGTGCTTTTAACCACTCACTTTAGGCTAAAAAAGTGTAAAAATTAGTCAAAGTCAAAGTTGGGGATACCCAATTTTTGGCTTTTGACTTTTAACTTTTAAGCTACTTTTTTAAAATCAATCCAAACACTTTCTTAAGCTCTAAAAAATAACTTTTACTACTCCTTCCATTCCTAAACAAGTGATCTTTTTAGCTTGGATACACCCTATAAGAAACTACTCATTTCTAGAAAATAAAAAATATTTTTACTAACTTACCTTTAATAAATACTACCTTTTAAGAAGATGTAATTCTTTAATAGTTTCTTCGTTATGTAAAACTCTCTTTTATCTAAAGAAAGGTAAAATTGAAAAAATATCATTAATGTTTTCTTGATTATATAAAAGATCACTTATTTAGAAATAAAATAAAAAGGCTAAAAGATCACTTATTTAGAAACGAATGGACTATTTAAAACATATTTTTCCGAAACTTAACATCTAACTCTCTAAAATAAGTATTTTTAATTTGGCAAACAGAAACATGCATAATAAACATTCTCAACTCATTTAATTATTTAATCATTATATTCTGATACATTTTGATGTATAAAATTGGGTGAAAATAAATATTTTCACAATTAATGATAATCATTCTCTACTACTAATTGATTCATCAATAATATGAGGTTCATGAATTTGGGCCATGAAGCCTGCATATACACGTAGTCGCTCGTTAACGATCGATGGCCCAATTGAATGTGATTGAAAAGTGAGCAAATTCTATATTTCATCATATTTATTCATTTATTATGCACATAATATTTATTTTTAAAAAATCATGTGAAGAAGTACGAGTGAAAATATGCACGATTTTTTTTTTGAAAGTTCTCCAGAAAATTTGTAGTCGCTATTTTTTGAATGTGCGCGGGTTAACATGTTCATGTGCAATAGCTCACAAACTACACGAGAGATGTATATCGCATTAGGAAATCCCTGTGCAACAAACTCGACTGAAAAAAAGACCAAGTAGGGGACATCCCCTAGCACCCCTTTTTGAGATACTGCATTTGCTGCAACAAACTCAATTGACTGAGAAAGGATCATGTGAAATTCAATACTTAGTCTATCTTATGGAATACCCTGTCACACCAACTCAACCACCCTTTCGTGTTAAATAAAGGATTAATGATCCGCATTTCAATCCTTTTAGGCACGAAAACAATTCTTACTGTTTTTTGAAAAGTCTTGTCTCTTGAAATTTTTCGTAGTTCATTTCATAAGTTTTTAGGTTTTCAACTAGTTCATCCAATGTCATTGTTGAAATGTCTTTGGCTTTCATGATGTCAAGTACCTTAGACTTTGTTAACCAGGTCTTCAGTGGTGATCACGTTTTGCTTGATTCACATCTTTTCATTTTAAATGCATCATATTTAGTAAATAGCATGGTAGCTTTGAACCTTCTTAATTATGTGACTAGTTTCTTCATGAATATTTACTAGTGCATCTCAGATTTGCTTAGTTATAGTGTAATAAAAAATTCTATCGTACACATTGGGTCCTAGACCACACACAAAAATATTATTGGTCTTGACAATTTTCTCGCATGCAATAAAATCCTCAAGAGTTATTTCAGCCTTGCCTTCCTAATATAGTTTCCTTCAACATCTTTCCGCATGGGTACTATCTTTGGTCCATCAGTAACCCTATCCCATGATTAACAATCTTCAGCTTCTAGGAAGTCTTCCATGTGAGCTTTCCACCAGGGTGAAGTCTTTTCCTTTGAATAATGAAAGCCTAGTTGTGGATTGCCCCTTACCGTGTTCAATTGGAGGTGCAATATTCATCTTGATCTTTTCTTAAGGTGTTAGCCTCTCAAAGATAACTCGTTCTGATACCAATTAATATTATGCACGTCCTAATAACACGAAAAGGGGTGAATTGACTTAGGCCTGATTTTTTCCTAAGTGATTACTTTACATGTTCCTTTCTACTAAGATGCACAATTATGAAGTGCAGTAAAGTAAGAACATCGTGTTTTTACCTGGAAAACACTCAGCTCACAAGAGTGAAAACTCCTGACCTACACCTTTGTAGGATTTGTCTCAAATTCCCTTGAACAAGTGAGCGCCTCAACATAATATAGATTACAAGAGTTGCAACGTGGGACTAACTTTAATTTAATCCCTACACAAATTGTTTTGTCCCTCTTCAATTTACCTTTACTTGAAGCTAAGTTCCTATACTGTTTATAGCTAAACAATTGCTTCTAAGAAAGCCGATATTCTCTCAAAATATGCTTTTATTTATTTGCTTGAGTTTTGCCTTAAGCTCGCAGTGTAAGTGCCTAACCTTCTTCTGTAGAAAATTTGCACATATAAACTTGGATGTGACAGAAAGTCAGCTGATCACAGACACTTCACGCAGAACCGGATCTGAAGGAAAAATGGTGAAGGTACTTGGCCTTCATGGATGATTCTACTTCCCAAGTAGCTCCTTCAATTGAGTTGTGAAAGCTGAAGTACTATCGGGGTAACTGACTTTTGATTGAAATAAAAACTGAGCTGGTTTCATGAGACACGTATGCATGCTGAAAATGTAAGAACGACCAATAGGACAGGAACTGGATATCCAACATGATAATTGGTCTAGTATGAGAGTAGGAACTCAGCCAAAACTTATAAAGAACAAACATACTCTAGAAATCACAGTTAACCGAAAACTATTCTCTTCTAAATACCACTCCTACCATTTGCGACTACAACCTCAACAGCGCACATAAAGGTACTAAGGTCTGAGTCTAACTACCCGATTCTCCAAGTTCAAACCTATCTCGACCAGATCTCTCTTGCATCTAGAACATCTTCTAAGGATAACATCCCCTCTTATCACAACAACCAAATAACCCAGGGCGCCCAACCAAAGGGTCACTAGTTGCATAAAATAAATATCCACATGTACCCCATCACAGTATTCAAGATTATAACTATGGTCACCTTATGGTTTCGTAGCTTACCCTATTTAAGACTTCTATCCTCTTCCCTATAATAACTAGGAGTCACAAATTCAAGAACTTCTACAGAGGGACATACTAAATTCCTCATCTAACTATTTCACACGAATAATCTTTATCTCATAATTAACCTACACCTAGAAGTCAAGGTGAAACAAGCACACAAACAAGGAAAAGGAATCTGCTACCTCCCAGCTAGGCTACTACAAGGCCTTCTCCCCTAACGCTTATAACAACATAAACCAGAATCATTGAAAGAGAAGAGCGGGAGCAGGAGTGTCACGAATGAAGGATTACAGATTGATCTTGACTTACACTTAGCGTGATCAAGCCACTCAAGGTGAGGCTTGGGGGATTAAGCGCAATTGGCATGAGTATTTCACATACTGAGCACGTAAGGCACGAATGGTGGGGATCACCACCCTTCGTCATCAAAGGCAAAGGTCAAGGGCTTTAGAGCAAGGAAATCATAAGCACAAATCGTTTCAAGAATCAGGTCGGAGCATATACATAACTTAACATGATTTGATTAGCCATAGAGGCATGTCTGAAGAATAAACTGAGCAAATAGGACCGAGCATACTGAGAGACATGAGTTTACATAGATAACAAACCTCAGGGTATAAAGTTGGAATTTATAGAATAGCAGGATAAGAGTAGAATCGTTGTCTGAAGCAATCACTTGCCATTCTAGAATCTGAACATGAGCGTGAATCTGAAATAGGACCATGGCGCTGACACACAAGGCATGCAAAATGTATCATAATGGCAGAAGTATACTTAGGACGCTAAGATGGAAATAAGCTTCTGCCTCCCCTCTTGACTTTGTTCTAACAACCCACAAGCATCACTACCTCAGCCTCCAAAATCTGATCGATTCTACATTTCACCATATCCCCCTTAGATTCATGCCACCCTCCTAAGTCTATGGACCTCTCACCAACCTCTTAAAGGAACTATGATCGTTTTACCCTAACAAAATATACACTACTCCAGAATCTAGCACGAATACCCTCTTCCTTCTACTGTCTAAGACCCTCCTTCACCTAAAAGTCTAGGCCTCAACCCTTCTGTCTCCACTTTGCTCTAAGTTAAGACAACTCATAACCAATCAAGAATAGGGGTCCGGGACTATGGAGGCATACAAGAAGGAAATCTAGTGACGTACCTGATTCAACTTTGGGAGGAATACTCTGACCCAGCTGGCTAGGCAATGAAAGGAATTGACTTTGGAGATGAACACCACCGTTGCTCCGCTTAGATAAGGGGCAATCCCTGATCCTATGGCCTAACTGACCACACCCAAAACACCTCCCTTTGCCAGCAAGACACTCACCTAGATGAAGCTTACCGCTTCTACTATAACGAGGGTACCGCAAGGTCTTTGGAGCCCTATTGTGACAAGATACAGAATCGAGAGCAGGTATGCTAACTGAAGATGGGATTGGTCCAGATGACCTCTGCTGAGAAGACGATTGGCTCCATGTTTCGGTCTTCTTGTTCTTCCTCTTCCACTTCTTTAGTTTCTCTTTCTCATTCAACTGAGTTGTCATGGCTTGAGCCAACATACAGATGGCTTCACAAAATTCTGCATTCATAACCTCATGATCTAGAGTGGTTGGATTAGCATTCCTCGTGGGGTTTCTTCGCGGAGACATTATCTGGAATGCGTAAGGAACGGATTAGAAGGGTAGGTAGAGTCAAACTCTATCGCACGATAGTGAACATAAAGAAGTGAAGTTTTTCCTAAAACACCTCATAGCCTCCCTCTTATAAGTGTGGAGCGCTTCACACCCATGAAAGAGACTCTACTTGGCGCGACTTTCATACACCCTAGGACTCTTCAATCTGAGGCTCTGATACCAAGTTTGTCACGCCCCGAGGTTACCCCCTAGACATAACACGGGACTTGGGACCACAAGTGCCCCAAGCTAATCCTTGGTCATAGCATTCTTAAGCATAACAAAAGATAAGCGGAAGCATAGTAGATAAATCTAGAATCACATAAATGGATAATCAAGTCAAATAGGAATACAAAATCCAGAAAGAGACTCAAAAGTTGTCTATGTTTGAAAAGACTCTACTCATGACATAAAGAGTTGCTAGGACAAGACCCTAGCTAACTCGTAGTGCGGAAAAATATATAGCTAACACTGACTAAGAACATAACTAGTCCTCGACCTAAGAGGACTCACCAACAGCTGATAGAGAGTGGCTTAAAAGCTCTAGCCACAGGTCTGAGAAGGGACACCTGAATCTTCATCATCAAAGGATGCAGCGCAAGATATGCGTCAGTACTACAGGATGTACTGAGTATGCGAGATATGCATAAGTAATATGAAAGCATGCTTAAAACATAATTGAAAACTGAGTTCATGCATAATCGAAGAATGGATGAGCCGTCAACTGATCTGTGGTTTCAACTGCCACTTCTAGGAGTCTACTGGAACTCAACACCACGAGTCACTCAACGGTCTGTGATTCAGGACGACAGACTGTCCTGTTGACTCGTGGTTCCGACTTTAGGATATGAGGATCCTCTGATCCTCAGGGATTATGAGTGGAAGAACGGGTCGTGGAATAGGTTGACAAGTCGTCAACCCACTCGTGGAATTTAGAGGACTTGGTACCTCTCTGAAGGTGATTCTACGGGTTACAGGATGGACCGTCGTTCAAATCGACGACCCATCAAGTCGTTCGTGGAAACTGGGTAGTAAAGCTGAATTTTGACAAACCACGGGTCACTCTACTGACCGTGGTTTTGGTCTACGGGTCGTGAACCAACCAGTGGTTTTGAAGATAAAAATTTTAAGATTCAGTTCAGCAATGACGAGTCACAGTGCGGACCGTGGTTCAGAACCACGGTTCGTCATCCGATCCGTCATCACTGACAGTACTGCAGTAAACTACCCATAACTTTTACTCCGGACTCAGATTAATGCGCGGTCGGTGGCGTTGGAAAGAAGACTCAAAAACCTTTAATTTAGTGGGTATTAGGCCACCTAACTCTTTATATTTTAGGAGGAATGATCGATTGAAGTTGACCCTGACTTGAAGTAGTGTTTAAGAAGTAGACAACTTTTTCGCTCTTACACATCTGTAACTATGTGCCCTCTTAGGGTCCAACTCAGTTTGTCTTGCCTCATATTATTACTTTGTCTTTAGGCTTCAAGATCTTTTGTACTTCTATACTTCATCAAAATCCTTCTTTCTTCAGTAGTCCTACTTTGACTGAATTCCTGAATGGAACATCATATTATTGATTTACATGGTTCATTAATTTACTTCATGCTTCAACTAAATACAACTCATTTAATTAACTTAATGCACTTTAATTTGTCAATCATCAAAACTCACTAAGTCCAACAGAATTAGTTGAATTGCGCAAATTAATTCGAATACAATCCCTTAAAATAATTTTAAAAAATAACACACATGGTCTTTTGTTATGTGCTATCCCATATTGATACAGCTCTCCATACATTTCTCATTTGGATCCACACATCTGCTCTGCCCTTTTTTTGTGCATGTTCCCTGCCGACAATCAACCATGAAATCCTTTCAATTCTCACTTGTACAATATTCTTTTCTTTTGAGTTCTTGGAAGTTTCTCTTACCCATACTCCCAAAGTATTAAATAAATGTAGAGAGAATCCCAATGGGTCAACTTTCATGCCAACCTGTATAGTATAAGCATTTTTTGAGATGATAAAAGTTATTCCATCAAGGGATTCCCAACAACAGTTTCAGTACGAATACTTCTTTTTGAAATGATATACATGATTGTTGAATGCTTAAAGCCCGCCCGGCTTAGCTAACATAGAAAGAGATTTCGGATAACAGTAATTTTTATTTGAATCTCTTTTCGATCGATCTGGCCGAATCAGAATAAATACAGTTAGTGAAATTAGACCGGGAAGTGAGGCATTTTCCATAAAAATGGCCAGCATTAAGTTCTAGCTTAGATCGAAGGTTATAGCTTTGCTTCCCGAAAGATTAATTTTCTCGTTATAAGGGGTTTCGAATCTCAAAGAAAGGAGAATTCTAGTAATTCAGTTGATTGGCTACTTGAACTAAAACTGTGACATATATAGTGCTCAGTTGAATTTTCACAATTTCTCTTCAATTTTGTTAAAAGAAAGGATTGATATATAATACTGTAGTGCAAAAGACGAAGGAAACACAAACAACACTATAAGCAGATTTAGAATTGTTATAATTTATAATTGACAGGTTATTCATGGTAATGGAATTAAAAATAAATACATCGACAGCAAAGTGTAGGCCAATTGTTTACTTTAATGGAATTAATAAACGTATATTCGTCTTCGCTTAAAAGCTACATGCATATATAATTCTATCAAATCTATGTTAACGTTAATCAATCTACGCACTACTTCTTTGCTACCAAAAGAGTATGCAGAGCATAAAATATTGGTATAACATATTGATCACGCCCAATTCTAGTTTTACAGAAGAATAAGCGGTCGCTGTAAATATATCTGAAATAAAGAATCCGGAATTGAATCGAAAAGAGAACTAAAGCTTAGCTACAACTATTTAACCTCACTAATTTAATAAGTTCAACAATTTTTTGAGTTATAAAGATTAAAAAATGAATTGAATTCAAGATTAAGAAGACCTGGAGTTCTGACTTCTCCAATTATCGAAATTCCTTTTGCTACATAAATGTTAGTAGTAATACATTGTAAAATTGATTTGGTTCGTTCGTTTTTCTTTTTAGACTGTTGTGGAGAATCGACTTCTCACTGAAAATTCAGGTATTCAATCAACCAAGCTACTAAAATTTTCCACTTGTTGATTATTTCTCTATCAAATGCCTCCCCAACCTATACCCGAAATCCCAACTACACACTCCAACTTTATAGAGATTTTATTAACCCCCTAAACATTTTTAGTTGGGAATCCGGTAATAAGTTGCCACGTCAAAGAGAGTGAAATACACTCACTTGCCACGTCAGCATTTAGGTGGGTATATATTCCACTTTTAAAATGTTCAGGGGGTAAAAAATTTCACGTGAAGTTTAAGTGTGTAGTTGGGAATCCGGTAATAAGTTGGGGGGTATTTGACCATTTTCTCTATTTATAATTATAACCCGATAATGAAATAAAATATACACTCCTTACACAGAGCTAGTGGAAGAGTTAAAAAAGTTCAATCGAATTTAAGTGGTAAAAGAAATCATAAAAAATCAAATTCAAATTAGAAGATTATGGATGAAATTAGGACGGTGATTTACAAATTGAATGGCCCCCGAGAGCGGAGCGCCGTGCCTGCTGGAAATTCCTGAAAAAAATTAAAGCTTCTTATGTACCTGCTGCTTAATTTCTAGTAAAAAGTTTCAAGTCCCAGTGCAAGCCTCCCAGACAAACTGCCTACTTTGCCCTATATTATAGTAGTATCATTCAATTTGGATTCGTTTGATATGATAACGTGAAATATTTCAGGAATAATTAGTTTTAGATTATATTTTTATCTGTTTGATTGATAGTATAAATTTATCTCAAACTTAATTAATTTTGAGGTATTTCATCTTATTTTATCCAACTTGAGATTATTTTATCCACTTTCAAGTGAGATAAATAAGAGGGTGTTTAAATTGGCTTTTAAAAAGTAGCTTATAAGTTAAAAAGCTAAAAACCAAAAGTTGGGTATTCTTAACTTTTGTTTTGGCTTATTTTACACTTTTTTGATCAAAAAGTGAGTGCTTATTACAAGCACTTTTTAGCTTTGTAAAACACCACCAAAATTTAAAAAAATGCTTAAAAGTCAAAAACACTTAAAAATAAGTCAATCCAAACACCCTCTAAGTTTAAGAATTATAGTCCCAGAATTATAATACCGAGATAATTTAGTCTTCGTACTAAACGACCCCTTTGAACTTATCATCATCAGTTTAATAAAAAAAATTATACTATCAGACAGTACGAATTTACAGTGTTATTAATGGATTCATGATAATTCAGTAACTTTTGTTCAAATTCTATTTATATATTAAAATATTTATTAAATATCAATCAATACTAAAGTGTAAATCAATAATTATTGTATATTAACTTAGAATAAGAACTCATAAATTTTATATTTGCAATCGGCATTTGTTAATTTTTTCACATAAAATTGGTAGCGTAGAAGATGTGACACTAGGAATAGTGCGGTCTTCAATAACATGCACTAGGTAGTCCATCAACCCCACACACCTATTGTCTTCATATATATCTCCCACTTTTTCCACCACCTTATTGTATTTGTTGCATTTCATACGTTGAACATCAAGTGCCTATAGCTTCTCAAAATGAGAACTCCTCCAAACTCTCAATTCCAAAAAAAATTCTTCACCTTCAATATTCTTCTTCTTTTCCTTTCACTCAACAATAATGTCCAAATAATTCAAGCCATGTCAACAATCACAGCAATTTCCAAGGATCAAATCTCTTGCGAAATGTGCTCCGCTTGTGAGAACCCTTGTCAACCTATTTTTCCTCCACCACCACCACCACCGCCTCTAGAGCTTCCGTGCCCGCCTCCACCATCACCGCCACTTCCACCACCATCACCGCCTCCTCCATCTCCTCCCCCGCCCTCACCACCGGTCAATTATTGTCCACCGCCGCCTCCACCACCACCAGCCCGACGTTCTTGCCCGGAAGACTGCTCATTGCAGCCTCGGACACCACCTTATTCCATATACCCTTATTTCTCACCACCTTCCGCTTACTCTAATAAATCAGCTCGATTTAAAAATCAGCCCTTCGTTACTTGTCTCATCATTGCCATTGCATGTCTTATGGTGTCATATCGTTCGTTTTAGTTTTAGGTCAAGTCTGCACATTTTTTCTTAAAATTATGTCTGATGTACGTACTCTTATGATTCTTATTGATTTTTAGTATCATCAGACTTTATTCGTCCATTCAACAAAAGCAAAAATAAATAAATTATAGTGATATCAAGAATTAACTTGTATAACATCTAATGTTTGTTATTTTACTTATATTAGTTCCTTGTTCTATCCAAATAAATATATGTAAGTTTCAGGTTTAGAAGACAATGTGGAGAGATAATGTAGCAAGAAGAAATTAAGGGCAAGAAGTGGTGGATAAAAAAAGTTGGTGGATCAAATTGCCATACACAAAGAATGTGGATTCGAAGGACATCTCATATGCTTCTATAAGGGAAAAGTAGGAATAGTCTTCTTTTGCACTTTAGGTAGTGGAATTCAATAAAGTGGCTCAAGTGTAATACAAGAGTCACATGCTTAGTTCTTACTTAAATTTTCTTATTATTGGATACTCATGTACTAATCAATTCTATAATGAAGCATCAAATTGGTTTTATTTTCTTTTAAGTTCATTTGGTTTCTCATGATATTATTTTCGGCGTCTCACTAATTTAGATTCGAACTGCAATCACACTTTAAAAGTAAAATGTCGATTAAGGAAGAATGGGTACTTTTCATTCCATTATAACCTTTGATAATTTTCTTGATCGATCATTGATAATTCATAATATTGTTCATGTTTCAAAAGCTTCAATATTTATCAACACATAAGAAAAAAAGTGTGAAGGTTATGCTTCCAATTAGGGGTGTACAAAATCGAACCGTAAACCGAATCAAACCGCAAATCGAATTAAATCGTAAAAAAAATCCGACTAGTGGTTTGGTTTGACTTGGTTTGGTGTTGGAAAAAAAATCCGACTATAATTGGTTTGGTTTGGTTTTAACTAAAAAAAGTCAAATCGAACCGAACCAACCCGATATTACATATATACTATTTTTAAAAATATTTTATACATAAAAATATTTATTGTGATATAATTTATAAATATTTCTTCAACTTTTTCATAGTTTTTATCTTTCAATATGTTATTTCAAGTTTACACTTAGAATTTTAAATGGTTCAATAAGTCTTTTACAACCTATAGATATTAGTAACTCAAATAAAACTTAAATCAATATGAATATTAACAAAAGATTATTCAATCCAACACCAGGAATGACAATTATGTTAGAAAATTATTCTTTAATTTTACATAAATGCATAAACTAATTTATTTTTCTGTTTAATATTTAGTCATGTAGTTAATACTTATTAGACTTATTTTAGCATGACTTAATATTTTTAAATTACGATTATTTTTATTATGACTTATTAATATGCAATATTTATTCCATGCGATTTCATTATTTTTTTGGTTGAATATTATTGTCATTACTCACTTCATAAATTTCAAATAAAGTGAATATATTTTGTGTTATTTTTTTAAGAAATACCTAAGATAGCTGTATTTTGCTCGGACTAAAGAAATCTTTTAAAGCACAAGTTAATTATATATTTGTATGAAGACTTTATCGGAAAAAACCCGAAAAACCCGAGGAAACCGAAAAAACCCGAGGTTGGAAAACTAGACTTTTATTGGTTTGGTTTGGTTTATAAATTTAAAAACCCGACACTAATGATTTGATTTGGTGTTTAAAAAATCTGAACCAACCCGATCCATGTACACCCCTACTTCCAATAGTGTCCTGTCATCCACACATAATCATTTACAGCAAAAGATTATAGAATATATTTCGAGTGATCTTGGAAAGTTGGAATAAAAATCAATTTTGAGAGTGTGACAAGGGTATCCAGAATAAGGAAAAAGTGACAAATGAGTATTTTTTTTGGTTTTTTATTCAGTGTTTAGTATTCATTTTAGGATCCTAACTAATTTAAATTCGCTTTATATAAGGCCCATTAAAGAGGAAGCTTTTTCTACTAAAACTTTTTACATTTCTGGGGCTCGTATCCAAAACCTCTAATCAAGAATGAAAAAATCATATTTGTGATTCCGTCCCAACTCTTTAGTGGTGCCGTACGTGTTTTCTTTGTTTTTCTATATTCTTCTTCTTTTAAACCTCTTTTTAATCTGAATTTGGTGAACACTTTTAGGAATTTATTCTTCGGTCACAAGCGAATGGAAATAATTATTGACTTTGGTAATAAGATTTATTCAAAATAATGATTTAAATGTGAAAAGTAAAATTGATAGCTGATAAGAGTCCAAGCAAATTTGGTGTAACATCGGATACTGTTAATCTTGAATGGAGAAAGAAACATGTCAACTGAAGATATTATCTTTTTGTTTTCTAACCGATGTCCGATATCCACATTAAAATGTCAACTAACTCAAATGAGCATGTAGGAATGCAGACCACTACATAAGAACTAATGACGGAGAGAAAGTGAATAGCACCTAGGCATCGTGTAAAGCCCATTTTAAGAGAGCCTCCCCCAACTAAAGATCTAAATCACTATTCATTACAGGACAAAAGAACTCTACTTATAGTTACTGATTTTACTAACAGAGAAGGAAAGAACAAACAAATTGAATAAAAAGATTATTAGTCTTAAATGGAAAAAGGAGGAGTATATTTTTTTGAGCAAAAGAGAGAAAAACGCTAGAAACCATATTCCAGTTGTCTCTTTATTCTTTATTCCCAATTCATGGCAGTCAGCCTGAGAATGTTGATAAAAAGAAGGTGAAATTTTTTCTTAGTGCACATAATTTTTTTTTTAATCTTTTGAATACAAATCAAGAGTACTCCTATAGTTTTCCTTCGATTTAGTTTCGATGTTAATTTTTTAAGACTTTGGTATTCAATTTGGTTCTCAATTATATGGTTCCGGTTTTTCGATTCTTCAGTTTAATAGAAATTTTCATTTCATAAATAGCTATAGTTTTCTAAATTATTCAGGGCCCATAACTTAAGTTTCTTAATTACAAAGCGTAGCTAATTTCAAGTTCTAAAATCAGCCCTCGATTTGTATATAAACACTTATAATACGTATAATTCATAAAAATAGATTCCTAAAAATCAGTTAGAAAATCTTTTTAAAATGGAAATCTCCATAAATCATGCATCTTTTACTCTCATTAACATTCTCTCTTCATAATTGACTGATACAGCTGAAAAATCTCATATACAGATAACCATTCATGTACTTTGCAACTTCATATATTCATGTGTTCACCATCTAATGTATATATGTATTTGAGATTCAAGTTAACTAAGCATATACATTTCAAATGTATATACTGATATGTATAAATCTCATATACATTTTAATCTCAAAAGTTTGAATCTAAAAGTATGAATCTCATATACATTTGAACATCAAAAATATGAATCTCATATACAAATCTATAACAAAAAACAAAGCATTCCAATTGCACAAATTTTAATTGTATGTATCAAATTGAGATTCATGTTAACTAAGCATATACGTTTCAAATGTATATAGTGATAGGTATAATCTCATATACAAAACTCAACTGAGATTCAATTATACAAAACTCAAACCCAGATTCAATTATACTTTTTTTTTTGTATATATGTTTTAAAATTTTCTTATTTTATTTTGTATTTGTATATATGCGTATCATATACAGTTATATGTGAATGGTGATTTGAGCTATTATTGACAAGTTTGAAGAGAGAATATATGGTAAATAAAGGGGAAAAGAACATTTATACCCCAAAAAAGAAAACTATTTACCCTCAAATGCCCCATTACTTTCATACCCCTTTTATCCTAAAATTGTATTTTATCTAAAAAAAGAAAAATACGGGTTGACGTCATGCTGACATCAGCGCCCACCCTTTTATTCCTCTTTGATACCATCACAGTATATATATACTCTGATAGTATCAAAGATTAACTAAACAATGTTTTATTGAAGGATTACTTTTTCCTCCTTGATACCATCAAAGTATAATATAATCTGGTGGTATCAAAGATTAACTAAACAATGTTTTATTGAGGTTTGCTTCAGTCCTTCAATGAAATTACTCAATCATCCATGATACCATTACGGTATATCTATATATTGTCATGGTATCGTTGAGGTATGTTTCAGTTTTTCAATATTTTAATTTAAAAACAGTTTAAAAAAAGAATCATAATTTAGATACTATTTTTTTTAATTTGCAAAAAGAGAAAAAAAATTACAAAAATATATTTTTACTAATTTTGAGTTCAATAAATAAGCTTGTGACTTTAATAATTTTCTCTTAATTGTTTCTTATTTATTTCTTAATAAAAAGCTCAGTCCTATATGATACCGACATGGTATCAATATACCGATGAAGTATCACATAGGATTAAGCTCAGTCCTATATGATACCGATAGAGTATCAATATACCGACAGAGTATCACAGAGGATTAATTCATGATAGTGACGCGGATGTCATGTTGACGTCATGCGCGAAATAAGAAAAAGAGAAAGTGGGCAATTACTTTGGGTTGAAGGTCTATTAAGGGTATATACTTTGGGTTGGGTTCATTTGGGTAAAAGTTTCACAATTGGGTCCAATTTATGTAGTTTTCTCTAAATAAAGATGCCCATGATTTATGTTGTTTTCCATTTTTAGGTAATATATGTTTTCTTCCCCCCAAAATGTATAAGTTGCCCAAAATAATAACTATTTGTTCTAAACTATACCTATAAAATGTAGGGCAACTTTCAGAAATAGCTTAACTATAAACGAAAATAGGCTAACATAGCAACACTTTCAATAATTACAATCTGTAGCCCGCTGTATTCATTTTCACTGGTACCCGCTGTATCAACTGTATGCAATTTTCTGTATTTGATATAAAATACAAATACAGTAGCTAATTAATGATTGTATTCCTCTTGTATTTTGTATTTTCACATTTTTATCTCTCCTTCAAATGTATCAAATTTATCAGTTGTATTTGTATATAAATAAGTATATGCATCAATTGTATTTTTTTTAGTCTATCATATACAAATACAAATGTATCGTTTATATCATTTGTATTTAGATTGTTCAAGTTGTATCAACGAATATAATTCATATCAACAAATACAAGTGTACAATTCATATCAACAAATACAAGTGTATGAACGAATGCAATTCGTATTAACAAATACAAGTGTATCAACGAATACAATTGTATACAAATGTATCTTTTGTATTTGGATGATGCAAGTTGTATCAACAAATACAATTTGGATTAACGAATACAAAAAACAAGCATAAAAAATACATAAAGCAACAAATATATCCACGAAGCAAAGCCGTTGTCGCCTAGAGAGAGGGCAGTACCTTGGTGAAATCTCTGCCCTCTGCTTTCTACACCTTCCTCCGAACTTCTCTTCACTTCCTTTTCTTCTAGCTGGTTCGTTCTCTTTCCTTCCCTCACTTCGTTTATTTAATTCTTTTGAAATCAAAGACATGTTCAGTTTGTTGAACATATGTGATGTTTTAGTTACGCAAGTTGCCCCTCACATGTTAGTTTGATTCTTGTTCTTCGGGGCTAAGCACATGGAAACATTTTTTTTCTTTTTGTTGATGGTGACGAGAGAGAGAGGGAGAGGGAGAGAGAGGCGAGCAGATGGGAGAGTGGCGAGAGAGGCAGCAAAGTTCAGAGGCAACAGGGTTTTCCCAAAGTATTGCTATCTGGTCATGGTTTGTAATTAATACAAAGTTAGGGTATGTTGGCTAATTAAAGCCTTAAGTATGCCTATATGTGTAGTTTTTCTAAAATGTAATTATGTAAAAGTTAACCTATATTTTATAATTAAGCCCTTCAATATTTTATGTCCCGTAATTTTTCCTTTAGAGGCCCAAAACCTAGCATGGCAATAACGACCAACCCAATAACCCATACCCATCCTTATAAAGAGAAGGTTTTGTGGTGCCAAATTAAAAGGGGTTTGAAAGTTATCTTAGGCTGTAGGTAGTGGCAGAGCCACCTTATGGTAAAGGGTGTCTCCTTAATTCATCGAAAATTTATACGATTTAGTTAAATTAAATTTTAATTTTATGCATAAATACTGTAATATATTCACTTCCATTATTTTTATTTTTTATGTGCATCTATTTTTTTTGTATTTTGACTCTCCTAGAATTCTTAACTCCACTACAAACTATAGGTTTGAATCCAAATGTGTACGTGATCCGAGTATTTTTTGGATTCTCTTTGCATAATTTTAACTTCCATTCATGTAGATGTTGAGGTTATTTGGGGGAAGAAAAAGGGGAAAGAACAATGGTGTGACGCTTGTGTTGTCTCCAAATTGAGCCCTTTATAATGTGGCCATTCTCCGATCCGATATATATGAATGGATAATAGAATAAAATGCAGATTACGAGTCAAATGACATATACAAGAAAAGATAAAAATAAAAAATGGAAAGGTCACATGAGATATGTATTTCTATTATATAGAAGAGTGGACAAGGAACGATCAAGGGCAAAATTGTCTTTTCATCATTTATCAAAAAACTAACTCCACGTCACTTTCTTTCCACACAGACGACATACTCTAGAAACATCTCCTTTTCCAAGAGATCAGAGGAGTACTCTTTCAATTCTTCTTAATTCAGACTTTCAACGTATGATTTGCTCGAATTTCCTTAATTGCTAATGTACTATGGTGACATTTCTCTGTCCACCAAGAGAAGGAAAAGATTTAAGTTTTGGGTTAAAGAAAAACATAAAACTGAAATTTTGAGTTGAAGAAAAGCCCTTTTCTTGATTTGATACTTAGCTTTCCTCTTTCTTCATGTTTTTTTTTTTCAGTGGATTTGATCATACATGTGCTTATTGGTTAAGATGTCAATTAGGTACATGTACGATCGAATACACTTAAAAAATACATTTAAGATATTTGCTAATATTTTGAAAAGATTTGTAAACTTGTGCACATATGCTTTGTTTCATTTCATAATATGAGAGGCTTACAATGTGAATAAAGGATTGATAATATAATTTGAATTTTTATCAGATAATAAATATGTAAAATGCTTTGTT
Source organism: Jaltomata sinuosa (assembly GCA_003996215.1). Taxonomy (NCBI): domain Eukaryota; kingdom Viridiplantae; phylum Streptophyta; class Magnoliopsida; order Solanales; family Solanaceae; genus Jaltomata; species Jaltomata sinuosa. The sequence goes on along the minus strand of QJPP01007185.1, from coordinate 1,734,119 downwards.
TCATTTGTAAGTTTGTGCTACTCTCTTTATAAGATTACACTTCTCACCTTGGTTTTCTCATTCTACTTATTTACTACTCCATTATTTAGGAAGGAATACATTTCTATTCATATATGCGCATACTTAGACCAACCAATAACCATACTCCTTTCGTTCCTAAATAAGTGATCATTTTTTAGGTTGAGCACACCCCTTAAGAAATTGCTCACTCCTAGAAAATAAAAAATGTTTTTTACTACTTTACCCCTAATTGAATTTTACTGTTAACGTGATCTTTTCTAATTAATGGTCTTTGATTATGTAAATAAGGGCAAATTTGAAAAAATGTGATTAATTTATTTTTGAAAGCCTAAATGATCACTTATTTAGGAACAAAAAACAAAATAATCACTTATTTAGAAACGGAGGGATCGGAGTAACATATTTAGTGTAATTTCATAAGTGGCATCTAAAGAAAATCGTGTGTACGCAAATCTTACTCCTATCTCGTGATGGTAAATATGTTGTTAATTCCGATAAACATTTGGCTAAGTAAAACAATGCACATACTTGGACCATATACTAATTAACTCACTATAAATGCCATAATTGCTGTATGTTGGCAAACAATGGAAGAAATGATACGTTTGTAATTGAACAATTTGAAACACGTACGTACATTAGGATAATCAGAAATCTTAGAGAGTAGGAAAAGTACATGTATACAAGAAGAAGAAAAATCCAGTATTATCAACAATCATGAATGCAATAAAGAGTCCACTACTAGCTTCTTGTTCCTCTTCTTTATCTCGAAGATTTAATACATACATAACTCACCTTCAAACTAGCTACCAAACGACTATTCATTTTAATGATATGTCCTTTTGTTTATGGTCAAAGAAACAAGAAAATGGACACAAGAAGAATGAGACAAGTGATAAAAGGATGATGGTTCTTGAACTGCGCGGATTTGGAGTCAACTGTATTAGATGGAGGAGGGTTGTAAAAATAGAAAGGGAAATACGGTACAATGGGGTTTGGAGGTGGAGGGATTGGGTATAAAGAAGGGTTGGTCGGAGGAAAGTAGTAATCACCATCACCACCACCGCCATTATAAGGCGGTGACATAGGTTGCGGTGGTGAAGGAGGTGGTGGACAATTATAGTCTGATGATGAGGGTGGTGACGGTGGTGGTGGTGGAGAGAAGATGGGCTGACAAGGGTTGTCACAGGAGGAGCACATTGTGCAGGATATTTGGTCTTTGGCTATCGCGGTTATTGTCGACATGGCATGATTTAATTGGACGTTGAACGAAAGGAGAAGGAAAATGAGGCTGCTGAAAACAAGAAATTGAGAATGCAGGGGAGTCCTCATATTGACAAGGCCAAGAATTGAAGAAGAATTTGCAAGGAAAACATACTCAATAAGAAACAAGAAGTAAAAGCAAAGTTGTTATTTTATGGCACTACAAAAATTATACATAAGAGAGTTGCGTTGAAAACGTGGAGGGGAAGAGATTGGAAAGAGATAATAGTGAAGGGCTATAAAAGGGTGACAGAGATAATGAAAACAATGGGTGTGCCTGTGGGGGTTGGGTTGATGGAGGACTGCATGTGTATTGATGACCACACCATTCCTAGAGTTTTATCTTCTAAGCCACTACTCTCTATATGACAAAAAACATAACGTCCATTGCCGTTTTCAAGTTTTAGACCAACAAGGATGTGGTGGTGTAATTAATTTTTCTAAACCAAATTCTACTGAATACGAAGTTACATTTATTAGGAAGTGTGGTGTTGGATATAAGTTATATATGGTTATAACCTAAAGGTTTTATATTATAAATTTAGTTTAACCTATTGGTATAACATATTAGTTGACTATTGTCTTTTCAAGTTTAGGTACCATTTTTATCAGGTTACAATAACTCTTATCATAGAAATTTAGTTGATAATTGCCTCATAAGTAATCTAATTACGCAGTCAGCAAATCACCAAGTCAATGAAGTTACAACATGGACCAAGTTTGAATATCTGGAATGTTAGTTGGGCATCTATACGCATATTGTTGACCTTAACCATCAAATCACACAGTAAACTTTGTCAACTAATGTCGTTTAATACCATATTTATGCATTAGTATATCAGTTCTATGTATGTTTAATAGAATTTTCCGACGAAACATGTTGCGTGATTTCACTTCACTTAAAAAGATAAGCCATCAGAGCGATGAAGTTCTTGATAGTATATATTTGTAGTATCTACTGTTTCAGGGTCTTAGAACTTAAATAATGAGGAGGTTACCTATACTAAAAAATGAACTTGGCATTACTTTTATTACTATGTTATGATAGGGACATGGGCTATTGAAGGCATCTATTCAAATTATTTGGGCATCGTATATACTTTTTAGTGTTGGAGATGGCTAAGAAGCTTGAGAATAGATGGTCTGTAACACAATATGATCAATACACATGTACGATTTTTTTAACGATAGATGTAACCTACAAATCAGAATCAACTCTAGCTGATTTTGAAGTAAATGTTGTATTATCAAACGATGGCATCTGTTTCCAAGACCAACAGAACCCATTTTTCTTGAAGTTAAACTAAGACATCATGGCATTTCCATTTACAAACATGAAGTCAAGTCTGTTTCTTACAAAAGCAAATAATCACAGAAAACAGAGAAGCAAAGATCCAAGGTTCATTTAACACAACATCGAAGCTACCTTTCCCAAGGTTCATTCACCAGTTCTCGCGACGAAGTTGTCTAAGAATCCTACCTTGAGGTGAATCCGGATCACCCCTCATAGCATTCATTTTCCATATCTCCATAGCTCTCAAAAGAGCCTCTTCAGCCGTATCCAATTGCTCCGGCCTCCACACCATCACCCCGCCATCAGGGGCGGGGTAGAAAGCAATGCCATCATCCGCAGGCGCATCAGTCGCCTGCGTGATCGGCTTCCTTGTATCAGCCATCTCCATTTCCGCCAATGGAGACGGCTTATGATGCTTGAAATACTCTCTGTCGTCTTCAAATTTCCCTCCCCTGTCATTCGCTTCGTCGGGCCACGGGGTACCATCCAATCCAGCGCAGTTAATGTCTTTTAATGATGTTTTATTGGTAGCATTACTAGATTTATGTCGTTTTTGTTGTGTCAAAGGGTCTATAGGTTGATGTACGCCGGTGCTCTCGATCTTTTGAGATGATCCGATTGGTGATTTGGGTGGTGCGAATGCATCGTGGTCTTTACCGGGCTTTATATTGGCTTGTTTCCTTTCGTTTTCTGCTCCCTTCACTGATTCCTCTAAGTCATCTCCCTGCAAATACAATATTGTTACTCAATTCATTCAAACCAACTTTTGACACTATAACAAGTATAGATGTGGCACAATTAACTAACCCTCTAACTTGGTCAAGTTAACCGAATATCTATCGAAATAGTCTCTCTCTAGTCACTTTTTGACTTTTACGCACCAATTATTGACATAGTGACTTTACTATATTACCCCTATTAACTGATACTAGTTTCAACTTACCATTTGAAAATTCAAAAAATCTTAATAAATAAATTAAAGGTAAAAAAGAAAATTTTATTTTGTCTTTTCCTAATATGTCAAAAATGATAAGTAAAACGAAAATCAAAAATAGAAATAAAGTGACAAGGAGAGGGAGTAACCTAATCCAACCAATAGAATAAAAACAAACTATTTGATAAAAATAGGTCAAGATAGTGTAACCTGAACTTATAATGTCAATTTTAGAGATCAAAAAATCAAATAAAATTGAATAAACTTGAGGTAATAATTTAACAAAATATCCCAACTTACACATTTTTTGATATCGCTCTTTTTATGTGGATTGATTTATAAGGAGTAAACTTTAGCAAATTGGATCATGATCCATTTCTCAACTTAACCAGTTTTGATTGTCAGATGCAATAAAACTTCAAGACACTGAATTTGGTAGGTAGACAAGAGGTAGTTTCTCAGACGATAAACATCCTCCACCTCCAACATAAAGATTATAAGTTCGAGTCATCGAGATAGCAGAATGATACATATATATATGATAAGTTACTTACTTCAAGAGGTCCAGAATGGACAGCGGGATCAGCTGTTCGACCTCCAGTAGAAGAAGAGGAAAGTGATCTATATGGGAGGTACTTTTGAGATTGTGCAAATAACAGTCGATGAATTTTTGTAGCTGAAGAAATTGCCAATCTCATTTGCATCTTTGAGCTTTTCTGAATACGTAAGATTAAATGTTAGTAGTAAATTTTTACCTTGGAATTCAATTTTGTAAATTAATTGGGAGAGATTATATAGAGCAACAAATAAAAAACTTGTCACTGTGTAGGCATTTAGATGACGTGTCAAGTTTTCTAGGCGTGACTAGAGTTTTCTAGTGACTCCTGGACTCTTCTTCTGCTTCGTGTCAATTTCTCCACTTTTCTCTTCCAGAATTGCCTAGAAAAACATGATACTGTAATTGTTATGGCCAATTAGAAGAAAAGAGGATCATTAATACTCCCTCCCTCCGTTTCATATTAGTTATTCACGTTTATCTTAGGTAATTTTAAGAATTTGTTCCTTAAACGATTTTTAGTTTGAAACTTTATAAATTTGTTTACACTTTTTAAAAAAATATATAATTAATTTTATTTTAATTTTATAAATTAATAAATAATTTAAAATAATTATTTTTAATAAAAAGACAATTAATATAAGACGAAGAAAGTAGCAAATTAAGAATTGCAATCTGACGAGGCAAAAACAACATAAGAGGGGGAAATTATTTGTGTAAAATAAATCTAAGTGTTGCGAAATTTTTTAGATAGGTATCTTGAACGGTAAATGAACTGTTAAAAATAATAATAAAGTAATTAGGAGATTCTCTATTCAAAATACCAAATTCTCCTTTTGAGGTAAAATGTTCACTCAAAAATAAAGTAAGAGCAAATTAAAGAGTCCCCATAGAGTTGAAATTCTGATATTTTGTAGACGCTCTCCAGGTTTGATGTATTAAGATAGTTTGAATGGTCCCTTAATTCGTAATAATTGATTACTAAAATTACTTATTTTTATTTTATCTTTTAAAAGTTATCTAATTTTGTTTAGTTAATCTTCATGATCATGTTAATTAGAAATAAAAAAAATTATGCTTATTTTAACCTCAAATTTTAAAGCCAAACATCTACTAAGTTGAGTTAAATTTATAGTATATAATTAAATATAATGGTGAATCAAGTCTTTTTTTTTTTTGAATTGGGGTAGGGAAAAAGAGAAATGGGAGAGTATTATAGAATGAGAAATCCAATTTTTATCAATAAGGTAAAAGTTTGGATAATCAATCAATTGAATTACTAAAATTTTTTACGTCAATTACTTCAAGGACATGCGATTAAGAATTTTAGCCCTTTTCTTATTTTTCCTACCCCGCCCCGCCTCATCACCATCCTCAGGAAAAACACCAAATATTTGAGAAGCTTTTTTATACAATCTAATTAAGAAATGTACCCCTACTCGATTGCTGTCACTAATAATTGGATTTTCAAATAAATCAGTAGTTTTCAACTAATGTATGTCTGTGATCCAATTTTGTTCAAAATATGTATAATATGTTGATCTTCAATTTCTTCCTTTTGCCTTCGTGCGATGGTTAAAATTGAAGCACTCATCGTATTCTTTTTGTTAAAAATTATAAAAGGCGCGAGTTGGATCAGGTTGAATCTTAAATAAATTTAAGTACTGATTTTATTGTTTTAAATATTTTTTCTAAAAAAAATAAAATAATCACGTTATTAAATAGATATCGAAAATTATATTTTCATATAATTTCTGACTAAAATGACAATAAAGGATAATCAAACGAAATTAGATAACTTTTGAAAGACAAAACAAAAATAAGTGAATTTGATGGTCAATTACTATAAATTGAGCGACTATTCAAGAATTTAACTCTTAAAAATTTATTATTAGCGTTTGTCTGAAGGTTTCATGGTTGTTATAGCGAGGTATTGTTGTATATGTAAAATGACATCTAACGGTTAGATCTCATTTAGCCGTTACACACAAAAATATGCAAGATTAGAAAAAGTAAGAAAGTACAAAAAACAAATATCAATAGCTTTTTTCTCGTGAACTCATCACCATAACTGATGGATACTATATAAATACATTATTTTTTCTTTTAGATATTTTTACTTGAAATTTACTATGTGCATGACATTAATGATGACTACCATAAATATTTTAATATTTATTTTATACATAATATTTTCTTACAAAAATATTATTACACAATATGGAGTATGCCTATTATAGAAGGGTAATTTTACCATGAGTGTACTGCTATAGTAAATGTCGTTGCTATTACAAATAGAATGCTAAAATATAACATGAAAAATCAGTTCTAGAGAAAATTAAGCCTTTATAATAAAATCTTGTTATAACAAGGGACATTATAAAGAGGTTTAATTGTATTAGTATATTTGATTTCTCCATTTATTGATTTTTTAAAACAGATAAATTATCTATATTTAAATCATGTAAAATCAAATATTTTTAATTATTTAATTATTAATATAAATTATTAATTTTGGAAAGCTGACAATGACAATAAATGTGATGATAGTAACGAATTTATTAATTTTTGGCACCAAGTTACGGCTGCCTACTCACAATTGACACCAACCAAAATTCAATTTCTCTTTTTTTTTTTTCTAATAGTGAAAATTATACATGATGTTGATAGTAGAGTACCAACTTTATGGGCCTTGAATTCAATTTTCAGTACTATAATCAGAGTTGGATTTCTACTTCTAGGATGCCCATTTTGAAATTCAATTCTTCCCTCTAATCAAAAAGAAAAGAGTTTCCTGCTTTGTATGGTAATTATAAATGGAGTCTAACCAACAGATGTATTCAGAACTGATAGATCCTCGACAGAAAGTACAAAATTCCAAAAATCAAAATTTGAATCAAATTCAAGATTCAAAAAACATAAAGAATTTAAAAAAAAAAAAGAGTAAAGATTTTACTACATTGGTTCATTGTTCTCTACTTCTCATTCATTAGACATTACAACAGAAACTGAAAAAAAAAAAAAAAACTTGATCAAAATGGGTCAATTAATCAGTACTAAGAATTACAAGGGGTAGTTGAGGTTAGAATAGTAATTTCCACAAGAAAGAGCCATCAAAAGTATCGCCGCTTGTTCTTCTTCTCTTAATTTGCCTCCCAATGCCATCAATTTCACTTTCAATGAAACTCCAATTTCTCTACTGTTTTTTTCTTCACTGATTTTCCTCTTCTTCTCACCCTTTTCAAGACCCAAAATCTGCCTCCTCTTCTTGTTGTACTTGATCCCACATGCGTTACACAATGACTAAAACACAACAACAATAAATCGAATTTTTACACTGTATAATCGTCCATCAAAATAATAGCCGATAAATATATATTTTGATCTAAGAATATTTTTTTTCTTTTACCTTGGGACCTGATGGACCACTTCTCCAAAGAGGAGTTCTTGTGGTATGACAACCACTACAAGATTTCATCTTGTTACTACTATTCATTTCCTCTGCTTCCGATCTCTGCAAAAGAAACATCAAAAAAAGAAAATTGATATCACCAACAAGGTAAAAGTTCACGTAGCCAATCAACTGAGCTACTAAGATTCTCCGAAGAAATCGAGATCAGTGATCAGAATGATCATACAAATAAAAGCCAAGAAGATCATGACTCACCTTTACCTCATTCAGATCCATCACTACAAACTCTTGTACTTTCTACTAGCTAAAACTCAGAAAAAAAGAAATGGTACTAGAAATTCAAATCAAGGAGGGTAAAAAGGGGAACAAGTTTTGAATTATAAAAAAAAAAACTTTAGAGATTGAAAGGCGGGAGAAAACTGAAGTAGTAATAGTAGTAGTAGGTTGGAATGGCTAGAAAAATAAGGTAAAGGCCTAAAGGGATAGGAAGCTAAAACGGCGATATGTTTTCTAGTGGACACGACATCATAGTTAACTCTAGATTCCTGTTTTCTGCAATTACTTTAATGCCCTTCTGATTCCATAACAGTTTCATCTGAACCAAAATCTCAGCCGTTGAATTTTCAATGATCCAACGGTTGAGCCATCTGGACCTAAGTGGTCACACGCCAGTGTATAATTCCTTCCCAACAAAAGGCAAAACCATGGGCATGACACTAAGTTGCTCCTAATTTGATAGTTGCTGGAGTTACCTGCAGCTTGTTGGATGGTTGTTACCTATAGTATCTCGTGTTGTTAATTTAAATATAATATTTATTTTAATTATTAATTACATTATAACTTCGATCATTTATTACATTTGATATATTGACAATTTAAGATCATAACATAATTCATTTAGAGAATGTCAATAAGAAAGTAAATCTGATTTTAAAATTTGAAAATTATATCATTAATTTCATTGTTACGTAACGATAAAAAGTCTCATTCTGTGTAACTATTGTGATAGTATCATTACTTTATTTTTTTCTTATTTTGTCTTTATTTATTATCCAGTAATTTTATAAGCTCAATACCAGTCAAACTTCATTTTGTAATGCTAAAAAAAGGAAGTGTCATACAGTTTACGGGTCTACTAAATTTACCCATAACCTACTGATGAAGCCTGAAGGAGGATATCTACGAGTGCAAATAATTATTGTTCCGGTCAAAAATAAATGAATTTTTTAAATTTCAACAATGTATTAATTATTTTTTAAAAAAATAATTCTTCTTTTTAATAGGTTTTCAACTAATTCTAATTTTAAGGTAAATCCGGAAGAAGCAAAAGGGTAATATTGATAAATTAACTTCTGATTATGTTATTAATTAACTTTTTTATGAGGTATGGCACACCCTAAAAGTTCATTTATTTTGAAATGATGGGAGTATGTATTAATTTACATGTTATTTGCATTTGAAATACAATTAAATACGCAATACAACATTAACTATTTGTTAAAAACACTTGATTTGACAAAGCTTTTGTTATTCAAAAAAGAGGTAGCTTTTGTTATTCAAAAAAGAGGTTTTATTTTTGCATTTCATTTCATTTCGTTTCATTCCATTCGTCTATTGCTGTATTGAGTAAGGATGCTCGAAGGTTGCGGAACGAAGTAAAGGAACTGTTGGGTTTTAAGAGGTGTGAATGGAAAATGAATATATGTTTTTATGAAAAGACACCAAGAGAAAGGATGTATTTGGAATAGACACTTTTCCACTTTGAAAGATTGTGATCTTTCCGATGATTGTGACTTTTCCTATAAGTTGTGACTTTTTCAATAAGACACAATAAGCACCTCTTTGTACTATCTTTTCGTTGGCTATAAATTCAGAGGATTAGCCTCAGTTTTTTATACAGAAATTTTTTAAACTTCTTCTGCATATTCTCTAACAAACAAATATAGAATCATGTGTGATTTGTTGTCATCTTTGAGTTCGACAAAGTCGTTGATGTTTGAGGTACCGCTACTCCAACGATAGGTATATCCATTTTATTCTGGAAGAAAGTAATTCATAACCTCATGTACATTTAGGAGATTAAATTCCTTAAGAACACACAAGAAAATTATGGACTCGGATATTATGTTTAAAGTTTTTGCTTTTCTATTTTTCAGTCTATTTTGATTTCTGATTTACTAATTTGAACACTAGATACCAACAAGAACCTCTCGTGAAAAAAGTGTCCCGTGATTGACTCAACGATTATGGTGTCATCGAAGTAACTTTCGCCAAAGACCATTTCGAAGGGAACACTGTTAATACATAGAATTGAACCCATAGAATATATTCGAATTTCGATGGCATCAACTAAGAACCGTAAAATTGAACCCATAGAATTTAAATTTTAGATTCACCTCTATCCGTTTTTATGCAAAAGTAATATAAAAAGCTTGATGAAATCTAACATAGTAATAGCTAGGGCTGGCATAATTTGGACAGATTTTTTTTGATTTTTTTGGGTTATAGAATTAACTTTTTAAGCTTTTGAATTTGGGACTTTAGATTTTCGAATATTCAAAAATTCGAGTATTTCTGTTCCATATATTTGTCTCTTGACGATTAGACGTAATCTATATATACTAGGTTCAATATCCTAAAAATTGGTCAGTATACCCTATTAAGGCTGATGAATAGTGCAAACGGAGATGCATCTAACTTTACTTTTCATTGTTATTTGAAAAGTTAGTGATACTGAGTCCTTAAATAAGTATATTAATTGATTTTAAAATTGCATAGAGTTATATAAATTGAGTAGTGATTGACTTGAATATGTATTATTAGTAATATGATCTATCTAGACGTGATTTTATTTTGTTTAGATTAGAAACTTCCTTGATAATGGTTTCATTGCTTGAATGAACATTTTTTTAAAGATGGTTGTGTGGAAATGAGAAATTATTAAAGCAATTGGACATGAATACTTAATTGGGACGTTCTGTTTTATAAGGAGAAGAAGAAATTTAATTTATAGCCTCAAAAACAAAAATTTAAAATAGCCAAATCGATTAATCCAATACCAAACTTAAGAAAATCAAACCAATCCGAATTTATTTCGATTGAATTTGAATTTTAGATTCTTAAATCTGAAAATAAAAAATTCAAATCGAAAAGCTCATATCCAATTTGAACTGCCGAAACACTCTCCCCCTTAATAACAACAGCAGGTAAATTTGTCAGAAGCAAATGTACCCTTGCTCATAATTAAACAGATACAATCGAACCATAGTCGTCGTCGAGAAACTTACATGGATATGCTATATTAAGAAAATATTTATCATCTATAACAATAACATTTTTTTTTCACTTGACACTTATAATACATTTATAATACAGTTTTAATACATATTGTAGAGAATAATTTATAAAACACATATAATACAAGTTTTATTCATGATTAATACATTTATCACACACTTTAATACATTTATCATATATTGTGCCAATTTCTTACCAAACAAGCATAATACATTTTAAAACACTTATAATACATCTATATTGCATGCATAATTGACTTTTAATACATAGTGCAGATTTATCATAGTATTGTTATGTATTGCTATAAATGATAGTAAATCAAAATTATCGTTAAAAACAGTATATAATTATTAAAAAGTATTCACTTAAGTAATTTTTCCGCTGTCGTTGAACATAAATAGTTATTAACCTATTTTACTAATGAGGATTAAATGGAGTTAGCCCATTATATATATCTAAACATCCACCAACAAGGATATCAAATGACAGTCCAATGTATAAACCATCCCGCATTGATAGAAATCGAAAAAGGGTTTGATGTCAACATCAAGGACATCGTTAGGAGAAACCACATATACATATGCTAATACAAATATTTGCCTAGATATTTCTTCTTCACCACTTCAACTTGCCACAAAGGGTTTGATGTCAACATCAAGGACATCGTTAGGAGAAACCACAAATACATATGCTAATACAAATATTTGCCTAGATATTTCTTCTTCACCACTTCAACTTGCCTTTATGTTTCTGTGCTAGAACATTGAAAAGATGGGCCAGACAGGCAAAAATGCTGGCTAAGAAGCACATAAGACATGACAAAGCAAATAATGCCCAGTCCTTGAATGTTTTCTTGACAAGTTGTGCCCTGTCTGAGATAAGCAATGCTCTGTAAACTGCTTCTGTTACAGCATATGCTGAGATTGGATCATATTCATCTGCTAATAATCCATATTCTGTTACACAAACTATATCATATATTCCATTAGTCTCTGAGGTACCAAGATGCTTGCATATTTTCAATCGACAATCGATTCGATCCTCCGTTGATAGCTTGTCTCCATGAGTCAAGATCAATATGGGGTTCCCATCTACAACAAGAAATGAACGCCCGAGTTTAACTTTTATATACTGATTGTATTTAAAAAATTACATTATCAAATCACTTAAAATGTAATGGTAGGTAATTTACTCATAACAAGTTGAAATATAGTAGCCTGAAAATAAGACAAGTAACCATCTATAATAGGTTAAATTACAAAGTTAATTAGATTGTCACTAGATATAAATTTAATTTGGGTAAAACTATCGAATTTTAGATAGCGTTTGGAGCAGCATGGAGTGACAAAATTAAGCCGTTAAATATTATATTTGTCAAAGCCGTCGCTCAACGTTCCTAGCGATCAAATACATTGCAAGGAGGTTCAAATCATCTTATATTCAAGAAATACGCTACTAACAACTTTCGAATCACAGAGAAAATTCAGAAAAAAGAATCATGGGAGAAACATAATTATACTCACAAATATTCATCAATAAAAAAGTATTTGTTTCATCATAAAAGAAAAAAAAAGTTGTTCTAAAGTGACAAATAATTAAAACTCACTTGATTTGTTGAGTGAAGGTGAGCAAAATAGTTGCTTCAATGCATCCAATGGCTTAAAATCACCAAGTCTAAGAGACTTATATATTTCAGAAGCATTAGCCACCACCATAACACAATTCACATTTCTCTTTATGAACATTGAAGAAGAAGCATCCTCCATTGGCACAAGTACATGATCTCCTGGTCTTAAACACAGCTTCTTATGGTGGACTCCATCAGGAGCCATCCATTCTTTCAATTCTACAAGAGCTTCATCAACTCCATCATAATCGAAACCCCTCGTATCGTAAATGCAGAATCCACTTCGTGTTGATCTTAGCACATTGTGCTCCTCCATCATTAACGTCGTGTAAGCACAATCATTTCCTATGATTTAAGAAAAGAAAAGCAAGAAATTAAGGTTTTCGTTAAGGTAGTTTACAATTTAAGTTTATGAAAAAAGGATGAGAGTTGGAATTAGGATGACGAGTCGATGAAGATAGTCGAAATTATGTTGAAGTAAGCCATGTGTATGCAACCTTACCCTACGTTGCGAAGATAATTCATTTTATTGTTTAACTGGCAAAAAATTAAGAAAGAAATGCTCTTGACATATGCTAAAAGTATCCTTAAACTTATGATCTTAAACACAAAATGATATTTAAGGCTATAAAAGCATGTCCAAGAGGATAAAATGACAAATACAAAATTAAAGAGTATTTTTTTAATTACAAAAATGTGTCATTTTTTCTATAACAAATTAAAAAAGGAGAAGGTGCCACATAAAATGAAACAAATAAAGTGATATAAGATCTCATAAGTGATTCCAGTTAGTTTTGGACTAGTTATTATCTTTTACAATCTCAAATGTTCTTTAATAGTTATGTTCTTCGTTTCTTTTTACTTATTCAGTATATTAAAATAGTTCTCCTTTTTTTTTCCACCTATGATCACTTTAAGCAAATTAAGAGAGATCAATTGATTATAATTTTCAAATTTATCATTACCATTAGGTAACCATTTTCCAAACTAACTAAATTGGGGTACTAATAATCAAATTAAAATTTCAAACAACCATTAATAAGAATAATTTAATAAAATAAACACTTAATTACTGATACATTAAAGAGATCGTGCAAAATGAAAACTAGACAAGTAAGAAAAAATAGAGTCGACTCTATTAAAGAGAGCTTTATTCCTAAATGTGAAACTTTTTTGTACGAATCCAAATTTAGTCAAGTTTCAATATATATAGATATATATCAGACATCGGATGAAAACTAGACAAGTAAAAAAAATAGAGTCGACTTTGTTAGAGAGAGCTTTATTCTCATATGTGAAACTTTTTGGCACAAATTCAAATTTAATCAAATTTGAATCTAGATAGATACCAGACATCGGGCGAAAAAAAGAGGGTAGAAGAAATGCTGCATTAACTAGGTACCTGAAGATGTTTGAGCAAAAGGGATGAGACCAGAACGACCAAGAACACTATACATAAAATTGACAAGTGAACTTTTGCCAGCATTATGAAAACCAACCAACATTATAGTATTCACAGGTGGAATATCCATTTCATCTTTGTTAATTCCACCAATTGGCACCCAAAAATCACCTGCTTTATAAGACATTAGCTTTTGCCTAAGCTCATCAAGACTCTCTGTGGACATCAAATATAACCTCTCCATTTCTCTAAGCACTTTAAGTATTGGTGTCAATTTTGACAAGTTTTGCATTTTGTCAAACTTGAATTTTACACACTCATCAAATTTTGCTGCTGATCTCCACCAATAGTGTATAGCTCTGCTTTCTTCATCATGTTGATTAAGAAAATTTTCATTCCTCATTATATTGTAGTTGCAAGCACTATCTTTTTTCCCCTCTCTTTAGTAGATTTTGTGTGAGGCTACAGTAGCTAATTTGCATTGCTATTTAAAGTAGTTCGTGCCACTACTAGCTTGGTACAAGCATGGGCAGAGCTAGAAGGTTATTTACGGATTCGGTTGAACTTGGTGACCATAATCCAAACTCAGTATTTACATTAAGAAATTTATTAAATATGTACGAAAATTGATTTCAGACATCAATAACTAACACTTAATATTGGTATTCTAAATTTAGGCTCCCTCCGTTTCATATTACTTGGTTCTTGTTGACCTGACACACCCCGTTTGACTTGGCACAAAATTTAAGAAAAAATAAAGACTTTTGAAATTTATGATCTAAAACAAATCTTAGACATTTGTATGATGATAAATTATTTCATTAAGGGGTACGTAAAAAGGGAATTTTAAAATTATGTCATTTTTAATAATAAAAAAATGATATTTTTTTTTGAACAGGCTAAGAAAAAAATTGTGTCACGTAAATTGAAACGAAGTGATTAAAGAGGAAGATGGGGACAAGAAATTGTACCACCAATGTCGTAGTGTTTGTTCGCACCACAACGGCTAATCATTTCGTCATTCCATTTCGCTATAACGGAAGTTTCTAAGCAACTTCAAGTCGTAACAGTACATAGCAAAGCTTTTGGACATGTATATTATACACATATATGTATAACATCGGTGATTAGTATTTATAGTGTATTGAGTGTTTATATCAAATCAATTAATGTAATTTATCGTATATAGTTGAATGATTTAATGAAATGAAATATATAGTTATTAACTATAGTTAAGTGATTGTTGTGTATGTTTAAATACATGTCACACATTTATTGATTTGATGTAAATATTCGATGTGGATACGTTTTTAACTGTCAATATACATGAGGTTCGAAGTATGATGTTTAGTTTTTTTGTGTGCATTTGAACATGATTCCTTAATTTTATTTCGAGGAAGAATACATCAACCGCCTCTTAAATTTGATAGTAAAATTTCATTTAGACACTTGAATTACGTTATATGTTTCAATTGAGGACATGAATATATGATATAAGCGTTCCTATATACACTTTTGATTCAAATTTTAGAAAAAACTTTTGTCTATGTTTTCAAATGCCCATTATGTAGATAAGTTAACCACTTAAATTAAATATATCACATTCTTAAATTACACGCATTAACCTCAATAAGTCATAAAACCTCATGCATATTCCAATTGATGTTGATGCATATAACTAAAGGAGGAGACATATTTTATGTGATTCACTTATCTATGTAATGAACGCTTGTAAGTACACACATAAACTTTTCCAAAATATGATCCAAATTAAAGTGTAATAGAAATAGTTTATCGTGTATTCAGGTGCTCATTGAAACAAGTCATAATTTGAATGCCTAAATAAAATTTACCGACAAAAATTAAGGGTCTATCAATGTGTTCAGCCTTATTTTAATGAAATTTTATGTAAATAAATAAATCATGACTTTTTAAGCCTATAATGCACAATAGTTAGAGACAATTTTATGGCACCATTTACTGGAAACAGAATTCCTTCCACTGTTCCTACATATCCTTTGTGGATGTACAACTTTTTCTTGTTCACAATATCCTCAACTATTTGTTCATTATTCTTTGTATGTATTAACAAAAATTCACTCTTGCATTCATGTTGCAAGTGTATCTTCTCGAAGATTTTCAGTTCGATGCACTGACGAAGTAAAAAAAATATATAAATTGAATGTAGGGTTGATTTCTTTTTAAGAAAAAAAAATGATATATTGATGCTATATTTGAAACGATTGCCATAAAAGAACAATTTGAGTGTACTAAATTAAAATGGAAAAATCTTGTTCCAGTTTTGGGGCTACTAATAGTGGGGCCAAATGTGGAAATAAGGTGGGGGGTGAAAGTTGTAGAAAGCACTGGATAAAGGTAAAAAGAAGGGTAAAGTAGTTAAAGAACAAATTCCCTGCTTCCATTATCATCATGTAAAGAAAAATATATACTACTAATGTTTATGATGGTAGATAAGGAATTGTTTTAGTGTCAAGCACAAGCATCCTCTCCATTAAGAAAAAAAATGAGATTCCTGTAAAAGCCCAAAAGGACTATTGTGGCTCTCCCACTAAAGCTTTGTTGTCTCATACCACTCAATTGGGATTTTTTTTCTTCGAAATTGGAAGCAGTTACTAATTCATGATATGACATATACAAAATGAAAACTTTATTTTCGATTCTACGAGATTTTTTATTGTGAAATGAAAAGATCCAAAGTCATTGTTATCATTGACGTTCGAAAGAAAGTTTAATGCACCTGATATCCAAATTCAATCAGTTTTGGCATATATGGCCTGGTGCTGACGAATCTAATAACTTTTGCTTAAACCCTAATTGTGAGCAAATTCAGAACCCATAAACCCTAATTGTGAGCAAATTCAGAACCCATAAACTTCATATCATGATTCCGCCTCTGCTGGCTATGCTTGGTAATGACTTTTAGTTGTATCTTTGGTCTAAATTTCCAAGACAAAAAAAGAGGACAGACAATTAGTCGACTTATGGCTGTGATATAATTCTCATAGAACGTTCATATTATTACTGAAGATACAGTAAAACTATGAATCCAGCACATGCTGCGAACTGCCCAAATTTTAATGGCCTGGACCAATTTTTGGTTTGAAAATTTTTTGGCAACCCGTTTTGATTTTTTTTCGGCTTCAAAAAGGTGCCCCTTAGGCTCCGGACTCGTAAAACTATGACGAAGGCAGCCAGTTATTAAAGAAGATGCAGTAAAACTATGATGAAGACAGCACTCGGTGAATAAGTGTAATATATTATTCCTTCTTATTCAAGAAACGTTAATAAATAATGCAATGCATAGGTGAATAAAGAGGATTTGCGTAAGGAGTAACCTTTCGACTATATGAAACTTTGCTTCAAAACTCCTCCAACTTTACCTTTTTAATACCACCATCAACGACCCAATTTAACTGTCCCCATTCATATACGTCTTTTGTCCCCAACCCTAAGTCCTTTATAAACATTTATTCCCATTAAACCAGAAGGGCCACATATAAAAGTTCATCCACTTCTTGATTTCCTTCACACCACCATCCTATAATGGCCACAGAGAAAGTAACATGTGGAGCTTCTGAAACTTACAACACCAGCGTGGAGCAGTGTGATGACGTCGATACGAGGCAACATCACCACACCGAGGCTTCCAGGGTCGAGTACCGGCTTTTGGGCAAAGCATTGGCACATAGAGCTGTATTTGGTTCAGGCAGCCGCAGAGGAAGAGCCAGAAAAGTCAGGAACATGAATGATCTCAAGACATTGCCCAGCAGGCTAAGCAAAGTTTCCTTAGCTGACGAAGCTCAAAATTACTAGAATGTTTCGTTTCGCCATGTTATGGTATCCCAAATGCCAGTCTAAACATTAGTATCACATCCTATACAGGTAGTCTTGTAAATGTTGTTTGAAATGAATATAAGTTTATTAAATCAAAAATCTACACATGATTGCTAGAATAGATTTCCAACTAGTGGAATGTAGACCTGTGTTTTCACATATTAGTCAACTTGTACCATTGAACATTTATAGAAATAGACACAGAATGTCACTGTTACAGGATGAAGGGGGGAAAAAGAGAAAAGAATCACATGTATCTTGCAGCAGTTCGATTTCAACTAAAAAACAATATTATATCATCTAACCTCGCTCTTTGTTTTCCCCGTTGAGGAGTGAGAATCATAGTGCTGCATCTTAAATGCTTCTTTTTTCCTCTTCTTTTAGGAGTTGAGATCGGTAGGACAGAAATAAGACGCGCCCTTCTTTGGTCCCTGAAAGAAGGACCTTCATTTGTTACAAAGAAGAATGTTGGTCAGGAAGTGGTGTTCCAGCATGTTAGAGTCGATTTTTTGGGTCACAAAAGTTTGAAGGTACAAATCATTTGCATTGAGAGATGAGAAACTGTCAGCCTATGAACAGAGCGGATGGTATATAATCCCTACTTCCTCAAAGCGCTAGCTCCATGTCACAACATTCCTACTACAAAAAGCCAAGTCTATCTCCATTCAAATCTTCGCCTTCCATCATTGGACAAAAATTTGCGTCATGGCCATATTGCCCACAACATGGAATGGAGAAACGCCTCCTCTTCCCGTAAAGATCCAGTCCATCTCTGGATCCTCTCTCTTTCAACTTTGACAAATTTATACACTCGTGAGGGTTGCAAGTGAAGCTTTGACCAATGCCTTCAGAATCCTCAACCTCTGCAACAATCAGCGAGTCTGATGGGCTCTCATAGGCAATAGCATTACCCCCACTGGATGCTGTAGGAAACCCCTTAATGCGAGATAAAACTGTAGAAACTTCATCACAAACAACATTGAGGCGTTCTTCGGTTTCAACTGATTCATTAATCAGCGTTGAAATCATGGACTGCAATAACTGAACTTTTCCCATATGATCACTTGGTAGGGTAAAGAGCATGGGCTTAGCCAAAAAGGAGGTAAACTCACGCCAGCGCATGGGCAGATATTGGTCTGGAATGTGAAAACAGTTGTTTGTTGACAGAACACGAAGCACATGCCTGCAGAGAATACCAGTAAACTCGAAATTATGGCAGCTACAGCTAATGAACTCATCATGCTGAACCCAGAGTACTTTGTAACCCCCGTCCATTTCCTTATGGTGTCTCACGACAAAATAACTTTCATCTACCATCAGTGATGCATATTGTGGTGCAAAAACAAGCTCCTCTTGTAGTTTTGAGAAGGCGTATGGTGTAAGAACAGTTGCAGCATGAGATTCTATTGGTGAACCTGTTTTCAGGGTAAACTTTTGATCATTTCTCTGTACCTTGTGTTTTGCTCCTGCTTGATCTTTAGCATCTACAACCCGGGCAACCTGCAGTGTGTAGAGTTATCAGCAAAAGAATTGAACAAGAATTAAATGAGTGATAATTAAACTTGCTAAGAAACAAAAGGTAAGTGAGAATCTCACACCTGCTCCACAAAATTATCAAGTGATTGAGCACTCAAAAACCTCTGGATATAAGTATTTATAGTCTCTGACTGAAATGTACTCGTCATTCCAGCAAAGAAGAAAGATCTCAAAAAAGGCAACGCCCAGTATGAACGTAAAGCATATAGACTGGCAATGTGTTTATTTCCATCCAGCCGGTAGGTTTCTACCATCTCATTCCATCCCACTTCGTATACCTCAATCGAATGTAAATTGTAGAGGCGATGGAACTCAGCCTTCCAATTATCATATTGAGA
The DNA here is from genome assembly GCA_003996215.1 of Jaltomata sinuosa. NCBI lineage: Eukaryota > Viridiplantae > Streptophyta > Magnoliopsida > Solanales > Solanaceae > Jaltomata > Jaltomata sinuosa. The sequence goes on along the minus strand of QJPP01007185.1, from coordinate 1,714,584 downwards.
TCCGAGAAGTGGCGAAAACCAATCTGAAAACCTCGAAATTATATTCCAAATGCAAAATGCATGTTTTACTCGTGGTATTTCGTTGGCAATTGCTTCTTTGAGCCATAAATTTTGATCAGTCAAAATGGTTCCTGGAGCCTTGCCATTCATGAAGCCCAAGAATGTCTAGCACCAATTTTAGAGAAATAAAGCAAAACAAAAGAGATTTCATATTAGCATGGAACCACAGGAGTTGCAAGCTATGAATAGAAAGATGCATCTCAAAGATATCTACAGTTGTTACAGTTAAGCTAGTTATGCATACCAGAATGGAACTGAGATGGCTAGACCTGATGCCCATAACAAACATATGTACAAACAAAAGATGATAAGGAGGGGGGAAGTTGGTAAGAAGATATAAGTAGTTAGTTTTGTATCATTAAACAGAAAAAACGAAATTCAAAGAAAGATCACAAGACCAAGGTGAAGAATCGTCATCGGGGTAAGGCGGGTGAAGCAAATTATAACACTCAAGCCAATAAATAGACAATAATTTATTAAGCAAGAGATCTTCCAACTAGCTGCAACCTGCAACATATTCTTCTTTTTTATGAAGAAAATGATATATTCTTCTTTTAAGTACAACATATTGTGTATATCTATCAGCTGCACAAAGCTCAAACATAATTACGCCTGCAAGATACTCTTACTTTTTATGAGTTTTTAGTTTTTGGGTACAGCCAAACACAAAACTTTCTTTGATATATATTCTCTATTCCTAATTGCTGTGTTTTGGAAAATACTGGAAAGAGTGGACAAGGAATTTAAATATCCCTGCCAATGTATTTTGACATCCCACAGCTTCAGCATATTCTTTATCTTCCATTTCTGATGCCTCAGAACAATTTGGCAACTTAAACATGATCTTTTGTACTTCAAGAATCAAACAACATAACTCAAATTTGGAATCTGATCTGATGAACTTCTTTGTTAATATACTTTTCACAGTAATTGCAAAATTTAGTTCAACAATTTCCTCTACGACCAGTTTACAGAGTTATTCGAAGTAGCTCCATAACATCTGAACTGATGGATAATTCTTTTTTCCTTCTTAACATATGAAGTAGTAAGAGCAAGGAGTAAACTCGTATTTTTTGCACTAATTTCATCAATATTTTCTGGGAACTCTCGTGGACTCCTATTGTTAGGCACATGATGGGCATTTCAAGCAGTTGAAGCGCTTTGGGTACTGGAAAATTAAGTGGGTTTAAAGAAAATTCAACACTTTATAAATAGGATTAGTAAAATGGTATAGTAACAAGATTGCATGGCTTCATACCTTCAATGCCCAGGAAAAAGACTGCAAAGTTTCATCTCGAAGGAGTACACAACCAAAGAAACAATGACTTCCATGGTTATCCACTCCAATCCATATCCCAAGAAGCATATCATAGGCATCCAAGCGGTGAGTAGTGTCAAATACTATGGCATCACCAAAAGCCTCATACAACCTCATTGATGAAGCATAAGACCAGGCAATATGCTCCAACCTGTTATTACAATCTATCTTATAGTCGTATTTGAATTTCGGGTCTTTGTCTTTCATCTCCTTGCACATTTTGAGAAGGTCAATAGGGTCATTATCTTGGTCCACATTTCTAAAAGATTGTAGCAAGTTTCTGACATCGACCTCTGTGAAGGGTAAACAACCCAACTTAACTCCCTTTTCTAGCTCCATCAACCTCAGCATTTGCCGAACTGACATCCCAGCTTTTGCAAACATGCAAATGCGACTCTTGTCATCAGGAGACATGGTGCAGTAGGCAGGAATAAGCTGCACCTCAGTTGACTTTAAAAGTTCATGGTTATGAACATTGCTGAAACCTGTAATCCGCCATTCGGGAACATTAAAATCTGCTCTTTTAACAATTCTCATGAATGCCTGGCACCCACAACGTGATGATTTTCGATTCCTTTGCAGCTTGCCATCTTCTGAAGGCTTTAGTTGTGGATAGCCACCACGATGGCATGTAAAATCTCTTCTTGTAATGCCCCTACCAACTCCATCCTTCCCACGAGTGCGATGTCGTCTAATTGAGAAGCCACATTGCTTTGCAAAGCTACAGTAAAATTCATATGCAGCATCCTGTGATATAAACCTCTGGCCAATGAAAGGGACAAGGTTCACAGACGTTTGTCGTGATAAGATTGTGTCCTCAGGCATTTCCTCAACAGTGCCAATATCATCCTGAGATGAATCTGTCCCATTTTCAGATGTTTCTTTTGCTATGTTTATTATCTCGGGCATTTCCCAATTCTAGAAAAGTCGGATTACGGATGATACTACCATCTTCACATGCTATATATGCAGCCAACAATGCACAATCACAGTGAACTGTATAAAATATCCACATGTTGCAGAGAGAAGAGTAAGAAGCAAAGAAAAGATACGGATCAGAAAGGAAAAACACAGAACTAAAAACAAAAGAAGAAAAGAGTCTAGTGTCATGAAGGTTCTGAACCACTTAGATTTTCATTGAAGTGCTAAAAATTAAGGAATGATAATCAAGATTATCATGCAGCCTGTAAAAAGATTTCTATTAGCACCTCTCACCAATACAAGCATTGTTACAGACTGACAGCAGGCTTCAATTTATTAAATACTATGTGAAGAGCAACTGTACCCTGTGTTACATGGACCCTTCATTTGCCTTGATATACCCATATTTAAAGGTACTTCATGAGGATTTTTCAGAAACAACCTCTCTACCTTTGCAAGGTAGGGACAAGGCTGCGTACACATCACCCTCGCCAGACCCCCTTGTGGGATTACATTGGGTATGTTGTCGTTGTCATGACGATTTTTCAGGATACAATAAAAATAGTCAGACATAAAAACTACATGTATCAATACACTTATCCATAATCGAGTCTGAACATAGATACTACCCATGGGAACTTGTGGGAGTCGTTTGGTACGCGGACTGAATTATACTAAAATTATAATTCTTGGACTAATTTATTCCACTGGGAGATGGGATAAAATAATCCCAAATTGGATGGGATAAGGTAGACTCTACCTGGTAGAGTATTCCATAATTAAGCCTAGGATAAAATTTATACTGCGTTTGGTTAACAATGTAAATTTATGGACGGAGAGAGTAACTTGATTTGTCTCCCTAAGACCTTACGGTTGGTATGCGTGATAAGAAATATTTCAAGATTAAGCTTGAGATAAAATTTATACTATATTTGATTGAGGTTATAAATTTTTTCCAGGATATTTTTACTTGTCCAGTTTTGATTTGGCACACTTTTTAAGAGAGCAATAAATAGAATAACAATTTTACTATATCATGAATTTTTTGCCCACTGGCGCAGTACACCATTTCAAGTCTCTCTAGTAATACAACAATATTTCAAATTTTAGAAAACCATACAACAAATCAGATATCAGAAAAGAATTTTTTCCCAAATAATCAGCATAGCCAATAAAATGAGCTCAAATAGAGCATAATAGATAAAGGAAATTAACATATCAGCCAGACCTTGGGTTGAAGAAGTCGCCGGAGAAGGAGAACAGGAACGCCGGTGGGAACTACGGCGGAGCGGCAGGGAACTGGCAGAGATGGAGTAGCCGGAATCGACTGAGCAACTGTAAGATTTGGGTAAAAGCCAGGTTTACCCCCGGAGTCCAGTTGTATATGGTAGGGCAAAAATGTAAATATGTAGCCTTATCTCCTTACATGATCTACTCCGCGACCCAAAAGGAATAATTTTAGTCACAACAATAGCAGGGTATTCTAGGAAAAGGATTAAATTAAAATACCATTTACTCCCTCCATTCAATTTTATTTGTCAAAGTTTAATTTTCTGAGAATCAAATTACATAAATTTTGATCAATATTTTAAGATGTATCATTTTAATTATATTAATATAAAAAAAATTACAACTTATACTCTTTCCGTTCCTAAATATTTGTCACATTTTTTTTATTTGCACGCCCTTTAAGAAACACATTAACTAGAGGATATTTGACTAGGTGTCGTTTGGCCATAAGAATCAAAAATTATTTCACTTTTTTGAAATTTTCAAAGTTCGAGTTGCAGTTGCAATTGTGTTTGGCCATAACTTTTGCAACAATTATCTAGATCTTAAATATATATTTTAAAAAACATAAAATATGATTTAAAAATAAAATATAATTTAAATGAGGTTATTTTATGAAAATAAAAAATTTAGGATTTTTTCAAAAAAATAAAAAATTAAAAAGTGAAAAAAGTGAGTTGGAAAAAAAGTGAAAACACCCACTTTTCCAAATACAACTCCGGAGTTGTATTTGAAATTTTTATGGCCAAACACTATTTCCAAAAAAAAGTGAAATAATTTTTCGGAAAAAAAGTGAAAAATTTTCATGGCCAAACGCCTACTAAATTACTCTTATTTATTACTCATCTCTATTTGATACTTCTCTCTTTATTAATAGGGAGAACAACTCAAATAGCCGCTCAACTAAGTTATAAACTCAAAATGACCATATTTTATTTTGACAACTTCATTATAACTAACTTCTCCATAGTATTTATTTTTTATTTTGATTCTATCCACGTATTTGTAGGTATAAGGATAAGTACAACTCTTATTTATATTTATATTCTTTTAAAAAAGATAAATTAAATGGTTATAGGTCTATATTTAGTATATAAGAAGTGTATAATTAATGTATTAGACATACATATAGATTATACATAGATAATGTAGTAATTATTCATCAATCATACACTATATATCTATGTATAATGTTTGCAAGTAACATACATTAAATATATTTTTATAATTATTTAATAAATAAAAACTATCTAATTTACCTTGTTTAAAGAGATATAAATATAACTAAGATTTACACATATCTTTATCCCTACAAATACGTGAATAGAATTAAAATAAAAAATAAATAACATGTGAAAGTTGATTATAATGGGTTATCAAAATAAAGTATGGCTATTTTAAGCGGCTATATGAGTTAATTGTTCTTATTAATATATCTTCATATTTATGACTAAGGGTAAATGTGAAAAGAACCAATTAATTATGTCTTGATTTTCAAAAATAACAAGTATTATGAAATATCTATTTTTAGTAAGGATGACAAGTAATTAGGAACGAAGTGAGTAATATTTTTTGTATACTTTTCAAAAATCTAAAATAAAATATTAAATTACTCTAACTCAATTTAACTTCGACAATTAATCGAACTAACTCTTTTAAAGCAAAATGTGATAAATAAAATTGAACAAAAAGATTGACTATATATACAAATACATTAAATTTTATCTCCATTATACTTTGAAATTTTTTCTTTCATCAGAAACTTACCTTGTTTTTATAGACATAGGTGAGGACTAGATCTTAACTCCCAATACTTGGAAAAGATTGAACAAGTATTTATTTATTTTTGGTTAAACAAGGAATATTATTTACTTATATATGCATCATACAATTGGAGTGGCCAGCATTACTGCTAGCATGAGATTGTTTTAGGGAATTACAAAGTGAAATAATAAATTTAATCCTTTATATTTGATGAAAGTAAGAACTATCAATACTTCACCACCTTATTACCATAGGAGGACTCTTCCAATTTACAAAAAAGGCTCTTCCAAAAATTAAGGAGCATCAAAGTAATAATAGAGAAATATCCTAATCCTATTGATAATAAATACTCTAATAATTAATGATTGTTCTTCAAAGAAGCTTTTAGCTTGAATGTTGAAAGGAATATCTAACCTGGAGTTAAAGAAGCTAACTGATTTACATGGCGGCTCAATAAGATCGATGGCTTAAAACCGAACTTTAATTGAGCCTTATAATAATTATTCTTATTAAGTTCTTTTTTTAGTTTTTTGAGATATAAAATTGTTAATAATATTCTTATAAATCATTTAATCTCTCTTAAGACATTGTTGATCTTAGGTAATAAAATATGATTCAAAAAGTTGATAACTTGATATTAAAATTATTTTTTGATTATTCAATATATATTCTTGTTGCAATACTTGAAACCTGATAAAAAAATAAAAAGTAATAAAGTAGTTAAGAACCTCATTAAAAGCAAGAATAAATATAAAAAATAAACATATCAACAATTCTCTTTAACTTTCAAAAATTCACTTATTTTAAACTTTGAAAAGTAGATGTCCAAGTTTCTAAAAAAAAATTCTTTAATTTCATCTCCAATCAAATAATATGATACAAATTAAGAGGAATAGAAAAATAAATGTCCAACTTTTTATCTAGCACAGTTAAAGGTTTAAACTTTTAAATTTTGACTGTGAATTCAAATATATAAGTTTTAAGTTTTTTCAAATAAATTTTTATATTTAAAAATTATATAAAAAATATTATAAATCATAATAATTAATAATTTAAAATATTTAAAAATTATATAAAATATTTAATCTATTTTTTCTAATTGACTCTCGAAATTTTAATTCGGCCACGAGCCGAAAAGAATACCATTGGTGTTGGAAATACTGAAAAGCTAGTGCTCCATGAAGGGTAAATCTCAGGAGACCATGGTGTTCTATGGGCATCAGTGTCTTTGACCGAAATGAGTGGGTTGACATTTTCTTTTTTCCTATTAAAAACTTTAACATTATCAATATTTTTGACTCAATTATAGCACACTTCATATTATATTTTGGGATTGATTTATTCGTTGATTACAAAAAATATTTTTTGTTAACAATAAAAGTTATAAAATTATGTTTCTAACAGTAAAGTCGTCTTAACTATTTGTAAAATAAAGTCATAACAATAATTTATGTATAATAAACTTATTAAATTATGTGTCAGTTATCCCAAAAAATACAAATAATTAGAAAGTCAAATTCCGGACATCAAAATATGATATGTTATCAAGACATCATTATTTGTCACTAACAAAACATCCTATATTATCATAATTTGTATTTAAAATATAAATAACCAATAAAACATTAAAAGAAACAAAAAGAAATAACGATCTTGCTGCAAACCATATGTAGAAAGGAGGACAATTTTTATTTTTTCAACTTCACCAGAGAATTAAAATGGTCTTTGATTCGCCACATTATAATTAAAGTTAGTATTTGAGATTTGACGTCATTACTGAAAAACTCTTATTGAAATATATATCTTCTAATACTATATGAAAAATCAAACTTGTAATCTTAATATAATCTCATAGATCCTCAACGTTTGACATTTTGAAAAATCAGTTGGGATAAAGCTAAAAATTAAATCTATGCCTATGATTATTCGATGAATTTCATATAAGAGCTGTCAAAACATGCTTCTTGTCATTGTCGAGAATCATTCACTAATTTCAAAGCATTTTTTTTTCTTTTTGTCTATTTTAATTTTAATATTTTGTCAATTATTTATATCTAGAATACAAACAGTCAAAAATGCTTCTAACGTATTGAAAATGTTAATACTTGTCAATTTATATTTGTCAATTTTTCCTCCTTTCATCTATTTAACCACAATTACTTTAATGTTAATTTTTGGGTTAAAATGTCTCTTCTTTCATTTATTGGTCTCTAATTAATTGCCTTTTAATTTTACAATTCAAAATGCCTTTTCTTTTAATGGTATTATAAGATGACATATATGGAGTTTTAATTAAATAAGTAATATTGATTACTAGTTTACATTAAAAACTAATTAGACACAATAAATAAATACCTGACTCATCAGTATTTATTTATTCGGTAATTGGTGGGGATGAATTTATAAGAATTCACTATTATTAAAGGATGAAGAAACTAAGTTGATTGATCATCAGTAATTGAGCTGAATTTTAAACTCGATTTTTTTGTGTGCAGGAAATAGGTGTTTTTAAATCTAAAATTTTGAGATATTTATGAGCTCTAAACATCATTTCTACAAAGAATCCAACAAGATATTTGAATTACTACCGTCGAGTTTTCTTGAACCCTTAGCTGTTTTCATTTGAAGTATGTTGATTGCTAAATCGATGGTTTCTAGCCTATTGAAGTCGATATATTCCACTATTGCTGATGAATTCAAATAGTTTTTAGTTGTTTTTGAGTTAACTCGAATGGGTCGCGTTATTTATGGTTGAGGCCACGTGGACTAGTAAATCAGAGTCACCTATTTAATTAAGAAAAAAAGTCCAAATATACGTATCTATGTATTACACGATTTAGAGCAAATATATCATTCATTAAAAAGGTAATCTATTCATATCTTTGCCATTACATAAATAGCTCAGAGATATTCTTTTCGGATGGTAGGAGCAAAAAAATTGTTTTTAATTTTTTTAATAAAAAAATTCATTAAAATCAAACCAAAACTCTCTGATTAAATCTAAAAAATTCAAACACTTGCGAAAAGGAAATAAACTAAACCAAAATAAAATCAAACCATTTTCCAATCTTAACCAGACGAACTAGTTATTTTGGAAATTATAATACATGAGTTATCAATAATATAATCGGCGTGAAAATTGAAACCGAGCTAAAACTTAGTGACTATGTTCAATGAATATTCCGAATATATATAGTGCACGTCACTTTTTGATTTGATACACTTATTAAGAAAATAATTATTAATATAGTTATTTTATCATAGTAACCATATAAATTTATGGTTATTATTGTGTCTTGAAATTAGTTTGGAGAATAAACAATTAATGCTAAGGGTAAAATAGGAAAAAAAAGTTATCATTCCTTGATATGTCAAAAATGACAAGTAAAAGTAAAAATTTAATTAGGAAATAAGTGACAAGTAAAAGTGAACAGGGGAATATTAATCATACTCGCAAGACTGATCGAGTTATAGTTGAACATGTGATCTTTCAAATAAAAAATTTTAGATTCAAAATTTCTTGCATAGTTTCTCGATCGAGCTCATCGCACGAGGCTTGCGTAATACAATTTATCTTTCTTGTATAATTTGTGATATACACATGGGCGGATCTAGAGGGCAGCGAGGGGATTTACCCGCCCCCTCATCAAAGATGGGTTGAGGGGGTTCAAATTCACTTTGAGGTTCCAAGTTCAAATTTCAATCATTATATTTTTATTATTTCAAACCTTCTTAATGAAATTTCTGAATCCGCGGCTGGTTATGAGTTCCTTCGTCAACCACAATTAAAAAAAAATCACTTTGGATACCCTTTTATGTAACTAGAATAATTGTGGACTTCTCTTATCATGGCCAACCAAAATTAATTATGATTTCTTTTAAGGTGACAAGATCGATAACATCGAGGTTGGCACGACATCATTATAAAATCCCAAGCACCATAATTTTCAAATGCCCATATAATTAATTAAAACACCATAGTACGAAATAGTCATAAAATCCCCCTATTTAAATAATAATAATGCTGCAAAAGAAAAATTAAAAGTGTCATCGAGTACTGGGTTACCACCATTATAGAATCTAATCTGCAAAAAAATTAAACCCCATTACAGCTAAAGTTCTGTTCCATCTTACTGGTGTCTCACTCTTTTTTTTTCAAAAAAGTTTTAAAGTACTATAGTAGTTTATTTAGAAAGCCTATTACAATAATATCATTTCATATTCCCAAATGTATTCTTGAATTTCTGTATATCCTCTTGGCAAGTTTACATTTTGCACTCTTTTATATAATATGGAAGAGTTCCGGCCGAGTTTTCAGTGCTCCGGTGACCGGAGACTGGAGATCGTTAGCGGAAAAGGTTTCAGCAGCAACCAGGTAATTAGCGATCCGAATGTTCAATTGAACCATGTTCAGAATGCTTTGTCATGCTTTCGTTTTCGTTTTTTTTGGGGACTGCTTTGAACTTTTTTTTTTTGAGCGGAAGATTTACCAGAAACAATTTCTCTGTATGTGCAATAGAAGTAAGATTTGCATAAACTATGCTTTCTTCGGGCTCCACATTGTGAGACTGTACTGAGTATATTGTTGTGCGTGTGAGAATTTTAGATTTGGAACCCATAATTTCGAAGAATTAAATGTTGATCCCTTAAGTTCAAATTTTAGATTTATTTGTAGTGGCGAAGCTAGGGGTTGCAAGGGGTTTATCGGGTATCAATATGGTCAAAATAATTTTTTTAATGTTTATATAGTACATGCTGCTCCTTTTTATGTATTTTACTTTTTTTTATATATTGAATTTCTTTAATGAAAATTCTGGCTTTGCGGCTGTTGTTCACCTGTATAGGTAAGTCGGGCTCGGTCACCGGATCTGGCAGGTGTATCGAGCAGGGGAACGTGGCCGAGTCAGGTTGCAGTAGCGCCATCAAATAAGCCATGGGGATTCAATGATCCAGAGATGAAGAGAAGAAAGAGAATAGCAAAGTACAAAGTTTACACTATTGAAGGAAAGGTCAAAACTTCAATTAGGAATGGACTAAGGTGGTTCAAGAATAAATGCTCAGAAATTATCCATGGCTATTAATTAATTAGCTACCATCTTACTAGTCTCTTGGGTGCGGTCCTTCCCTAATACTGAATGCTCTGTGCACCGGGCTATCCTGTCCTGTGTCTTCTTTCTCAAAATGATCTGTTTGTGAGTTGTGAAAGTTGTAAGAAAGAGAGGAATGTGGAAAACATAGAGGTGACAGGTCTAATTGCATGTAGTACTTAGGATGTTTTGTTTCATTTCTTTTTCTCAAGTTGAAATTCTAATTTGTTTGCATATTGATTTAATCATGTTTAACAATTGAGATTAATTTCTCCCTTAGAAGCTTTAAGTAATTCTTCCTCTAGTTAATGATTTACCAACACTTGTTCTTATTTTTCATGCCTTGTTTTCAAGGAGCCTAGGTATATTGGAAACAACCTCTCTACCTCCAAGGTAGGGGTATGGTCTGCGTTCACCTACTCTCTCCCGATCCCACAGTGTGGAGTTACACTGGACATATTATTGTTGTTTATTTTTCATGCCTTGTTTGCTTATCAAATCTATGAAATTGATTTGTCCTTTTGATTCATAAATAGATTGACTTAGTAGTAATTGATATGTCATAGATGTAAATCTTTCTAACAGTGATTTTCTCAACCAAAAGAAAAAAAGGGCTGGATGAACATTTACCAAAATTGAACATCTTTACACCCAACTCTGTGCTAAATTTTCTGTGTATTTGCAAATTCTGAGCTTGGCAAATGGCGATGAATATGATTTTGATTTGCCACCTCTCTTTTTCTTCATAATAATTGGTTTGGAACTTTAAGCTGACAAAATTGTATTGAGTGCGCGAACAAAGTCTCACGTTGATAGTTAAAAAGAAAAATGAGCTACTTAGTATGTTGAATACTCTTAAAAGTGTGAGGCATTTTGGGAAAAAACTTGAAGGCTTGACCCAAACCCCCAAGAGCCTTGGCTTACCTAAACCTCTCTTAACGAAGCTTTTGCTTGTAAGGCACAACTTATGCCGGATGGGCAACAAAAGCTTTGCCTAGCGAAACTTTTTGAAGCAAAGGCGATTTTTTTTTTTTTAAAAATAAGTATTAATTAACTATGATTTAGTGATAACAAAGTATGTATAACACTGGGTAGAAAAGAGAAAAAATGATGACAAATTAGGAGTACAACAATATTTGTATCTTAACAAAAAATTCTCTTAGATCGTATACATATTCTTTAATTACAATGTAATCCATTGTGTTTCCCCTTAGCACATTTAGAACAAACATAATGAAAGAACTCAAACTATTTAGATTTTTTTTCACTAGTTTCTTGATTCCAAACAGAGTGCAAGTAAACGTAGAAAAAAAAACTTGCTCCTTTTTGGAACTAATTAATCAATAGAGATCTAAGAGAAATTAGAGCAAAAGGCATTGACATTTTCTACATTAGTTATGAAATATGAATGCCTTCACTAAAAACAAAAATACTTAAAATTAATTATACTACTACAAAATGAATGAATGAAATGAATTTGATCGTTACGGTTTCATGCCTTGTATGTGTTTGATTAATTGCCCCAAAAAATCACTGTTGACGCCTCATTTGTTCGTAAAATTGAGCAATGAAGTTCTCTGCTTTGGCATCAATCATGTCATCTGCTCCAATTGCATCAAATACCTGGTCAGGATCTTCCTCTTCCTCATCGATATCGTTGTTATCACCGTAGAGTTCTTGTAGATTATTTGCTGAAGCATACTGACTCATGGTGCCAGTGGAGGACGTTGAAGGTGAGGGAGAGTACGGCGCTAATAACTGTTCAAAGCATTCTGCAGGCAGCGATGGAGATTTCACCGGTGGTGGCGGGTGAGGACTTGGTGGTGATTGGTTGTCTTGGAGATGTAATGGCCTCATTGAGCCTACCAGCTTCTTCCAATTTTCTCCATTTGAATCAGCAGGGGGCACCACTTTCTGCGATATTCAGAATTTAAAATCAGTGGACGAGTGTGTGTCTACTATCAACTCAGATCTTCATAATAATACGTATTGTTATTATTATTGTGTATATATTTAAGGTCTCTTATTAAAATTTGACATCATTATGGTAAAAGAGAAAATGAAACTTATTTATGGAACTTTCTAGGCCTACCTGAGAAAATTTTTGCTGCTTTAGATCGAGGGAACGACGACGAAGCTTGAGAGATGCAGCTTTAAGGAAGCCAAAAGCACCCTGCTTTTTCTTCTCCTTGACAATTAATTGTGGTTGATCGACAATGTTGTCATCAACCAGAGTTTTATTATTATTGTTATTGATGGTGGTGGTGGTGATCGTGGAGCTGACTACCTCTTCCGTCATTCTTTGGAGGAGAATGTTCCACGAAAAAATGGCTACGCTCTGTTGTTGTCGAAACGACGATGCACCTGCTTATTAATTTGCTCTCCCTACAATGCAGGTTGAGTTGTTAAGATAGAGGCGTTGCGAAGAAATGAGGCTTGTTTTGCACTATATATATAGAGATGCTATAAAAAAGGGGAAGTTTGAATTTGTATGTTTGGTGTTTGATTCTTTATTGGAAAGTTAGTTATGGTATAACTATGTAATCACCTCAGGATATTTGTGCGGTTCACAACTTATAGCTTGGCAGTTGGAACATACAAGTACTAGAAGGCCCATTACCATCATACATCGCACACTTTTTTGTTTGGTTATTAAATTTTTTTACATGGGAAAAAAATATTTACAAACTTAAAAAAAAACCCTAAAGCTGGTCAAATGCCCCAGTTTTAGTCACTACCGGACATTAGTGACTAGAACCACGACGTTATTACTCTATGTGTTTCAATTTATGTGAGGATGTTTGACTGGTTACAAAGATTAAAATACTAAGAAAAGACTTATGAGCTTGTGGTCTAAAACAAACTATAAATTATTTCATTAAAGATAAATAAAAATTTCAATTTTTTTTTGATAACAATATAAACATTATCATTACTAATCACAAAAACTTGCACCTACAGACCACTTGACCACACATTATGCAGCTCAAGTCTCCAACAAAACAAAACCAATTACACTTTCAAACTCGGCAAGATGACAGAAGTTGAAGCAGACATAAAATTAAGTATCAGTAACACAATCTTTTTATTTACTTTTATAATCGAGAAATCCTCACGAGCTGGTGAGCAAAGTTTGAAAATCCATAAACAATGGACTCTCTTTTTACTCTTCTTCACTTAAAATACAACGCTTTTGTCAAAGATAGAATTCAAACTTATGACGTGCATGCACCTAATCTACACATCACGCACCTTGCATTCTTTCCACTAAACCAAAGCCAATATAAGTAACTAACACAATCTAAAATAGTTAAAAAGTCATGATCACTTATGTTTGATGAAAGAAGCAAATCGCTTTATCATATCTTTAGCTTTCTCAGTTTCTGGATTCGCCACAAAGAAGCAATGTTCTTCTCCTTCAACTTCAAAGAACTCCAACTCACCATTCCATCCACTTTCCTTCACACCTTCAACAAATCGAACCATAATTTCTCTAGGAATCAATACATCTTTCTCAGCAATACCCATAAACAACCTCGAGCAACCTAGGCCTGATAGACTTGGAGCCTTTTCAGCAAGTGGATTAATCATTGGACTATCAATTGCTGATAATCCAGATTCTAGTTCTGGACATATGGCGATCCACAAATGGTAGGCCGGATTATCCAGATTACTTTTGTCTGTCATTAGAAAAAAGGGACACGCAAGAATAGAACCCAAGATTTTAACGTCTCCATTTAAGCTTTCTTTGCCTGCTCTCATAGCCATGTGATAGGCTATGTTACCTGTTACAAAAATTATAATGGTAATAACAGAAAGTAAGAAGAAAGGCTTCGAGACGTGAAAATAACTACTACAATAAAACCAATGTATACTGCAGATCAAATAATTAGTTATTTCTAAAAAAAGACTTCAACTTATAAAGTTAAAAAAATATTGTTATATAGATCAATCATCCTATTTCATGAACAAACAAGCTCGTCCAAGTTCATTTAAACAATATATTTATATTTTGTAAGTTTTAAATAAAACTAGATATACCAAGTCCTATAATATAGCTGAAGTTTCATTTTTGAGTTCAGAGTTGGGAAAATTGCACCTCATATATATTACAAATCAAACTACTCCCTTTGTGTTATTTTTACGAGTCCTAATTGACTGGGAATGGACTTTAAGTAAGTTACAAAAGAAATACTTTTGCATTATATGATTTTAAATAAAAAAATTAATACAATCTACTAGAATGCTAGAAATAAAAAGTTACTTACAAAATATAAAAAGTAACATTATTTCTATAACAGACTAAAAAAGAAAATAAGACATACAAATTGAAACACAAGCCGAGAAAAATTAAACTTGTAACATTACCTCCGGCGCTCTCCCCACCAATGAACACCCTGTTAAAATCACCATAGTTTGTTAACCATGAGTCTTTGCTAGTATTATTACTGGAGTTGTCATTCTCACTATGATGACTAGCAACCCATTGAAGTCCAATCCAACAATCTTCGTACAACGTTGACAAATCTATCTCCGGGGCTAACCTGTACTCTACAGAGACACAAATCGCATTTGATTCCGAAACCAAATGGTTCAGAAAATGATGCACCCTATTAAAAAAAGCCGATCCAATTACAAGTCCACCACCATGATAAAATACTAATACAGGAAGTTTTTCGTTAGGGGTATTTTTTGGAAGGTAGAGTCTAGCAGAAACGTGAGATGAGATGGTGATGTCTTTAGAGGAGACGCCCGTGGCTGGATCTTCCAGCGATGGGGGAACGTAGAACTCGTTAAAATGTTCGTAGAAACGCTCTACGCGGCCGTTTTTGTAGAGTCGGAAAGCTGGATACTGATCGGTGACTACCTCATTATCCTCTGAAGCCATGGTAGCAGATATTTTTCTTATTTTTTTGTTTGGTGATCTCGATCTGTTTCCAATTTATATAATGTACATAAGGGAATATTTACGTTGGAAAAAGATACCAAAAGAATTTGACCAACTTAAAAAAACCCAGCTAACTTCTCTTCTGTTTCATTTTACGTGTTCGACACGATGTTTTAAACTAAAACTAAGGGTGTGTTCGGTACGGACGAAAATGTTATTCAAACAAAATATATTTTAGGAAAATAAATTGTTTCTTACTTATTTTCTGCTGTTCGGTATGTAAGTAGGAAAATTTTTCCTTCAACAACGTGAACAATATCACTTGTTTTTTCTATTTTGAAGTAATTTTTCTTATTCTCAAGAATCTTATTTTTCTAAGAAAAATATTTAATCAATCGAATATGAAAAGATAGGTAAACATTTTTCTAGAATTTATTTGTAGGATTGACGGATATTAGTATTTTTATTTGAAGTATCAAATTATGATTACAAATAAAATTGTATTGTGAAAGTATAAAAAATTATTATATAATGATTTAGAAGCGTATACATGGGCAAATATAATAGAAATATATTGGTAGTTTATTTGAATTCAATATTTTGACGTGAAACATAAATTTGTGTAAAATTTTATTAAAATTATAATAAATACTCTCTCTGTCCCACTTTATATAATTCACTTTCCTTTTTAATCAGTCTCAAAAAGAATGACACATTCTATATTTAGTAACAATTTAACTTTAAAATGCTCATTTTACCCTTAATGAAATGATTTACAACCACACAAACATCTAAGACTCATTTTAGACCACAAGTTTCAAAAATCTTCCTTTCTTTCTTAAATACATGTCAAGTGAAAGTAACTCATATAAAATGGGACGGAGGGAGTACTGAATATGAACCTATAACTTTAAAAATATAATGAACTTAATGTTAAAAATCTTAAAAATTAAACCGATAAAATTTAAATTCTAAATTCGCCTTTGAATGTATAATAAGTGTATATAAGTATATATGTGCAAATTAAAGATCTACGGGACTTACCCCAGCACCTCGAGGCTCACATCTCGTCTAATATCAGGTAAAATGTTTTGCTTCAATCATGTTTGTGCCTTTTAAAACACTAATTTAATTTTAAAATTTTAAGAAAATGATGATATTTGATTCTATTTAATGTCAATAAATAATAATAATAAAAGAAGAAAAAAGTATATATTTTGTATGCTTAACAACCGAACAATCGAACAAAATTAATAACAACCAAACTGATATTGTATGTTATATTTGTCTTAATCTGATTTTAATAATTAAAAAAATCAAAATCGGCTCGAATCAATCAAACCGTGAACATCCCTAATAACATGGATGAGTCAATTCATATGGACTACGCCCTACCGTAATACGATGAGATTGTCAAAGCAAATAGGATACTCCCTCTGTCCCAGTTTATATGACTCACTTTTCTTTTTAGTCAGTCTAAAAAAGAATGACATATTTCTATATTTAGTAATAATTTAACTTTAAAATGCCTATTTTACTTTAATGAAATGACTTACAGCCACACAAATATTATGACTCATTTTATATCATAAATTTCAAAAGTCTATGTCAAGTCAAAGTAACTCACATAAATTGAAACGGAGAAAGTATATGATATACTTGTCACTAGGTTGATAACCTAGTTGAAATTGAGTCTTGTATCGATATTGATATATTACTCTCTCCGTGAATATAAATAAACCAAATAGAATACATATCAAACATAAGAAGCCGAAAATAACTTCAGTGATTTAATTCAATTAGAATGAAAATTTATAATTTTATTTAAGTAGTATTTGAGAAAGCCTTACCAAACACTCCCTCCAAATACAGGAACAGTAGCATGAGCTAGTTGGAACTTCCAAAAAAAAAAAAAACCGTTCAATTACAAATAAGGAACTCTAGAACGGATAACATACGATACATACTAAAAATAGGGTACGTAATATAATCAAAGCGCGTGCTGGTGTGAATTCAAATTAATCGAATTTCACGAAAAAAAAAAAAAAAACAGTCACACACAACTCTGTTTGATAAAGTTAGCCATGCCCTTGATCAAATTTTTAGCCTTTTCAGTCTCAGTATCAAAAATCTGAAAGCAATGACCTTCTCCTTCAACATCAATCAATTCAATTTCTCCATTCCATCCACTTTTCTTCACAGCTTCAACATACTGTATCCCTATATTTCTCAGCTCATCTTTTTCTGCTACACACACCAAAATCTTCGAACAACCCAATCCTGATAAACTTTGAGCTTTTTCAACAAAGGGATTAATTCTTGGATCATCAACTCCATCTTCAGCTGATGGATTAACAAACCCCCAAATCTTACTGGGCAAACTGTCTTCCTTAAAATCCTTCGATGTTAAGAAGAAGGGAAAACAAAGTAGGCAACCCAAGATCTTAATTCCCCCATTTACGCTCTCAGTTCCAGACCTGAGTGATAAATTATGAACAATGTTACCTCCAGCACTATCGCCACCAATAAACACCTTGTCGAAATCACCATGGTTAACTAACCACGGTTCCTTCTCGAACCCGGGTTGGTCAAGTTTATGTGACCCGACCCATTGAAGAGCGGCCCATGAATCTTCGTACCCTACCGGAAGTGGATGTTCCGGAGCAAGACGGTACTCTACCGAAACGGCGATAACGTTAGATTCGGCGACTATGAGGTTGAGGTAACGGTGGTCGAGGAAAGAGAAGGCGGATTCGAGGCAGAATCCGCCGCCGTGATAGTAAACTAATATTGGGAATTTTTGGACGTCGGAGATGTTTGTGAGTTTTGGGAGGTAGATTCTGGCTTTGATTTCCGGTGAAATGTCGATGTCTTTTGAGGCGACGCCGGTGGCAGGGTCTTCCGGCGACGGAGGAACGGTAGGTGAGCCGAAGATACGGTCAACACGGCCGTTTTTGTAGACACGGAGGAATTGAGGGAAATCAATTACCACTTCGTTGTCGCCGGAATCCATGGTGTATTACAGTATTAGTTTTTGAGGTGCAAATTAAAGCAGATATATATATACTAATTTTTGTAGACTCTTGTCCCAATTGCTGTCATTTTTTTAATATTAAAAAATAATAATTGTGTTGTTAGGAAGTGTTGATCATAGACTAGAATGGGAACACGATATAAAATTAATGTAATACATACAGTACAGTACAACTGTAGAAGAAATATGGCTTTCCATATGCTGGTGTGCTGGGTTGGTTGAAGCGATAATATATTAAAATGAAGAAAACTATTTATAATCTTAGTATTAATTGTGAATAAAACGTGACTATACACAGAACTAAAGAAAAGATTTATATATGTGGCCATGTCCGGTAGGCTATGGGATTTTATGCCCCAAAAGGTGAATAGACAGCTATCCCATTTATTAAAGTTTTCACTATGCATAGAGTTTAAATAAGAGTTGAATCACGATAATTTATTATAAGTAATTTTATTTATATTTTTACAAGAATAATAATTTTATCAATTTAACTTTTTTAATATGTCAAATATGGCTATGGGGATGATCAAGCTTAGATGCAGAAGCCAGCCTTCAAAAATGGACGAAATTCCCCTTTTTCTTAGGTGCCTTTGGTAATGAGAACCAATTTTTTTTTTTACTTTTTTGGAATTTTTAAAGTTAGAGTTGGAGTTAGAGTTGTGTTTAGCCATAACTTTTGCAATAAATATCTAGATCTTAAATATATATTTTAAAAAAATATAAATATGATTTAAAAATAAAATATAATTTAAATGGGGTTATTTTATGAAAATAAAAAATTTAGGTTTTTTAAAAAAAAAATATTAAAAAGTAAAAAAAGTGAGTTGGCTCCAAATACAACTCTGGAGTTGTATTTGGAATTTTTATGGCCAAACACTATTTTTAAAAAAAATGAAATAATTTTTCAAAAAATAGTGAAAATATTACATGGCCAAACGTCGTACTAATTTTATCCATAATAATTTATTTCTTATTCATTTATCAAATAAATTATACATAATTTAATATATAGATAACTTGATTTTTATCCAACTATCAAACTACTCGTAATTGAGAAAACAACTAGTACAAAACTAATACGTAATAGATGAGCTCATAGTGTGGGCATAATACTCTCTTTATTTTATTTTATGTAGTACTATTTGATTTGGCACGATATTAAAAAATAAATTGAAATATGTGAATTCTTAGATATATATATGATTGTAAATTATTTTATTAAAAACAAAAGAGAATTTTAAAATTTAATTATTTTTAATTATAATAAGATAATATTTTTTTTAAAATGAATTTAAAAAAAAGTGTCACGAATGAAACAGAGGAAGGATATTGTTATTCCCTTCGAGACATGATATTTCTAGAAAATAATAAATCCTATAGATTTTTTCCAAAATGTCATAGCGCCTCGAGAAATTTTATACTGTGTCCATTTTTCAAGGCCGTCAATTTTGACTGCACCCACTTCAGAAGTTGACTAGGAGTTGGGGGTTGTTGAGAATTGATGAGAAGATAAAGAAAGAAAAGAAAGAGAGATAGGAGAAGAACTTATACGTATAGGGATCGTTTGCGCGGGAAAAGGTGGATAATATATTTGGTTGATAATATAAATTTATTATAATATTAATTTATATTATCAATTAAATTTAGTCTTAAGATATTTCACCTTATCCTATCCAACAGGTTACATAGTTGCCACAAGTAGCATAATTTCTACATATCCTTTGTCTGATTATATTACTTTCACCTTCAATATCCTTTCCAAAATAAAAGCTTCAAATTTTCAATATGCATGTGATAATCAACTTAAAACGTCAATTAATCAACTAATAATAGTTTGTAGTTTTGTCTCACACTAAATATAAGTTCAGGGTTTCTTTCTCGATATATCAAAGTCTTATAGTGTATAATAACTAAAAAAAGATCTACTTGGATACTTATCTGTAAGCTCATAAATTATTTTTTTGATTACAAGTAATATCAGAAAATGATTTCCTATAATTAGTTAGAATTTTAATACAAGACAATGATTTTATAAAAAAAATCCTCTTGTTCTGTTTTATGCCTATTGAAAATGATGTTTTATTTTGCATTAAGGATCAATCAGTGACAACAATTAAGATAAGAAGAGAATTGAAGCAAACAACAAAAAAGTTGCTACAAATACAATACACTGGGCGTAGCAAATTTTGTTTATCACCGTCTTGAAATGCGAGTATGCGAGCCTTTGCGTGAAGTTCACGTGGAATATTTTGTATATCGGACTATCTTTTACTGGCGATGGACGAAAGCAGCATAACACTTCATCATACGTTTAGCTTCTTCAGATTCAGGTTTATATATCTGAAACGAATGCCCTTCATCAATCTCAACAAACTCCAATTCTCCATTCCACCCGCTCTTCTTCACACCTTCAACAAATCGACCCCCAATTTCTACCGGAATCACATAATCCTTTTTACCCATACACAACAAAAGTCTCGAACAACCTAGCCCCGATAATGACGATGGAGCCTTTTCACAAAGCGGGTTAATCAACAGGCTATCAATTCCAGGCTCTAATGGGGGACAAATATTGACCCATATCTTATAAGCCAAGCCTTCTTCATCAATATCTATATCTATATCTCGAATTAAGAAATATGGGTACGCAAAAATCGATCCAGTAATTTTCATCTCGTTATTCAAAATTTCTTTCCCGGCCCTCATAGTCATGTGGTACACTATATTGCCACCAGCACTATCCCCAACTAAAAACACTTTACTAAAATCACCATAATTCGTTAACCACGAGTCCTTATTAACAGTACTCGTGGTTAACGAATTTTCATCAGCGTGTGAAGCGACCCATTGAAGTGCGGTCCAACAATCTTCGTAAATTACCGGCACATCGACTTCTGGGGCTAAGCGATAATCGACAGAAACAGCAACAACATTTAATTCGGAAGCCAAAGAGTTGACGTAACGGTGAATCCAAGTAAAAAAAGCGGATTCGATGCAAAATCCGCCACCGTGGTAATACACTAAGACGGGTAGTTTTTGGCCCGGGGTGGTGTTTTCGGGGATGTAGAGTCTGGCAGAGACGTGAGGTGAGATGGTGACGTCTTTGGAAAAAGCACCGGAAGTTGGATTTTCCGGTGAGGGTGGAACGTAGAAGGAGCGGTGTACGTCGTAGAAACGTTCAATGCGGCCGCTTTTGTAGAGCCGGAAAAAGTCGTCGACTTCTTTGAGTACCACATTGTCGTCGGAAGCCATTGTAGTAGAGAAACTCAACGATTTGGCTATAGAATGATATGGAATGTTTAAATTCCTTTTAAAAATAATTCTTTGTGAGTCGCGCCAAATTGTAAAGGAAAAATGTAACTTTAGATTAAACTAATAATTGGACATAAAGTATGGGTACAAATAGAAAAATATACTCCCTCTGTTTTAAAAAGAATGAGATGTTTTGACCTGACATGGAGTTTAAGAAAATAAAGAAAAACTTTGGAATCTTGTGATTTTAAATTAAAGTTATGTCAAATGTACCAAAATGTCTTTTTTTTTTTGGAATCCCAGAATAACCCTCAGCCGCTACAACCTCTGCCTATCGAATGAGCACTTTTGCGGGCACTGGGTTAACCCTCCACTGTGTAATAGCCTACAAACCACACAAGGAATGTAACCGCACAGGCTTGACTCAGAAGGCATTGGGGGGATCGATCCTGGGTCATCGGTGTGGATAACTATATATCCTCCGAACAAACTGAGTCATCCTGAAGGATTACCAAAATGTCTTTTAATATTATGGTCTTAAACGTAGCACGTGGAAAGTTGAAACTAAAATGTTGCCTAAAAAGAAAGGGCCATTCTTTCTAAAATAGACTAAAAAAAAAAGTAGGTCATTTTCTATAAAATGGAGAGAGTAAAAAGTTAAGCTTAGCGTGGTCACTAATTGTTTGGTAGCAAAAAATGAACGTTTTGAAATTTGTACTATGAAATGATAGACAAATTATAAAACGTCATGCATGACTATATTAATGGTGAATTATTAAGATTGTGAGCATAATGTCCTTATCCTTCATTTGTTCATCCTCCCGTCCCTACAATCCCCGTCGACGATCTCAACCACATTTATTATGTTTTGGTTATTTTAGATAGATATTTGGACATTTATGATCGAGTTGATATTTGGAAAAAGACTTAATACGTTGACAGTTTTTCAAATTTGTGAATAAATTCTATTTAGACACTCAAACTACGATTTATATATCTTAATTGAACATCTAAACACACAACTAAATGTTTCTATTAGATATTTTTTATTCAAATTTTAAAAAATCTTTTGTAAAATTTTGAAAGGAAAAATTAACTTTAAATAAAACTAATAATGAGAGCTAAGTATGGGTACAAATAAACAAATTATAAGAAGTTAAAGCTTAGCATAGTCACTACATTGTTTGGTAGCATTCATATTATGGAACGCTATGTAGAGAGCTTTATGAAATACTGAGTCACTTTATAGACAAAGTAATTATATAATATAAAACATAATGCATGAGTATTGATGATGAATTTTAATGGAATTCAAATTATGTGCACTCGTAATCTACAAAATGTAAGTTCTTATAAATATTGTAAGGATATGTCCTCATCCCTCATATATATTTTAAAATTACCAAAGCGCACACCCTCATATTATGTACATTATGGAAATCCTATTATAAACTTATTATTGTTCTTATTATTTCCAAAATGAAACAATTAAACACCTTATATAGTGAAAAAAATTCACAAACAGTGTTTCTCTAATTACTAATTATTAATTAATTATAAATTATTTGAAGAGAAAAACGACAAGTTAAACGAGTACAAATAACTAACCTGTTCAAAATGCTAATTAATAATTTCTTAAGTAAGCATATAAAAGATAAACACGATAAATAATTTGAGACGGAGATAAATATTAACGTTGCTGGAAAACATGCCTTTTGAAGATATCCATCAGAAACTCTAGAATACCGACGATTTTTCAGCGTGACGAGGTCCTTCAGAAGCTCAATAGGAGACATTCTACCTTATCGGCCTCCTAACTAACCCCCATCAATCTTAGTAGAGTGAAGTATCAAAAACACCTTAAATTATCCTCTTTTTTTTATTTTCATATCTAAACTATTGGAAGTGTGAGTTTCATACTTAAACTATCACTCATTTATTTGAGAAGCACACCTCAACGTTGACTGGACTAAGTGTTTGTATACAAACACATTTAGGTGCGTCTGACCATTAAATATTCTGATGACGTGGTATATTTTTTATTTTTTTTAGCTGACACGTCATTTTTTTTATTTTTCAATTGATTTTACCCTAATTTCTCCCCTTCTTCTTTATCATTTCTAAACACGATAAATATTTAATTTTTAATTTAATACTAATAATTTACTTAATATTTGCCAAGGTGAAAAAAAAATTCATGCAGGGTGCCACGTGGCGATTCTTTTTTAATAAAATAGAAGTATAGTACACACACCATCACATATTAGTTGAGGTGTGTTTTTCAAACTAGTGAGTGATAGTTTAGGCATGAAGCTCACACTTTCAATAGTTCAGGTATGAAACTCAATAAAAGGGGATAGTTTAAGTGTGTTTTTAATACTTCACTCATCTTAGTATTATATTTTGGTTATTTTACGCAAAGTTTTTACCCAATTTTGTGTGAAAAGTTTAACATAAATCATATGCTCCATAGTGACTACAAATCTAGAGTCAAAAATTTCGTTAAGAATGTTAGATGTTGAATATGTAAAGTAAATTTTAATTTATATACTAAATATAATTTATTAAATATAATTTATAATATATTTAAATTATAATATATTTTTCTTGAAGGGTGTTTAACTAATCACTTTTGTTGTATGTTCCCTACGCCACAGGCTTCACCAACGACTTCAGTATAAACTATACGTTGTATTGAACCAAAGCACTGATTTTTTTAAAAAAATACTACTACTATCCTTTTATCATCGTAAATTTTTTAACAGTAAAGATAAAACAACATGACCCAACTATATGGAATTCTCTTAGAACTAAATAATTATATGGGGTGCAAAGAAACTAAGTAAATGATAAAAAAAAAGTTGAGCATGATTGGTCATTTGTTTGATGGTAAAATATTTTGAATATACTACTATCCTTTTTATAGTTTGAATAATTGCATCACGATCATGTGGTCCAGTTAAGTGTTACCTTAGTAGGTTCAATAATTGAAGCATAAAGATATTCGTCGAATCAAAGTTAGGTTGTTGATTTGACGTTTTTGTTTGTCCTCATTACATTATCGATCTATTAAATTATTCAAAATAATATATCGTCCGCATTTTCCATGAATATATTTTTATGAAAAATAAGTTGATTTCTAACTTATTTTTTCATGTTTGGTTGGTTAGTGAAAAATATTTTTCGTGTTTGATTAATGAGTAAAAAAAATATTTTTCAAAAAATATTTTTAATATTTAACTAGAGAGTAGAAAATATTTTAGGGGGTAGATTGGGGTGGATGGGGGTGCGGTGGGTATGGGATATGATAGTGAGTGAAGGTGGAGGGGTGAGTTGTGGGTTAGGTGGGTGGGGTGGGGGTGGGCTAAAAAAAAATTAAATTTTGAGTGAGCTGGAAGAGGAGATGGGGTAAGGTGGGTGGGGTGGAGTACAAAATATATTTAATTTTTTTAAAAAAAAGTTATTTTTTTAAAAAAAAAATTTAGGGTGGGTGGGTTGAGGGGTTGGGAAAAGGTAGGGATGGGGGTATAAAAAAATTAAAACTATTATAAAAAAAATAAAAAAAAAATTATCTATAAAAAATTAATTTTTTTTTCAAAAAAAAAAAAAAAATTGGGGGGTGGGGTGGAGGTGGGTATCGGGGTGAAGAACAAAAAAACATTGATGGTAGGTGAGATGGAGGTTGTCGTAGGGGTGGGTGGTGGGGTGGGGGAGTGGGGGAGAGGTGATGATGAGGAGAGAGAAAGAAAAAGAGAAAAATAAAAGGAGTACAAAAATACATAAAAAATGAGTTTAGGGGGGTAATAGGACCTATGTAAAGTTTAGGTGTGTCTCTGGGATTTCGCTCATAATTTAGGGTGGTACTTATGCATTATCTCGATAACTTTTCATACATAGTTGATACAAAATCGTTGATTGAAGTTTTATTGAAAAATCAGATTTCATACCCTTTTTACGAGTATTTATTAACGAGAAGTTTTATTTGTAGAACAAGATTTTATACTCTTTTTACGAGTATTTATTAACGAATAATATAACTGGATAAGCAACTAACAATGCCGGAAGATACACCAATTTCTATACAAAATTCAAACACTCAAAAAATAAAAGTACCCAAAATTAGTTAAATTTATCATATTTTATACATAATACATACATAAAACATGTTTATATATACATTTATGATTTTTTTTTACCTTTTTTATGAGTTAGCAAATTCAGTGAATAACTTCGCATTCATGATCGATACCAGTTTGTATACAAATTTCTTACATACAAACATGTAAAAACATTAAAAAAAAAAAAAAGACACACTAATTTTTATACACTAATTTAAAAATATATATAATAATAAAATGAACATGTCATAGTATATATCATATAAAATACAATACATAGTAAAACAAAGAGATAATGCATAAGTACCACCCTAAACTATAGGTGAAACTATAAATGGGTCCTATTACCACCCTAAATTTTTTTTCTGTATTTCTTTGCACCTTATGTGCTGATGTGGAGTCATAACCCAATCTAATTAGTTGTGGTGATATACACGCGCTGCCACGTGTATAAATGAATTTTTTTAATTTTTTGTTTTGTTTTTTAAATATTTTTTATTTTTATTTTTTTAAAAAAACTTCTTCTTATTTTCTTTGCCTTGTATTTAAAATATGTCAATACACGTAAAAAAAAATTATTTTTATTTTTCTTGTATTTAAAATTTTCTAAAAGAATGTATTTTTTATATTTTTCTTTGTCTTGTATTTAAACTTTGCTCAAATACACGTATTTTTTTTTACTTTCTTTCATTTTTTTTCTATTGCTTTTATTTATTCTTTTTATTTTCTTTGTCTTTCCTTTGGATTTAGTTTCAAATGCCTTGTAATTAAATATGTTAATTTTGAACGAATATAAAAAAGGTAAAGGAAATTAAACTTTAAAAAAATACAAAAAATAAAGGTCACTTTTTAAAAGAACGTATTTTTTCAAATTAAATAAAAGTGAAAAGACAAGAAATTAATGAAAGAAAAAAAGAAAATAAAAGTGAGGAGGAAAATAAATTTTACAAAGAAAGAAAGGAAAATAATTAAATATATAGAAGTTTTAATGGTAATAATTATGTGTACAAACTAATTGTAAGATGTCCAAAGGACATGTGTCTAATATAATCAGATTTTTTTTTATGTTTTCTCCTCTCACTTGCTTTCAAGAGAGTGAACACACCTTTTGTGCCACCTCAGCATTAAAGAGTGTACATATTACACTTTAAAATAGTTTAAGGGGATAATAAGACCCCTGTATAGTTAAAGTGTGTTGCTGAAATTTCACTTATAGTTTAAGATGATCCTTATGCATTATCTCTAAAACAAAACATAATACAATACATAACGGAAATCTTCTACTACTAATGAAAAGCAGTATATTGATCCAAAACAATAGAATTTTCTATCTACATTCTTTATCATATAATCCATGATCATCTTTTTCTTTGGAAGACTCCTAAACCATTTTCTCAAAACAAAAAAAAAAATTGTGATGAAACTGTTCATAATTCATGTTGTCTTGCTAGAGACTCCAATATCTGAATGAACTTGGTTGAACACCTTAAAGTGTAGAACTTGTAGATTTCAATGCTCTTATTTTAATCGTTTTCACCTTCAAAATCAGAAGAGAATTAAAATAATTTTCACCAATGTGTATTCAATATACCTTAACTGATTATAATACGAGCTTCAACGTGTTTCTCGTCTATTCTATACATTTAGAGAAAAGACATCAAATACACTCTGAACTTATCCCGAAAAGTCATTTTCACACTCAAACTAGTCTGACGACCTATTACACACCTATACATATTAAAAGTGAAATTAATACCACCCTACGTGCTAATGTGGCACAAAAAATAAAAATAAATAAAAAATAAGCGCGTTTTTCTGTTATTTTTTCTTTGCAAAATACTAATTCTTTAAAGATAACCCCCCCCCCCTCCCCCTACCCCTCTTCTTCTTCTTCTTCTTCTTCTTCCTCTTCTTCTTCTTTACCTCCATTTCCATGGGAATACTACCTTGACCACCATATATTTTTAATTAATTTAAAAATTAGACTTTAAATCTGTCATTTTAAAGCTCAAAAACTCCCTGTGGTAGTATATTACCATGGGGGCGGATTTGTCATAGAATCGGCCTTCTTCAATTGGAATCACAATTACGTCAACTCTTTAGCTTTTGAGTTGAATGTCGAAACAAGTCATTGTTTCTGTTGAGTACCGATTAGCCCCGAAATGTAACCGCGATTTATGAAGATTGTTGGACTGGACTTCAATGGGTCGCTTCACACACTGATAAAAACAACAACGGTATTAATAATAAAGATTCGTGGTTAACAAATTATGGTGATTTTAGTAAAAGTGTTTTTAGTTGAGGACAGTGTTGGAGGCAATTTAGTGTACCACATGACTATGAGGGCCGGCAAAGAAACCTTGAATAACGATATGAAAATTACTGGATCAATTTTTGCTTATCCTTATTTCTTGTTCCCAAATATTGATATTGATGAAGACGGTTTGGCTACTAAGATTTGGGGTCATATTTGTCCACCACTAGACTCTGGGCTAGTATCCCCAATTGATAGCCCATTGATTAACCCGCTTTCTGAAAAGGCTCCGTCTTTATCGGAGCTAGGTTGTTCGAGAATTTTAGTGTGTATGGGGAAAAAAGACTATATAATTTCATTAGGAATTGTGGTTAGATTTATTGAAGGTGTGAAGGAGAGCGGATGGGGCGGAGAAATGGAGTATCTTGAGGTTGATGATGGACATGCCTTTCAGATTTTTAAACCTGAATCTGACGAAGCTAAACGTATGATGAAGTGTTATGCTAATTTCGTCCATCGCTAGTGCAATTGCTTTCTGCAATTGCTTGGTCTTATATTGCAAAATAAAACATGTTTAATTGTTTGTAACAATGCAAGTTTTACATAAATATTATATCAGTTAATGAAGTGACTTGAGAATGTTAATTCATGTAAACTGCAAGAAAATAAAAACGTTTTATCATGCAATATAAGACCAAACAATTGCTAGATCTGAAGCAAAACAACACAAAGTTAAATGACTTCTTTGTTACCACTAGCGATGGATGAAATCAGTGTAACACTTCATCATACGTTTAGCTTCATCAGATTCAGGTTTAAAAATCTGAAAGGCATGTCCATCATCAACCTCAAGATACTCCATTTCTCCGCCCCATCCGCTCTCCTTCACACCTTCAATAAATCTAACCACAATTCCTAATGGAATTATATCGTCTTTTTTCCCCATACACACTAAAATTCTCGAACAACCTAGCTCCGATAAAGACGGAGCCTTTTCAGAAAGCGGGTTAATCAATGGGCTATCAATTGGGGATACTAGCCCAGAGTCTAGTGGTGGACAAATATGACCCCAAATCTTAGTAGCCAAACCGTCTTCATCAATATCAATATTTGGGAACAAGAAATAAGGATAAGCAAAAATTGATCCAGTAATTTTCATATCGTTATTCAAGGTTTCTTTGCCGGCCCTCATAGTCATGTGGTACACTAAATTGCCACCAGCACTGTCCCCGGCTAAAAACACTTTACTAAAATCACCATGGTTCGTTAACCACGAGTCTTTGTTAACTATGGTTAGTTTTTCATCGTCAGCATGTGAAGCGACCCATTGAAGTGCGGTCCAACAATCTTCGTAAATTGTGGGCACATCGACTTCCGGGGCTAAACGGTACTCTACGGAAACGGCAATCATGTTTAACTCAAAAGCTAAAGAGTTGACGTACGCGTGATTCCTGTTGAAGAAGGCGGATTCTATGACAAGTCCACCCCCGTGGTAATACACTAACACGGGGAGTTTTTGGGCAATGGCGGTATTTTCTGGAAGGTAGAGTCTGGCAGAGACGTGAGTTGAAATGGTGACGTCTTTGGAAAAGACACCATCTGGTGGGTTTTGGGGCGATGGTGGAACGTAGAAGGACCCATGTACGTCATAGAAACGCTCAACGCGGCCGCTTTTGTAGAGCCGGAAGAAGCCGTCCACTTCTTTGACTACTTCATTATCATCGGAAGCCATGTTATAGCTAGAGAAATTTTGTAAAAATATTAGAATGGTGTTATGGTATATATATGATTATCATAAGATATTTGAAGAGAGGTGAATGCAACAGTTGAACCACGTTAAATATATAGGAATATTACCCTATCAACATTGAGATCGAGGCGTATCAAATTTATTAAAGAAAATTATTAAACAAATACAAATAAATAAAAATATGCTGTGATCTCTAGCTGTTTGTAGAGGATATGGGTACACATTAATTTTCAACAACCCACTTTCTATCCACTTGTCTTTTTGTTTTTGTTATGGAATCTTTAGGGGAACGTTAATATCTTGAATGAGATTATGAGAATGATAACCCCTTATGCAATATTATTTGGTGAGAATTTTATTTTTTTAATAAAGGTATTTTTTTAAAAAGCTAAAATAAGAAAATTAACCCTCCCCTAATCCTTAAAAAACAATGAATTTTGAGGGTTAGATTTTTTTTTTCTCTATTAGTACTCTTTTCTTGAAAAATTGGATAAGTATTTCATTGAGTGAGTAATATCTTTAAGGAAACAATCAGTTTTTTCTTCAAATAATCCAAATTTTATCTGAATTTTTTTTTCTCAAATAATCTAAATATTGTTGGCAAAAAAATAATTTTTTTCCCAATAATGCAAATGTTATTGGAAAAAAAAAACTGTTTTTTTCTCCAAATAATCCAAAAATTATTGAACAAACAATCCATATGCTATTGGGGAAAAATACTACTATTTTTTTCAAATAATGCAAACTGAAAAAAAAAATAGTTTTTTTTAAAAAATAATCCAAAAATTTATTGAAAAATAATATTTTTTTTCCCAAATAATTCAAATGTTATTGAAAAAAAAGTATTTTTTTTCAAATAATCCACATGCTATTGAAAAAAACTATTTTTTTCTTCAAATAATCCAAATATTATTGGGAAAAAGTACTTTTTTCCTTAAAAAATATTACTCAATAAAATATTTATCAAATTATTCAAAAAAAGAGTACTAATAAAACAAATTTAACCCTCGAAATTCAATGTTTAACGTCAAAAAAATTTCCTCAAATTATTTTTTAAGGATTGGGGTTTGGGGGGGGGGGGGTTAATCTTCTTATTTTAGTTTTAGAAAAAGAAAAATTCTCACAAGATAATATTGCATAAGGGGGTTATCGTTCCCATTCAATATATGGAGGGGATATTGTTTCCCAACCCTTAAATATTAGGGGGTTAAGTGGAATTCGTTCTATCTTTTTATACAAAATGAATAGTTGAAATAAAGTTTTCCTTCTTTTTGGTCCATGAAATAAATCTTTCATTACTAAAAATACTAAATAAAATGGATCAAGATAATTTCAAACTCTACAAAAAGAAAATCATGTACCAAAATGAGACTTTAAATATCAAAAGAAAACAATTAAAGAAAAATAAGAGGTATGAAAAATTTAATTATTATACAACACTATTGCTTAAATTTTTTAATTATTTAAAAGAGTACATGTTATGATTCATATTAATTGAAGATCGTTTTTGACATTTTAAAAATATATGCAATAATCCAATTAATTTCAAGTCATTGCAATAATACACAAATTAGAGTAGAAGGTTAGTAAGTAGTAGTGTGTTGTTTCAACTATCCGTTCATACTAATAGTCGTAGTATTGCTTGTGTAATTTCTTGTCCTTCAATTTATGTTGCTTTCTATTATTTTTTGTACTTAAATTATTGTATATTTTGTTGTATTTACAGCGCTTTGTTATGCTTTCACTTTCGTTATTTATTTTTGAACTATTTTTTCTTGACTTGAGAGTCTATTCATATGAAATAGCCTATGTATTTTTGAGGTATGAGTAAGTTTACGTATAATATTTTACCTTTTTACGTTCACTTTGTGGGCTACACTGAATATGTTGTTGATTTAGAATCAGAGAGTTTATTATCCCATTCAAATGTGAAGGAAATATTATTTTCCAAACCCAAATATTAAAAGGATAAAGTGAAATTACTCTTTATTTTTAGATCTTGATGTTGCCCAAAACTCTTCTTTTTTTTTTCAAGATCGCTTATTTGGGTCATTGTTTGTTTTTCATTTAAAAGTTTGACGTTACTCAGCATTGGTAACACTCATTTAATTTTTGATCTTATTAACAAAAAGTTTGATAAATTTATAAGATTGTCAAGGTACCACTGGTACTATTCTATTGAGTTTTAAATTGTAATTTATTTTTTATGATTTTGGCTGATTTGGTTGGAAAAAATTGAAGAACCTACTATTATTGACTTCTTTTAACTTTGAAAGAAACTTGTTGAAGAAAATAAAGTGAGACTATTTTTGAATCTAGTAACTGAAATTGATGAGGTTGATATTGAAAGGTTGTATATCAAATTTGAAATTATATGAACTTGATTTGAACCAATTTTAATGCAAACACATGTTAGTGAAATTTTTACACAATAAATTCTGATGGTCCGTCAGAATTTTGTAGTTAATTTTCGTGATTTGACAAGATTTGTAACAAGACAAATTTTACCACCATTTTAAAAATTGCTAAAATTTCTGATTAACATTTGATCTGTCAAGATTTGGCTAAAAATGTAAGTGATCATGGTGGCAAGTTTTCTTTCCGTCAATTTAAAATTTGATGATTCATCAAGATTTTGCTATTAAAACCCAGCTGCGAATCTACTTTTGCCAAAAAATAAAATTAAAAATAGCAGAATAAATTTTTTAAATAATGGTATTGAAATATCTTATTTTAATTTGGATAAATTACATAAAGAATCAAATATCCCTACCATATTTATTAACTCTCCCACTACTTTATTTTAATTACTTAATATACCACATGTTAACAAAACCCCTTCAGATAAATCCCAACCACATCGGATACATCTCAACCCCATCGGATACATCCCACCCCTCGGATACATGTTGTAACCCCTCAGATACATGTGGATACATGTTGTAACCCCTCAGATACATGCTGGCGAGATAAAACCAAAGATGTTGATATATTCGAGATAAAATCATGTATCTAGATGCCTTATGCAATGTATCCGAGTGGTTTGGGATGTATCCGATGGGATTGGGATGTATCCAAGTGGTTTGGAATATATTCAATGGGATTGCCAGATTGGGATGTATCCGAAGAAAAAATAATGAAAAAAAATAATTAACTCCTAAAAATATGTGTTTTATATAAGTTTCGAGAATTTACTTTGGTAATATTGGATAGTTGTAGAGCAAATCAAAAGGGATGGGCCGAGACCGACCCGTCAGAGCAGGAAAAAAATTGTGAATTAAACAAAAATAATAAAGAAGCTACTAAAGATCAAGGTGACGTTTGTTCATGATTTTTTTTTTATTCGGGGTTAAATTCTGGAAAATATATTTAATCATAACATTCTGAAAAAAAAATGAAATTAAATTCTAGAATTTACAGGAATTTGAAAAATATCAAACACTTACAAAAAATTAAAAAAAACTCCAATTTAGTATATTAACGGCCAAACACAACTTTAATTTTAAAAAAATATTTTTCACTTTAAATAAAAATTACTTATTGAAAATATTCATAGTTTTAAACGCCCAACAAGACACCAAGAATTCCTCGTACCGAAAGATCACACGTGGCATAATCTCAGATGGGAAATGTGGTCTAGGTTCCTGGATTATTTTAAAAAATAAAATCGAAAACTTTGACTTGTTACACGACAAAAAAAAAAATTGAAAAGGACAGACAAAATTATGCTTTTATTTGCTCGTCGTGCTTCCAATTAACTCGAATCCATAATAGGTGAAGAAGACCAGGAAGAATTAAATTTTACAACGTAGAGTTTAACGTTGCTTCAATTCCTTTTGAGATTATATGTTTTTTTTTGTTTATTCATAAATTGGAAAAAAGATTCAATCACTAATTAAAATATTAACGTTATTTTTTGTTTATTCATATATTGGTAAAAAAAAATTAAAAAAATTCACGTTCAGAAGTTGAAAGTTACAAAAATAAGGATGTTGTGATGGATATGTGGGCATATTAGGAGATATGTTAGAAATGAGGATATCCAGGACAAGATGAGAGTGACTTTGGTGGAGAACAAACTGCGAAAAGCGAGATTGAGATAGTTCGGACATGTGAAGAGAGAATGTATGGATGCCCCATTGCGGAGGTGTGAGAGGTTGGCTATGGATGATTTCAGGAGAGGTAGAGGTACATCGAAAAAGTATTGGGAAGAGATAACTAGACATGACATGACAGAATTTCAAAGCTTATCAAGTCATCACCTTAGATGGGAGGTTGTTGAGGATACGGGTTACGGTAGAAGGTTAGTAGGTAGAAGCACGTTGTATTGTTATATGTAACTAGTAGTTGTAGTATTGTTCTTATAGTTCCTTGTCCTTTAATTTTTGTTACTATATATTGTTTCTTGTATACTTCAATTATCATATTATTTTATTGTAGTTATTGTCATGTTACTATCTACTACTCCCTCTGTCCCAGTTTATATGACTCACTTTTCTTTTTAGTCAGTCCAAAAAAGAATGACATATTTCTATATTTAGTAATAGTTTAACTTTAAAATGCCTATTTTACCCTTAATGAAATGATTTACAGTCACACAATTATCTATGACTCATTTTAGACCACAAATTTCAAAACTCTTCCTTTCTTTCTTAAACTCCGTGCCAAGTCAAAGTAACTCACATAAATTGGGACGGAGGGAGTAGCTATTTTCCACTATCTGTTGTTGTGTTACTCTCTATCGTCTCTTGTACGCCTCTATTACATTTTTTGGGACTGTTTTTTGTTTTGAGCCGATAATCTATTGAAAATAGCTCTCTACCTCACCTCTGAAGTAGTGGCATAAACTGCGTAAACTCAACCCTTTCCAGACCTCACTTTATGGGAATACAATGAGTATGTTATTATTTGTTTGTTGTTTGGTAAAATGATTCAATCACCGATTACAGCAACTTGTTTAAACACTTGGAACTTCTTAATGTTCATTTTCTTTAGACTTGAGTATTTTAAAATTGAACAGCTATCTTATACAGTATAGTTTTATATTTTACACGAACTATATCACTACCGAAAGAAGTCAAAACAATATTCTTATCTACTACGTAGTATTCATTAAAAGTATCTAACCAGTTTTTGAAGTTTTGAGATTTTCGTACGCAAAATTTTAAAAATAATTCAAGTAAAATACATATTTAAATATAACTTTAATTTCAGAATTCACACATTCAAAATCTGAAATTTTCAAATTTCAAGTTTTAACTTCAAGAATGTTTTGTAGTTGAACATTTTAATACATAAATTGTTTAATCATATTCATAACTTTTTTTTCTCTCTTTTAATTTGGAAACAAAATTATTATTTTTTAAGAAAAAAAAAAGAATTACCACCTGATCCGCAAATGGCAGCAAAGTGAAGCAGGCTTGACCTGGTTCATTCCCGCGTCTTTTACCCAAAAAAACAATGGCCAGTTTGATTCTTTCCTCTTCACCAACTTCACCTCTTTTTCTTCCCCATATTTTCTATTCTTTTCTTGCTTAACTCACCCAAACGACTCCTTCAACTCCCCACCCCCCACCCCACCACTATTCTAAACCCCCTAAAATCAACCCTTTTTCTCAAATGACACTCTGTTGCTTGAATCATCATCATTAACCATGTCTTTCTTCTATTTCTCTTTCTTTTTCTCCCTTTTTCTCTTCCCTTGTCTTTCTCAATCCCTTAGAGGTAAACCCCTTTTTACCTATT
Organism: Jaltomata sinuosa; assembly: GCA_003996215.1. Lineage (NCBI taxonomy): Eukaryota > Viridiplantae > Streptophyta > Magnoliopsida > Solanales > Solanaceae > Jaltomata > Jaltomata sinuosa. The sequence goes on along the minus strand of QJPP01007185.1, from coordinate 1,679,100 downwards.
TCATCATTTGGAAAAAAAATTGATCTTTTTTTGTCAAAGATTTCAACTTTTCTTGTTCTTGATTTCAGGTGCTCTGATTGATTGTGGTGCTGTAGTTGATTCTGTGGTTAATGAGCAAAAATGGGTGTCGGATACTAGTTTTATATCAGCAGGAACACCCAAGAATCTTACAGTTGATGTTCTTGATTACACACTGTCAACTGTCCGTACATTTCCACTGAAGAACAATCTTTTCAAGAAGTTCTGTTATGAGGTTCCCGTTTATCGTGGAGGGAAATACTTGGTCAGGACTACGTATTTCTATGGTGGGGTTAATGGGAATTCGAATCCTCCTGTTTTTGATCAGATTGTTGATGGGACTTTTTGGAGTCCAGTGAATACAACTGAGGATTATTGGCATGGGATGTCTTCATATTATGAAGGGATTTTTAAGGCTATAGGGAAGACTATGAGTGTGTGTTTGGCTGCTAATAGTTATACTGATTCGGACCCTTTTATATCTGCTTTGGAGCTTGTTTTAGTGTCGGATTCGTTGTATAATTCTACAGATTTTAACACTTATGCATTGACTTTGATTGCAAGGAGCAGTTTTGGGAACAATGGATCAATTATCAGGTAAGTTGGTTCACCTATCTGGACCTAAAGTCGTTAGCTTTGACTAAATAAGATTTCTTTTGATTTGATTAAGTTGGTATTTGAGCTCTAATTATGATTCCTGAATTTAGAGATGCCACTTACAGTGCAATTCAAACACTTGCATTTTATGTAGAACTGAATCCCAATTTAGGTGTTAAAGTGGTTAACAATTTATGTATTTCAATCCCTACTGACCATCAACTTACTCCTGAACCTTAAGATTTTAGATGTTCTTTCAACTTTCAACATAGAAACGTTCCAGGGTCTATCGGAAACAGCCTCTCTACCATCACAGGGTAGGAGTAAGGTCTGCGTACACACTACCCTCCCCAAACCCCACCTGTGGGATTATACTAGGTTTGTTGTTGTTGTTGTAATTTGGTTTAATTAGTCCGAATAACTCTGTTAGATATTAAGGTGCCATAAAATTAGTTTTTTTTCTTCCAAGGAATCCGTCTTTTGGCTTGTAAAACTAAAATTTATCACTCAGAAAAAAAGAAAGAAAGAAATGAAAAATCAACTAAGACAATCTAGGAAAAAAGAAGATGTGAAACGAACTAACAATCCTAGAGAAAATCCAGAAGCGAGTCTTAATCTATTCCACTATTCACCCAAATTATAAATGGGAAAAAGGGTCTTTAGAAATCCATATTCTTAGCATTGTTTGATCACTATGTCAAATTGAAACCTTTGAGCTTTAGGTTCATTCTCAGTGCTCACTAGAAATAGGTTATGGACTGCAACACAATCTATCCTTTCCTGCGTCTCTCCTAAATTTGTTACAAGGAAGACGGACAAATGCTTAGGCATGAGTTATGCTCTTTGTACAAACCATATAACAGCCTTTGTGGGCATATCTTTTTGAGCACATTCCTGAAAATTGTTCTCAAGCATAACCAAAGCAAGAAAAATACCACCCCTAATATATATAAGTAGTTGATAAACTGTCTGAATGCAAATTTACTCGAGTCTATTTGTTACTAGTTTCATAGTGGTTGTTAGAGGAATTAGTATCTAATTATATCATCCATGTTTAAACAAACGTGTCTCTTTTGGTTATGTTTATCATAACTTCAAGCATTTTAACCTTCCAGATATCCTGACGATGAATTTGATCGTTACTGGGAGCCCTATGGACGACATTCTCCTGCAGAAAGTTTCAGGCATGTTTCTGTTTCTGGTATCTGGAATCACCCCCCTGCAAAAGTATTTCAGACACGGTTGGCACTCCGTAAGCTCGAAGCAATGGAGTTATTATGGCCTCCAGCACCTCTCCTAAATGCAACGTATTACATAGCTCTTTACTTTGCTGATGATCAAGCTTCATTCTCAGGAAGAGCTTTCAACATAAGCATAAATGATATAGTGTTTTATCCCAACCTTAATGTGACTCCGGCTGGCATGGTTGTGTTTGCAAGTCAGTGGCTTCTGTATGGTATTACAAAGATAACCTTAACTCCTCTGTTTGGATCAAGTATTGGTCCATTGATTAATGCAGGAGAGGTTTTCGAAGTGTTGCCCCTCGGAGGAAAAACTCATACTCGAGACGGTAATCTGCTTTTCTTGCTTTTTATATAGACATAGCACTTGGATAAGTATGACCTGTATTCTAGGATTGTTAAGTCTCCACATAAAACCTTTAGGGACCAGCCTGCCTGGTGAAAAAAGAGCTACTGCTGTTTTTGGCTGAAGAGAAAATTTCAGGAAATGATGCAGCCAAACAGAACCAATGTTCACCTTATATCCAAATTGCATACCTATGTTCTTGTGAAGATACTTTTATAATGTTCATTTAAATGAAATTCATTGAGCTAATTCTCTGTATTGCAGTTCTATTATTTTATTTTTGGCCTGCCAAAGAACATCAATTTAACTTGTAGTTCAATGATCATATTGGCTAACCCCTTTCAGGCCGGATCATTTTGCTTTTTACCTCTTTTTTTGTATTTTAATTACCTCTGCTACATTAATGCGATATATTTCTTACTGCAGTGATAGCTCTGGAAAAATTGAAGGAGAGTTTCAAGAATCCTCCCCCTGATTGGAATGGTGATCCATGTTTACCCCCTCAATACCCATGGACTGGAGTTACATGTGCTGGAGGAGCACGAATTCGTGTAACTTCTTTGTGAGTTCAGATGTCTCTTACTCCATGAGCCTCAAACTCCCCCACGCCGCCCGTCTCCTGAAAAAGAAAAAAAATGGGAAAAAAGAATACTTTACCTTATCCCGACCCAAATTACGGTTGTCCAAGTGATTCTACCTGTTAACTTGTGTCCCTTTCTCTTTTGTCTGCAGAAACCTAACAAGCATGGGTCTTTCTGGGTCAATTTCACCTAGCATTGCTAGATTGACAGCATTGAGTGGCATGTACGTGAATATAAATTTCTTAGTGTTCATAGATTGATGGATGCAAATATATTTCTTAACAGTCTCTTCTCACAGATGGCTTGCGGATAATAGTTTGACGGGATCTATCCCAGATCTGAGCTCATTGAGTAACCTGGAGAGTCTGTAAGTTACATTTTGGTTTCTTTTGTTCTTCTTTTAAACTGTTGTTGCAATAATGCACTAATTATAGCCCAAGGCCCCAAGCTTCTGCGAAAAAGTCATAAAAAAAAAAAATAAAAAAAAAAAGCTCTTGATCTTGTAGTTCTTCATGCCACATAGACTTTGTGCTTTAGCATGATAATTGGCTTCGCCAAAAGGCATACAAGCTACTTCAACCTTGTGTTATTAAGTATGTCTATTCCTAATACTCTTGTCTTTTATTTCAGACACTTGGAAGACAATCAGCTTAGTGGAGAAATCCCTCCATCTCTTGGAAATATTATGAGCCTTAATGAAATGTAAGTACTGTTTGCATAGATATCAATTAGTTTTCTGCAACACTTCTGTCTTACTCAATTATAGTTGCCCTATGATGCTAGTATAAGTACTGTTTTTCTCAAATATAGTTGTCATGTGATACTAGTGTAAGTACACTTTTTCTCAAGTATAGTAGCCCTACGATGCTAGTATAAGTACAGTTTCTATAACCATCTGAATGGATTTGCTAGATCGTCTCTCTGTCGGGAAGTGGGAGGTGGGGGGACACAGTGTCATTAGGCACATGCTAAGCAAGGGAATTAGGATTGCTGGATCCACAGAAAGATAGATGTGGCTATGCAGTTAGAAATTAGTTTTACCTAAAATAGTGTCTCTTAAGTGGTTTTCTCTTGGCATAGAGCATTTTCAAAAAGGTTGAAGCAGGTTTCAGGAAAATTTGTGTCAGATACTTAAATTGATGGATTGTAGAGCAGCCATAGATCACTTTAATGTGAGCATCCAACTGTCAAATCAAGGTTTTCATCACTCACGTGTGAGATGAGCTTTCCGCCTGCACACATTATAATGTTATAGATCAACAGCTCAAGTTGAAAATGAAAGATAGCTCAAAGGAATAACAAGCAAAAAGTTACTGCTTGAAAATATGTCTAAACTTTGAGAAAGGAGTAGGAAATCCTTGACACATACTAGGAGCCACTAGAAATTTGTTTCCTTGTGTTTCAGGGTTTGAGAATTTGGGAGACTAATATACAGCCATTTAGAATCTTAAAACTGAAGTGTACTTAAGTACTTCACCGCTTCCCTGAAGTTGCTGAAAATTGTCAGATCATATAATCTTGGTTACTCTAAAACTGAACTTGCTTGTAAAGTCTTGAGATTGTGGTTCAACATTTTGAATACTTTCTGGTCTGTCGCACTGTTTGGATTCTTCAAATTTAAACTGGAAATAAGTAATAAAACCAATGTTGGACCACTATCCAAACTCATGATACATCAGAAACGTGCTTATTCTGTCACCTAGTTCTAATATTTAACTACTGCAGAATTTTGAGGTACATGAGAAATAGGATCACAGAGTTTTAACCGATGATAATTCTAGTTTCTGGATGCAAGTGGTGAGGCCGTTAGGGTGAATAATAGTTCTCAAACAAAGAAAGCAATGAGCTATAGGTTACCACAGCTGTACATAGCTCAAGTTACTCTTGTTCCTTTCTGCTACAGGATCTCTACCGGACAAAATCACTACTAAAGCCCACGGATAATACTGATTTTATAGAACTTCCACTACAAAGCACTCATCTGATCAGAGCTCATAGAAGCTATTGTATGAAAATCTGATGTTCTAAGTCCTTACCTTGAGCATTCTAGACTGCTTTAGACATAACTTTGCTCATAGAATTTCGTGCCACAAGGCACATACTAATTATGTTTTTCTTTCCTTATCTAAGAGACCACACTAGAGATATATTTTATGATACCAAATGCAAATTTGAAGAGAAATAAAGATAGATGAATCGGTTTACATGTGTGTCCGAAATATATCTTCTTCCTTTTTTTTTTTTTTTTTTTAAAAAAAAAGATAGTTATACATTTTGTCAGGTCAGTTGAACATTAGTGTATGCCTGACAATATTGCACGTTCACATCGATCCCAAAAGCATCATTTATAGTTCATAGCTGAAGAATAAGGATAAGAGTTTTTATCTGTTTTTGACAATTATTTCACAGTCCTTTACCTTCTATCTTTTTTATCAAGATAAGCAAAGATGTTATATCATCATAACATGGTGTAAGTTGATGTCCTGCAAAGGATGTGATTGAGGAACTTGATTGATGTTGTATATGCTCATCCGATATTATGTTGAGATAAAGTTAATGACATATTATTATTTGTTGCAGCTTCTTGCAGAACAATAATTTGACTGGCCTGGTACCGAGCAGTCTTCTCGGAAAATCAACGTTGAATCTCAGGTAACGAATCATTCATTGCGATAGTTTTTTGCTGCTTTTGCCTTTTGCTTTTGTTCAAATATTAATCAAATTGCTCTATTGCTTTAATTGTAGGACCACACCTGGGAATCCATTGTTGTCACAGCCCCCTAAATGAGGAGATTGTCCTTGCTCCTTTGGACATTGAGAAGTATAAAATATTCAGTTTTCGGCGTTAGATTTCAGAGCCTCCAGTTCCTTTTTTTCAATATTTTGAAAATTTGGTGAACATAATAATCTTGAAAGCTTATTTACTGGAACTCCGGAATACATTCACCAAGACTAACTATTCAAAATGGTTTGCCAGCACATTGTCTACCCAAGTAGTCTAGTAAAATGGAATTTGTGATGTATTTTTTTGTGTCTATAGCTGTATATACAGTCATTGAAGTTTTCAGTTCTGTATTTTTTCTCCTTCTGTAACTCTAAAAGTTTGTTTTTGATTCATATGTACTATAACTCAATTGTATAAACATGTTTGCAACATTTTTTGTGATGCAAGAGTTCTTCTGTTGATTGTATAGTGAATTGCTTTGTTCTGTTCCCTCTAAAATGAAACCATCAATGCAAAAAAATTGCAAAGAAGTAGAGTAAAACATCCAGAGTTCCAAGAGAAATTCAAGAGGCATATGCCTTGTTGGTTCACTATTTCTTTGCATAAAAATGAAAGATTGATATGTTAGATTACAGTAACTCTTGAAACTAGATGGAATTAGCTTCACATACATTACAAGAAATGAACACATCAACATGGTAAATTCATCAGATCCTACAACGAAAACATGTAATCTAAACTCATGAAAAGAAAGAAATTAAAAAGAAACCTCAAAATGAAATCGAAATGAAGAAGAAAACATAGAAGAACATCTCTACACAATGACCAACAATTGCAAGTTTCTTTCACCTCTCTATTGCTCTTACTTTTTTCTTAAGAGAAAACAGAGGTGGCAGTGCAGTGTTTTTTCCCTGTGAGCAAATTGGCACATGAATCACAGGTCTAACTCTTAAAGTTTCTGATCTACTTCTCTCCAATCCTTTCTTAATCCTCTTCACATGTTTCTCTTTGATTGCTTGACCTTTGCTCTTTTCACCTTTTTCATGATCAGCTACAGATATATCAGCAAGTGAACTTGAAGAAGAGGAGGAAGAAGTAGAAGAAGAAGGTGACAATGAAGAAGCTCTCTTATGCTTCAATCTCAACAACTCTTTCCATAAAACAGTGCATTTTGGTGGCCTAGGAGAAGGATCCTCATCAATAAACCAATTTATTGGCCTACTTTCTAATTCCTTACTCTTCTTCACCTCAGTTTCATTCAATATTACTCCCTCAGCATGTTCAGTTTTTAAACTAACCTTGTTTAGCTTTTCGGCATAATGCATTTGCCAATAGGGACGTAACTTACCCTCGAAGAACAGCTCGTCTGCTGTGATCATGTTTTCGTTGGTTAACTTGCTCGAGAGGAACTCGAATTCAGCTGCACTTCGCGCTCTCTCTTGCTGATATTTTCGCTCTTTCTCTGCTTGTGCTTTTGGAGTAATGGATATGAAGTTTTTCTCATCAAGAAACTCTGAAGAGAAGGAAATTCGGGGACTAGAAGTAGGCTCATCGGATATAGAGGCACCTTCTAAGGAAACCATGTTAGTTTTATCAAAAGAGAGACACTTGAGGGAAATGTAGCTGCTGGATAAAGGTAAGAACTTGAGTTTTTGTTGTGCTTTATAAGGGGAGGAAATTTAGAAGTAATGGCATTGGTGTGTGCTGTTGTATTTGTAACTCTCTTATGAGGGGTTCTTATGTTATTTGCTAGTAGTAAATGTATATGGAGAGTGAGAATATTTAAACCAAGTGGTCTGGAGAAGCAGAAACAAAAGAAGTAAGTTTATGTATTAGAATATGGGAACAGCACATGGACACCCTTTGGAGCTAAAGACAAAAGCTTTTCTACAATGGCATCTTACTGTCTTTTGATGGATTCAAATATTCAGTAGAACATAGGACAATAAAGTACTTTGATAGTTCTTACTTATGTTTTTTAACTCCTAGGAGAAGAAAAGTTTCTACTTCCCTAGTTTGTTATTTTTGCCCCACTGCTAATGTGTTATCGGAAACCATCTTTCTACCTCCCAAGATAGGGGTAAAGTTTGCGTACGCTCTGCCTTTCCAACACTCCACTCGTGGGATTACACTTATGTTGTTGTTTGTTGGTAATGTGTTATTTCAGGGTCTTTTTCTTTTTGGACTCTTTTTGTCCTGTTGTACTAGTAAAGATGTTTACACTTGAACTTGTTGGTAAATATCTGCAACTATTTCAGGTGAAATTTATCTAGTGGAGGATGGTGGTTGTATTAGCAGGGGCGAAATGATTCATTGTCTTCGACTTGAACTATATATAATTTTGCAATTTCAACAAATATAAATTTAAAATAAGGATGCAAGTTTAGTTGGAATTACAAAATGGTTCCCTCTCCTAAGCCAACTGTTTAGCTACTTGAACTTGATAGTGCTTCTCAAATCCTTTTGTCAAGCTTACAATTTTCTTGATTAAGCAAGAGTTATAGACAAGAAGAGGAATGGGGTGAATTCAAGCCCAGACAAAAAAACGCTAGGTAACTCAATCTCAGTTTTAATACGCGAATAATTTGATACTTTTATTGGTGAAAAGTATTGAATACTTTGTAAATTAGTTGAAGCGCAGACAAGCTAAATCTGATACCGCAATTATAAAAAAAGGAGATGGGATGAATCCTAGCCCCTAGGCTACAGTAGCAGTCAACATGAACTGTAACAGCAAAGAAAAGCTGCACAAGAAGACACATAGAACCTGGAAATATTTAAGGTAGGTGGTTGAGACGTTGAGTCAAGTCACAATGTATTCCCCGTCTCAATTTATGTGATACCATTTGACTTGGCATAAGCTTTAAGAAAGAGAAGAAGATTTTTGAAATTTGTGATCTAAAATAAACTTTATACTCCCTCCATTCCTAAATAAGTAGTGTTTTTAGCTCGGGCACATCCCTTAAGAAACTACATGTAGTGATTTTAGCTCGGGCACACCTCTTAAGAAACTATTCATTCTTAGAAAACAAAGAGTGATTTTACTAACTTTCCCTTAATAAATACAAATATAACTTTTAGTAGTTTTTTTATTATGTAAAACTCTTTTTATTTAAAGAAGGGTAAAGTTAGAAGAACATCATTAATATCTTCTTGCTTATCTAAAGTGCCACTTATTTAAGAACAAAATGAAAATGCTAGAACACCACTTATTTAGGAGTGGAGGGAGTATATTTATGTAGCTATAAATCATATCATAAGGGTAAAAGAAGAATTTAAAGTTAAATTCTTTCTAATTATAGAAAGATGACATTCTTTTGGGATGGATTAAAAAGGAAAGTGTACGACATGAATTGAAATATGGTGAGTACTATTTATCAGTGGAACAACATAATGAACCTAGTAAAATTATGATTATAGAAGTCAATCTAGGGATTAATTTGAGGAAAATAGTTGGTGTGGTGAATTTGGATGTCATTTTCTCAGATGTCAAAATGCCCATGATTCAAGAACCTCAGACTAGTTTAGTTATAATGACAAAGTGGGGCACAAAACTATTTTTATTAGTGACATAATTAATGAGAAACTATATGGCCCTCATCTACTTTCACATAGGAGCAGGTGCACTTTAATTTCGACTTTGACCATATATGTATTAAATTTGACAAAACCTTATTAAGGGAATTTGGAGTTTTAGTCCTTCAAATATCGACAAATTACAATTTTCATCCTTGTTATATCTGGCTAAACAAATAGTATAATCTACAATTAATTAAGATGTGTACCTTCGATTCATTTGCTGGTGAATCTTCACAAATTTAAAGAAATATATCTCATTACACCATTTGATTATCCCAGTATTATGTTAAGTTTGTAAATTAGTCCATATTAGAGGAAAATATAGTTATAAACATAGTCTAAGCGTAGCATATTTTTACATAGATGAACTAAAAAACATTTTATACTATAAGGACCAAAATTAAAATTTATCATTAATTGAGGGGTTGCCTTGAATAAATCAATGTATTTCACCAACTCTTTATGATAAATTCACCTAAATTTTGTAGCATTAAATCATTATACTAAAATAAACTGAAAAAATCAAGAGTATCAACTAGTCAAAGGGAGAGGGTGCTTTAGCAATTAGCAGTTTGACCCTTCATATAACCTAACAGAGAGTTCATAATAATAACATGGGAGGACTTCTAGGCATGTGGTCACATGGGTCTAGCCATGTGATACTATGCAATTCCCAATTAAAATCAAGTTAATGGTCTTTCATTTTGACATGACTACCCTTTGAATGGCCTTGTTTTTTGCTGGTCACTTGGTAATTTTTCTCACATTGCAAAGGGTAATTTTGTACTTTTGACAAAGTTTACAATGTGGTACCTATCGTGTCCTGTTCTGGGAAAAGCTTACATTAAGATTTGGAACTTTGTAATGACTCTTATCCAATTCTTTTTTAGTCGCATTCTTTCTTTTGTATTCGTATTAATGCTCGATTAAATTTAAATTCATGTAGTAAAATGCATCTAATAAAGATGATTCTGCATTCAGTAAACTCGAATCTGAGACCTTTAATTAAAGATGAAAGTGTACTTATTATTTCAGTACAATCCTAGTTGGTAATGACTCTTATCTAATTAATGACACCTAACAAAGACGACTCAGTCTTGTTCTTGGAAAAGCTTACATTAAGATTTGGAACTTTGTAATGACTCTTATTCAGTCCTTTTATGCTTTCCTTCAGTGTTTTGTATTTATATTGGGGATTAATTAAATTTGAATTTGCATAGGAAAGTCACATTGGGGTGAAATGATAGACGACTCTATATTCAATAGACTCAAATTCAAGACCTCTAGTTAAGGATGGAAGAGTACCTACCATTCCAGTACAATCCTGATTGGTAATGACTCTTATCTAATTAATGACAAGTAATGAAGGCAACTTCGTATCCAATAAGTTTGAATTCAAAATTTCTAATTAAGTATGAAAGAGTAATTATCAGTCCACTCTACACTGCCGTAGATAATGACTCTTATCTACTCAATGACAGCTATGAAGACAGGGTGAGTCCTTTTCATTATTACATGCATACATAGGTGTTCTGACAAATTTTACTAGTATTTTTTTTCCTTAAAGACAGAGTACCTTTGCATGCACAATCAATGGCTCTGTTTAATTGTGATTAAGAAAGTACTGATGGAGTTTAACAACGGTTCATATGATAAATTAATATAAAAAATTGATGATCTTGGGAGATGGAAAATATGATTAAGTTTTTAATATTTTTTTATGTTATCCTTGGTCAATTTGCACATGTAGGTTACTTATTATCTACTTAATTAAGTAGAGGAACTAAAAAAGGATTCCTGAGGAAATTTTGATAATTATGAAATGATCTGTCTTTTCAAGTTTTGACTGTTGGAACCATTGAGGAAACATGTATAGTTTATTGGTCTTTTGTGTATTTTGAGAAATTGTGAATTTATATGATAAATATCACTTAGTTTGCGTTTCTACATGTAATATGCCATCATAATTTTAAATCAATATTTTGAAGAAGAAAAAAATTCATATTCAACGTGAAGAGATTGTTCGTATCATGTGAAAAGATTATATTAAAGAATAACTAGTTAATACTATTATTATTGACTAATGAATCTTTATAAAATTATGTGTATTTGAAAATTTGTAATCATGAATATTTATTTATAAAAAAAATATAGAGATATGCAATTTATCAATGCGCCGCCTTAGCATGTTTCGATATCTTCTTTATGATCTATGATTTGTTCATGTAGTAAGATTATAAGAAACGAGAAAATTATAATAGTTTTCACAACTCGTAGGGTTTTCATATTTATGAAGTACAATTTAGGGGAAAGGACACCCCATGTCCATTCGGCCAAACAAATTCTACCAAAAATAGTCATTTCAAACTTAACTCATTATATGGCTACTCGGTCAATTTAATTTCACTAGATGGTCATTTTTAATTTTGTATAAAAATTATATAGGATGTGTATAGAAATTGTATAATTATTGTATAAAATATGTATTTGTGTAGGATATGTATAGAAATTGTATTATTGTTGTATAAAATATGTATTTGTATAGAATGTGTATAAAAATTGTGTCGTTGTTGTATAGAATATGTATATAGGATGTGTATAAAAATAGTATCATTGTTGTATAGAATATGTATAGGGATATTAGCCCTGACGAATTGGCTAGAGAGTGAGATTTTTCATCCCTTGGCCATTTGGTGGGATTTGTTTCGGCCGACTGGCCATTTGTGTCCTTGCCCCTACAATTTCGGGTAAACTACCTAAAGAGACATACCTCCTTACCATATTTACTAACTCTCCCACTATTTTATTTTAATTATTTAATATACCACATGTTAATCAAAAATCCTTCAGATACATCACCTCACCTCGGATACATCCCACCCATCGGATATGTCTCAACCCTCGGATACATGTTGTAACCCCTCAGATACATGCGGATACATGTTGTAACCCCTCAGATACATGCGGATACATGTTGTAACCCCTCAGATACATGCGGATACATGTTGTAACCCCTCAGATACATGCGGGATACTGATGTATCCGTGATAAAATCAAAGATGTCGATATATCCGAGATAAAATCATGTATCTAGATGCCTTATGCAATATATCCGAGTGGCTTGAAATGTATCGCGATGAGATTGAGATATATCCAAGTGGTTTGGGATGTATTCAACGGGATTGTGATGTATCCAAAGAAAAAATAGTGAAAAAAAGAATAATTAGCACCTTAAAATATTTGTTTTATATAAGTTCCCTGCAATTTAACAAATCTAAACGGGCCGTTAATAGAAACAATCCACTACCAAAAGGGTTGCAATATTAGACACAAAACTCAACTTATATTTTTGAAATGGTATGTGCTACATATTTTATTGGGAATATGTATTGAGGGAGGAGTTGAAGGATTAACTTGGGACTAGTATATAATTAAGTGGAGACGTAAAACAATATTAGATGGTTAATTTAGTTAAAACAATGTCCCGCACTGGATATCTAATATATATTAGATAGAATATTATAACTTATACCATAAGATTCTAATTTTTAATATCTATTATATATTTTCTTGCAACATTTACCAACTTAATAAATACAAAAAAAAAAAAAAAACGAAAACAGAAAATAAAGAAAAAAAAAGGCAGGCTCAACAAATTTCCTTAAAAAGGGCTTTAGGAGATCAATCAAGCCAACAATCTCTCATATATATGATTTTTTCTTGTTTTATGCCTATTATATCTAAGGTAATTTTCTCTTTAAAAAATATATATTTTTATTCATAACTTAGAATTGTAAAATTAATACTTATTAAAGAAAAAGCTTATGTGTTTGTGTGTGAATTGTGTATAATTCTATCAAATTTAGATGTAATATTTTTATTGATTTAATGCTATATTAAAACTAATTTCTTGTTATGATTGTTGAAACATTAATGGGAATCTAATGATATTCATTTTCAAATACAGTAAGATAGTATTATAAAGTAGTAACACACTATATATATTTTGGTGTCACACTGTATGAAAATTGATTTCTAGTTATGTTTGTTGAAAGATTCATGGAAATCAAGTGATATACAATTTTCAGATACAGTTAGATAGTATTATAAAGTAGTACCAGTCTATAAATTTTGATTTCATGTTGTATGATAAATGATTTCAAGTTATGTATGTTGAAATAGAAATAGGAATCAACTGATATACAATTTTGAAAATGGAGTGGAGATATTTTGTGGAAGAAAATGAAGAAACAATTTATGTTCAATGTATGTATACTATAGTCATTAAATTAATCAATGAATATTAGCATAGAGTGTCTTAGATAATATCACACAAAAATCACATTATATATTTGAAATTATTCATTTTGATGTGATTTATTATTATCTACAATGAATTTTAGAAGAGAGAAGAAAAATAATGAATTACAGAGAAAAAAAATTAAATTAGTTGAATAATGATAATTGTAAATCCCTAATTTAAGCCTACTAATTCAATTAAAAAATAAATTTTGGATAAATAAAGAAACAAGACTAAGAGAGAGAAGAAAGATTTTATTTTGTAATTATCTTCCTTAATTACAATGAGTTATTTAGTAGATCCCATTTTAAATTTATTTCTTAATTAAGTAGCATTAAAAAAAAATCAGAATTAAATACAATAAAAAAAGGGAAAAGGGCCAAAAGTACCCTCAAACTATTCGATATGGACCACATATACCCTCCGTTTCATTTTGGTATCAAAAATACCCCCGCCGTTATTCCAACGAACCACATATACCCCTCTACTTAACAACCCATTTTTTAAGATGATGTGGCACCCACGTGGCTCGAATGTGGCAGTCCAACTTGGCAAAGGCTTTCCACTTGGATGCCAAATAGGATTTACCCATTAAATTAAACTCATAAGTAGCAAACTCATAAAGGCCTTAGTTTAATCTCATATTCTTCTTGCAACTTATTCACTTCTATTTCTTTTTTCTTGTTTATTTTTTCCAGTGTACGGGTCTCAAATGATCTTGGATTACGACGTTCAAGGGCCACTAAATACTCTATCTATATCTCAGTATTTCAGTCACTCCTAATTGGGCTACTCGGTATGGTTATTGTATTGGTAGCTAGAGAGCATTTGGCCATTATTTTTACAAGCAGCAAAGATATGCAACAAGTTGTTGGTGATCTTTCTTACCTTCTTGGAACAACTATGGTTCTTAATAGTGTTCAGCCTGTTATATCAGGTATCGCATTTGATTCACACTAGGTGTTTCTTAGATTTGTATATTCTGATGGATCAATAGTATGCCTCGTCACCGTGTTAAGCCATGAGATACTTTTGCAAGTGTTGCGGTGGGAGGTGGATGACAAGGTTTAGTGGCTTATATTAATCTGAGATGTTAATCTGCTATTTATGAGTTTAATTTAATGGGTAAATTCTATTTGGCATTCAAGTGGAATGCCTTTGTCAAGTTGGACTGCCACGTTGGCGCTACATCATTTTAAAAAATGGGTTGTTAAGTAAAGGAGTATATGTGGTCCGTTGAATTGACGGCGGCGGAGGGTATATGTGGTCCATTTCGAATAGTTTGAGGGTATTCTTGGCCCTTTTCCGCTAAAAAATGATAACTAATTTTTAGATTCTGGTATGACTTGTAATTAAAAAGTTACTTTAGTAATTAGGAAAAAGGTAATGTATTTGGTATAATAAAGAGTCTTAAAGTATTATCTAGGATGATTTTCTCTTAACTATTTGCCGAGCTCAGCCGTATGGGCTTGTAACCCAAGTTGGGGGCATTAAAGTGGTGGAAAATTGGGCCTAGCATGGGCTTCGTGGTTCCTCAAATGGAAGGGATTGGGTCAGGCTGGATTCACAGAGCAGCGAATAACGGGCAGGTGCTAACCAAGCCCAGATGGGAGGTCTCTAATTGGACCACCACTTTTTTACACTAACTTTTTTATTTTTATAAAAATGACTTAATTTAAATAAAGTTTCAGATTTTTGTAGAAAAAATACATTCAAACAATTAAATATTATTTATAAAAACGACAATCAAACACTACTCCAACTTTAGAAATTATAAATAAAGTGGAAAAAGATATTTGTAATAGTATGTAGTAGCTCATATATGAAATCTAATTTATGATATTATGTGACTATTTATTTTGAAATATTATACTTTTAGAGCAAATCTAATTATATATTTCAGAAATCGGTCACATTGCGTGATTTTATTAGTTTTAAAAATTGAGAGGTATAAATCATATTTTAAAAAAGTGCATTCAATTTCACATTAAATACATTCTTTAAATTTTTTTAGTATATTGTTAGGAAACAATACATAATATATATTAAAAATTAAATTGAAAACCAATTCAAGACTTAAAAAATAATGTTAGAAAATATTATTTTAAACAAATATTTACATACAAAAATCAATATAAGTTTATTTGTATATCTAATAGTAAGTTGTAACTTGTATTTCTTGTGTGTATATTTGTGAATATCATGTATATATATATATATATATATATGTGCGCGCGCGCTTGCGCGCTTGCTTTCGCGCTTGCGCGCTTGCTTTTGTTATTTATTAAATATATATTTAAAATATGTTTATATATTATATTTGTGAGTATTCTAGATATATTGTATGTATATATGTAAAAAAAATTGTATATCTTGAATTTTTTGTTGAATGAAATTTTTAACATTACATTATTTTTTAAAATATTTTAATTCATTCAAATATTCAAATATTTATCATCAGCTTGTATTATCAAATTCAAATTGGTGACACTACACTATTTTTTTTAAAACAATTCTCAATTCATTTAGATATCTGTCAAAGATTCCTTCAGATTCAAGCTAATCATGCTACATTTGTTCATTTTCGTAACTAAATACTTTTAAGTGCGCGTTTGGCCATAAGAATTTTTTATTTTTTTCAAAAAATTATTTTACTTTATTTTAAAATTGGGCTTTGGCCATAAAAATTTTAAATATAACTTGAAGTTATATTTGAAAAAGTGAAAACAGCCCAATACCTATTATCACTTTTATATTTTTCACTTTTTTAATATATTTTTTTTGAAAAAAATCTAATTTTTTTATTTTCATAAAATAACCTTTTTTAAATTATATTTTTATTTTTAAAAAAAATACATTTAAATTGTAGATAATTATTGCAAAAACTATAATCAAACACAACTCCAACTTCAATTTTGAAAATTCCAAAAAAATAATTTTTTTTTTTATTTTCATGACCAAACGGGGACTTAGCTTATTTGCTACATCTCGGTTTGTCATTTCATCACATTATTATTTTAATCAACTCAATTCACATATCCTTTAAATCATGCGATCACAAATTCAATTGTGCCTATTTTAGGATAAATAGAGGCTGACTAAATTTGGATCACTATCATAATGCTTATTTTGGGGGAATGCTCTCAATAAAAAAAATTCTTTCTATTTATAGAGTTCGAATTTGAAATCTTTGATTAAGATATCTCTCTATACTGATTTTATTTATCTTCTACCAAACACTATCTCTGTATTATAAAAATATATTACTCCATAAAAATGTAAAAGTAGTTGCAAAACTCATGGATCTGATTTCAGTATGCATTAAAGCTCATAAGTTGTAATGATATAACAATACCAACATATTCAGTGTAATTTTACAAGTGAAGTTTAGAGAGGGTAAAATGTATGTAGTCCTCGTTCCTACCTTGAGAGGTAGAAAGACTCTTTTCGATAGACCCTCAGCTCAAGAAAAAAAAAATTAATTAACAAGAATTAAGAAGTCATGTCAAAATACTATAGAAAACATGTATAAGTGTTAGGCGACTTCCCACTCACACGCAAGTGTACGTGGTCGTCCAAGTAATATAGACTGGTTAGTCCGGATATCATACCCAAAAGACTTATGACTTAACAAATATGCTAAATTATTCGTATACCGCTGAACTAGACAAGTAAGAAAGTAACTAAAGTATGAGTTTTGTAATAATTAAAGATCTGAAACAAAATGACAGAATTAAATGTGAGTAAGTAATGATTTTTGGTTCCAAGTTTAGAGAGAATTCCAGGGTTACAACTTATTTACGCAATCATAAGTAGTAGTCACTTGAATCGACTTGTTCGTTCACCTAGTTGTTGATTCCGTGGTTGATTTTACAACTATGGTCTTCCGAGCCTCTAGTTGCCTATTCAAAATAGCATCACAATTACATCGTTGAGTGAGGATGTGACATCTTATTTTGAAAGCATTTATATATTTTCTCGTATGAACCAAGCAAGGCGTTCTAGGTATATTCCTATCCTAGTCGCTAACCTACCCTTTACGTTACAAAAGAGAGGCTTTGCTCCGTATATTCCTCGATCTACCTTATTGATCCTTCTCCCGAGTTCACAAAAATGTTATATATTTATCTTAATAGTGGGCAAGCATCAAAATACTAAACACAGGAATATAAGAACAACTAATAATGGCAAACGAACAATCACCAATTTCATACTAAATAATCATGCGTTTGTAGCCGTAACCCCATAACAAAGGTTCTTAGCCACTCATGCTAATCAAAAATATAAATAACAATGTTTTCTTCCAAAGTTATGGCTAAGAAAAGGAAGAAGAAAAGAAACCTAATGATGAATTCTAATCTTTATCTTGTGCTCTGAAAATATGACGGAACCCTTACAAAAGACGCACATGGTTCTATTTATAGGGCTTGGAAAATAACCCTTTTTCCTTCTTAGAATCGGAATAAGAAAAAGTTGGAATATTTCTGTCGGGGCTGGCGCGCCGCTCCAGTGATGCGTCAAGGGTGGCCTTCTGAAGTTTGTCCCTTGGGGCGACGTGCCAGTGTTGCGCCAGCTTGGCCCCTCTGAAGTTTGGGGGCGCTGCCCCACTGCCCGTTTTCTCTCTTCACGTGCTCCCGAACATTTCGCTACGTAGGCATTCATGCTTCCTTCATCCGAATCATCTTTCAATGGTTAATTTCTCGCGTCATTTCACCTACAAGCATCTAATCATGTATCTTAGTACAACATATAGCAATTCAACTCAAAACACACAATACATAGTAAGTAATGCTCTAAAAAATAAGTAACATGGGTAAAATACGATAAACGGGCATATAAATATGCCCAAGATCAATAAGCATGAAAAAAAAGAAATGTAACTACAACAAAATAACACGATAATCAATGTGCAAGAAATAACTGGTGATAACAGACATCAAAGGACAAGAAACTCCCCGAATAATAGTGTGACTACTAGTAAAAAAAGATAACCGAGACAACGCTCTACTACCTACTAATCTTCCACCCCAATTCATATCCTTCACAACCTCCCTATCTATACATTGTAATTATAAACAACAAATAGATATAATGTCAATATTATTGTTATTGTATTTATTTCTTACACCCATTCTGCTTTGGTTGAGTTCTCTGACGCTAAACGAATTTCTTATTTTTCACTAGCTAGTGCAATTTTGTGTTTAAAAAGAAATGCATTATGTGTTGATCGATCTTTCAACTTAGGTTCTTAATTCTTTTTGTTTAGTTTAATTATCAATGACATAGATTACTACTATATATAGGAGGCAGCTCAAGCAGACAGTTCTTGAGCGACATGTCTGCTTGAGCTGTGTGCTTGCAGGGCTCCACTTCAAAAAAATTAATATTTTCTTCGTTTTAATTAATTTGTCTTACTTTTCATTTTAATCTGTTATATATTTGATTAAAATAATATCACATAAATTGAGACCGAGAGAATAACACAATAATTAATAACTGAAAATATTTAAAAATCATATAAGAAATTTGGTTCACTATCCAAGTTTCATTTGTGCCATATAAATTGGAACAAACGGAGTAACATATATTATTTGAAACTAAGACAAAAAGTATTATATATCACAATAATTAAAAAATATATATAATAAATTTAGTGACTTTTTAAATTCTATTTATGTAACATATATTGGGCCGTCACGAAATTTTGTGTCTAGTATTGTAAATAATGGTAAACAACTACCACTTATCATCCCCAAGAATACCCTCTCTCCCCTCGCCACCCCACCCCTCCCCCCAATTTTTTATTTTTTTAAAAAAAAATACCTACTCCACTTTACACTTTGCAGCCATATTGGCCAAAATGAGCGAAAGTCTAATAATAATGGGCAACTTTCAGAAATAGCTTAATTATAGGTAAAAATAGACTAACATAGCAACACTTTCAATAATTACAATCTGTAACACCGTTGTATTCATTTTCGCTAGCTACCCGTTGTATCAACTGTATGCAATTTACTGTATTTGTTATAAAATACAAATACAGTAGCTAATTACTGACTGTATTCCTTTTGTATTTTGTATTTTTACATCTCTGTCTCTCCTTCAAATGTATCAAACTTATCATTTGTATTTGTATACAGATGATATACAAATACAAATGTATCATTTGTATTTTGATTGTTCAAGTTGTATCATCGAATACAATTTATATCAACAAATATAAGTGTATCAAACAAATACAAGTGTATCAACGAATATAATTGTATACAGATGTATCCTTTGTATTTTGATGATTCAAGCTATATCAACAAATACAATTTGTATTAATGGATACAATTATATCAATGTGTATCAACAAATACAAAATACAATTCATATCAACGAATACAAAAGTATAAAAAATACATAAAGCAACAAATGCATCCATTAATACAAAATACAATTCATATCAAAGAATATTGCCATATCAAAAGAAGTTTGAACCAATTCCTGAGAGTTGTTATCACTGGGTGTTGCGGTGTGTTTGGTTGAGGTAAAGATTTGATGGTTTCGTCCCATTTGATTGCTCCTTTTCGCATCAGGGCATTTGTTGCTCCCCAAACAAGCGCTATTGTCGCCATCTTCTCCACTTCTCCTACCATCGATCTTTTTCCTCAGTTTGTGACTTTGGATTTTGCTTCTGAAAAGTATTTGGGAGGATCAGTTGCTTAATTAGAAACTCAATTGGGGGAGAGAGACGAGCATAATAGGAGAGAGGGAGGAGAGGGTTTTTCAAAGTATTGATATTTGATCATTGTTTGTAATTAATATAAAGTTAGGCTATGTTAGCTAATTAAGGCCTTAAGTATATCTATATGTGTAGTTTTCCTAATAATAATTGGATCGTTTACTAGCTCTCCTATATATGATAAAATAAAATATTCCCTAATATTTCCTCACCTATATATGGTCAATATTTTATACCTTGGACGACCCTCCAAGTACATACAAGCAACTATTTAACGTACGATGAGGCGTGCACGGTGCAACACAACGTACTCCTACGCGTTACAACGCTATTTAAATTAAAATCTTGGTTCTACCGACTAAGCAGGAATCTAGGATGGAGAAAGAAAGCCAATAATATATTGCAAGCTTCCTTTAAATTAGGGTGTGTTCGGTACGAAAGAAAATATTTTTCACGGAACATAATTTCTTTTTACTTATTTTTTTGGTGTTTGATAGGTAAGTAGAAATTATTATTTAAAAAATATTTTTATACAATTTAGACAAATACTATGGGAGGTGGGACTAGAGAGGTAGGGGTGTGGCATGGTGGGGATGAGGGTTAGGAGAATGGGAAGAACACAATCAATGTGAAATATCACTAGTACATCTTGTTTTCCCTGCTTTCGTTAGGGAGCTCATTTTCCTCATTTTTAAAAAGCTTATTTTCATAAAGAAAATGTTTTCTAAAATATTTGACAACTGAATATAGAAAAATTAAAAAATATTTTCCTCTCCGTACCGAACACACCTTTAATATTCATTTCTCAAAATGAGGAGAAGAATTTGACTTTTCTGAATTATGAATCGCTTTCTAATTAGTTCTTCAGATGAACAGTATATATATATATATATATATATATTTCTGAATTAGGAATCGCTTTCTAATTAGTACTTCATATAAACAGTATATATATATCATCACAGGGAGTTGGAATTTCAATTTTATGGATTCTGAACGTTAGAATAACTATTTTAAGTGGTAATTATAATTGAATTCTAAATTCAATATTTGTATATATTTAATAAAAAATTTAATACAAATATATTATTTAAGCAAAATCTACTAAATCCAATTGAACTCGTATCTGAACTTCTAGCTCCGATCCCGTATATATGGCATCTAATGAAGTTGGAGATTAGTCATTTTCCGTGCATGAAAGGTGGGACATTGGCTTCATTCAAAAATTCATTAATTCTGGGATTTGCTCTAATGTGTCCCCTTTGAAACTTCAACCTATGGAATAATCTCTACTAGTACACTATTGAGATTGCTATAGCAGTAGCAAGAACATCTCCATCACCATCCAGTTATCGATTTGAAATTTTATTCACATTAATGGTAAAAGAAAACACTGTTGATCTTTATCGATGAGGATGTAAAAAGAAAAAGAAAATTGCGTCGTGATCTTATATGCACCATGAGTTTAAGTTAAATTTATTATGTTTTCAGCGTAACAATGTTTATACTATAAGATTATCTTTACTTGTCGTTGGTGGTTTTCAACAAATTCTACATTTTAAGAAGCTAAGTCTTTACATGTAATTTAAATTTGAGTGACCTAATAGCATAAAGTTTTTTACACTAATATATATGTGCTAAACAATTAAAACGGCACATTATAAAGTGACGTAGAAGATTTAATTAAGATGTGGGATATACAGCATGGAATTAATTAGATGCAAAATTAATTCATTAGGAGGAAAAGAAATTAAAAGCCATTGAAATGTATATATGAAGCAGAATTATGATTGCTGGAAGGTAGCAGTGATGAATGGCGCTTTATACGTGCACTATACATGTGAAAATGGCAAAACTTAGAGGACCACCTACGCCAGAAGGCGAGTTCACAATTAGAAATTTATGAATTGTTATAACAAGCTCATATTAATATATAATAATAATCAAATTTATAATTAAATATATTTATAAATTCTTAATAATTTTTTTAAATATATAATATCTTAAGTCCACCTCTGCCCACACACATTATAGGTGTGTTCGGTAGGAAGAAAAATGTTCTCCATAAATAATACTTTTCTTGGAAAATAAATTTCAGTAAGATAAGTGAGTTTCTGATTTATTATACGTCAGCAAAAAATATTATTTTAAACTCATTTGTACATAATTTATACAATTATTATGGAAGGTGGTGGTGAGGACATAACCAATATGAAATGTCATTTGTGGAATTTATTTTTCCTACTATAATAGGAATTATTTTTCTCATTTTTAAGGATTTATTTAAAAAAAAGTATTTATCAAAATTTTTGACTAACCAAATACGAAAAACTTTGTACCAACCCACCCCATATGTTTACTCGTCAAATAGTTACAAAGGGCAGCGTAAAAGGCTTGTCATGTGAGCTGTCTGGTTTCTTACCCACACATGTGGAGCTTCCTTTTCATTCACAATTTGGAGAAGTGGTGGCATGCATTTCTCTTTCACGATGTCTTTTGCTTAAACTACGTACATCAATGTAATTCTACTCTACTCCTCAAATGTCTTAACATGCATGAGAATAATAAAATACGAATTCAAAATTTTGAAATTTATAGTTATATGCGGAGTTAGGAATGCGAGGGGTTCGTCCAAACTTTCTTATTGAAAAATTACACTACATATATAAGGTAAATTTCCTTTTTTACGTATATGGTATAAGTTGAATTTTTAATAAAATAAATTAATATTTTTTTTATATATTTTGAATCCCCTTATTATTAGTGAAAATCGTGAACTCCGTCACTACTGATGACGATCTTAGCAAATTTAATGTACAATAATAATTATATACAATTTA
Source organism: Jaltomata sinuosa (assembly GCA_003996215.1). NCBI lineage: Eukaryota > Viridiplantae > Streptophyta > Magnoliopsida > Solanales > Solanaceae > Jaltomata > Jaltomata sinuosa. The sequence goes on along the minus strand of QJPP01007185.1, from coordinate 1,656,146 downwards.
ATAAATCTTCTAACACATTTATTAAGTATGAACAAAAGGTATTAAGTTTTCATGACTATAAATTTCATGTAGATCCGCCTCAACATGCACACTCAATTACAATGTTGAGGGAGCCAAACAAGAAGATTAAATAAATACAAAAGTCATAAACTTGCAATTATCGATCAAGAGAAATTTTCAATCACCTTTATCACAATATTAGAATTTTTTTTCTTATTTTAAAGGGATTCAACAAATTTTCATATATACAAAATAATATTCTTATCCTATTTTTTAGAATAAACGGAGACAAGTCAATTAAACCTTTTTAATTAATTATACCATGTACCTTTGCCGGTGGACACAAATTAATATATATATACTCTACTAACCGTACTTTATTTATTTATTTATTTATTTATTTTAGGTAAAATGTGATAGGGACCAAAGTTTCTCTAAATGAGGAGTACTGTGTGTCACCTCTCAAAGTAACTTCTTCCTTTAATGCAAACAACCCAATCGTACTGCATGCAAGAAAGAAAAAATAAGGTTATAATTGTAACATAGGATTGATAACATGTTTTAAGAAACAAAGATTTTTCCAATCACAGGTGAGTGAAAAATTTGTACTATAAAACATGATTTTTCTTCTCATTTTTCACCAAATCAGCTTGCTGAGAAAATATATGGTGGAAATAGATTATCACTGAAATAGTGGAAAACTTCCTAATTTTTCGTATGAAAACATTACTATTTTTTCTTTTCCCACCGATTCAATCAAAATATCTGTAGGAGTAACCACTGAATATTTTTCAATGAAAAATTTGAGTGAAAAAATAATGAAAAAAGTAGTGATAATATAAGTTATTTTAATCCATTTACATGACATGGGTATATATACACAAAGTCCTCAACTATATATCTTTTTCTATATACAAGTTAATTTGGTATAACAACCTTCTAATCAATTGGTTATCACATGAGATATATAAGGATACACTTTTAAGGATAGAATTGACACGAAAAAATTAGGAAACTTCCCATTATTTCAGCAAGAATCTATTTTTTCTCATGTGTTCGCCTAGTGAACTGGTTCGATAGGAAATAGATAAGAAAAAAAATATATTTTATAACGCAAATTTCTCATTGATTTGCGGCGAAAAAAAATCTTTTTTTCTAATAATAGTTAGGGGTAAATATTCTATGATAAACGTTAATTGATAACTTGGTAAAAGAACTTATATATATGCTATAACATGTTAAAATTTTGTAGCCATAATTCAAACTATCAACGAGTACTATAAAACAATATTTTCCATGTAGCATCATTTAAAATCCTTCTTAAAAATGATGTATCGTCTTACATAGTATTATTATCAGTTTTAGGGGTTGTTTGGTGTGTGATATTAGGTATAATAATCCCGGAATAAAATGCAGGATTATTTTATCTTGCGTTTGATTGGAGGTATTAATTAGTCTCTGGATTATTTGTCCCACTATTTATATTATAGTGATGGAATAAGTTATCCATATATATGGTGGGATAACTAATCCCGAGATAACTAATCACGAAATTAATTATCCCGAGATAACTGATTCCCCATATTTTGAAATCGAAGTAGTGGATGTGCTCGAACCAAGGTCTAATCTACGTCACACAAATTTAGATTTAATTCAAATTGTATTATTTATTTTTTCTTATCCAAACAACATAATACCCTACCTTTACAAGAGTCATTTAATTTGATAGCATCATGTGATAATGCTGCCTGGTCCAAGGGCCAAAAAAATATGCAGAGCTGGTATGGTGGACCAAAATTTACAGTACCAATAGAAAGTACACATAACATGAAATAAAATCTACTCACCAACGAGGGTTGTAGTGGAGTGATAAGTACTCCTTCATCTTTAACTAGAGGTCTCGTGTTCGAGTCTCCCTGGTACGGAGTCACCTTTGTTAAAGAGCGCTTTACCCCATAATGTGAGATTTTCAGCATGAATTCGAATTTAATCGGGCTCCAATACGAATGCTGGACACTGAATGAAAAAAATAAAATAAATAAAATCTACTCATCATATTTGAAATCTGTTTTGTGAACCAGAAATTAAATGAGAGTAGTAATATATATATCCATGGCTCATAATTGATACTGGTGCTATTCTAATGTCCCACAAAGCTTTATCAGAACTATTTTGTAAACCCTACTAATTAGCCTACCTGCCTACAGTAGGGCCTCCAAGTTCTAATCATAAGAAAATAAGAAATTGAACCACTTCAACTTTTTTTCAATAACTCTTTCTTGTCAATCTTTTTCCATTAAAAGGTTGGAAAAATTGGAACTTGTTGATGATCTTGACTTTATTTTACAGATAGGCAAATGAAATTGCTGAATATATATATATGCTTCACCCCTTTTTTGGAAATTTTTATTATAAAATTAAAATTCCAAAATTAACGTTCATGTACGTCCATAAGGGTGTACATAGGTTGGATTGATTCGAATTTTTCAATTACCAAACCAAATCAATTATATCGGATTTTCAATCTCTATTTTTCTCAAGATTTAGTTTTCTCGGATTTTTGGGATTTTTTCCCAGTAAAGTCTTCGTGAAACAAATATATGATCGATAAGTTGTCGGTCTTCATAACATATTTCTTTTGTCAATTAATATCTTTTGAAGTCCAAGACTTCGATTGCTTGGCGAGTAAAAACACAATTAGTTCCAAAATTTACAACAATAGGATATGTCAAGAACATTGTGTGATATGTTTTCAAGAAACCAAATTCGAGATATATTATTTAGAACTAATTAAAGACTTTTTGGTAAACATATGAATCTATCAATAGACTTGATAAGTACGTGCGTAAAATTCCGTACTAAATATTTGAAGAAATTCCATTTACAACAGAAATTTAATATTGTCATGACTCGAACGTGTATCCCTAAAGTCAAAATTATGGAGAAAAAAAAAAGCATTAATTTGAAGGTGATAATGCTAATTTTGTCGGTGTTGACTATGAATAAAATTAAATATTTGAGATGATTATAATATTAAACTCGAGAAGACCGGAGGAACACAAATTAATTAGATCAGACCATAATATCTTTTAATAATATCCTAATCTAATAAATCAGACCAAACTGATTTACTAATGAGATGCATAAAATGTGACCAATTAACCAATCAAGAAAGCCACTTGTTATAAATAAGATCTAGTTATAAGTTGCATTGTAAAAGATAAATATTGATTAATCTGACTAACATTAAACTTGATAAAATGAAATGACTGAAAGCGTTTTAACTAATATCAATTGATGGGTAAAAATTTATTCGCACCAGGTGTTTACACCAAATCAATAAATGCATAACATGTGTTTGGATATATACAACTATCACTTAATCATAGTTAATTAATGTATATAATTACTACATTAAATCACTTATCCATAATAAGTTGCATTGATTTGGTTGTAAATACTGGGTGTGGGTAAGTATTTATGGTATAATTTTTTTAAGTTATCAAGTTAATTTTATATGTTATAACCGTAATCTATCAAGATTGCAAATTTACTTTTTAAGGAGAACTATTAACAATTAATTTTAATGACATAATATTATAATAATTGTATCTATATCATCAACGTGTATACGGTAAATTATCAGAAAATTAAAATAAAAACCATTCTATTGCTAAGACGAATCTACTTCCGATTTAAAAATGTCACGTAGTTCATTTATATAGGAAGATGGAAAACATGGATATTTTAATTGTAAGGTATCGTAGTTTGAATGAATTTGAAATTCAAAGTATTGAAAGTTCAAAGTTGGTTCCCATAATAAATGTCACCGGCCTTATGTCCAACTAGACAAGTTTGAAACTTCACTCAATCTTCCCATGGGGCACATGTAAGATTCTCATATTGTGCTACTCACAAACCTCATTAATATCTCCACTAGTTACTAATTTCAAGTGAAGACTTACTCTTTAAACTATAAAATAGAAAAGATAAAATTACATACTTTCTCCATTTTAAAATAAGTGATATTTTAAAAAACTATTGATCATTCTTAGAAAACAAAAAATATTCTATTAACTTACTCTTAATAAATACCTTGAAAAAAAATATAATTTTTTTCAGAATTTCTTGCTATGTAAAACTCTCTTTATTTAAAGAATGATAAAATTGAAAGAACATCAATATATTATTTTTGATAATCTAAAACACCAGTTATTTAGAAACAAAATGAAAAAGTTAAAACATCATTTATTTAAAAACAGAAGGAGTAATCATTAAAAAAATGTGCAACACCTACACTAAGCTTACGATACACTCCCTCCGGACCACTTTACTTGTCATATTTTTTGTTTACACGCCTAAAACATTAACTAAAGTGTAATTTGACTAAACTATTCTTATTTACTACTTCTCAATATTTAATATTTCTTTCTTTTCACTATATTAATATTTTTTCATATTTATAATTAAAAAGGTAAAGGTGAAAACAAATAACTAATTATATTTTAATTTTTTAAATAACTATTTTTAATAATAACGATAAATAAGGTGATCCGAAGAAAATATGTGAAGCTCAAAAAGGATCAAACCTTAAAGAATCTATTACTATACACAACTTTATTTATATTTTTGTAAGAGGTTAATTATTTTTCTATCTTAAATCCAATCTTATTTACAGTAATTTTTACAGAAGACTAATTTCATAGTTTGAACGCTTGATCTCCTAATTATATAATAATAATTTTACAAGGTACGTCAAGTTCCTCTTCTAAATTATACGTATGAGTATTGTAAAAAGTTAAATAGTCAGATTCCACATAATATGGCAGAAATAGGGAGAGTAGAAGACAAATTACGCAGTACAAATTCCAAGGCGGTCCAAATTTCAATGGAACGAACATAAGGTATAGTAGAAGAATCCAAATGAGTAATCCATTAATAACATCCATTAAAACTTAGAACTTCAAGACACAACGGCTAGGTTAAAACTATAATGAAACAAAAGGAAAAAAACAACAACAAAAGGTTAAATTCCTTGTCTTCCATCAGTCAAATAACCCACTAAATAAAATAAAAAAAACCTTTAGATCCCCAATAGCTAATAAAACTAGCAAACACAAATACTCCTGGTCTTCTTTTTTTTTCCCCTTATTTACCTTAACAAAAAACAATACTAAATATTAGTTAAATTTCATTACTAACCCAAATTCTTGTTTAAATAACGTTGTGATTTTGAAGCATGGAATTCTTGCAATGTGCAATTGCACCTTGAATAGCATTTTGCAACTCCTCCATTGTTGACGAATCTGATGAAGAAATTCCACCTGTCGTCGTCTTATTGGTCGGCGTGTTGAACCCACTTCTACTAAGGATCCCAGAATGGCTTGGTGATGATCTCATCGACGATGGACAGCTTGACACGTAGCTTCTCCTCCTTGGATACCTCAAATTCCCAGAAAATGAATGTGAAATTGTTGCATTTTGAGTGCTTTCTTTGATCATAGAACAAATATTCTCTCTATTGTTGCATAATGTCACGGTACGTGACGAAACAATAATTTTCTCCGAAGGCTTTTGTGATAATTTCTCGTACAATGGCTTGACTTTTTTCAAGTACTTACGTATGACTTCTCTAGCGGACGTACTCATACGTCTCACCGATGATGTCTGAGCAGGCAGAGGTCCTGAGATCGTATCAGAATCATTAATATTCCGATTACTCTTATTCGTTTCCTTGCGGAACACGGAAGAGAATCTCGCTAGCGAAAAGTTCAAGTACTTATTAGTACTACTCCCCTTTTTGGCCGCCGCGGCCGAGGACGCGCCGCATGGGACAATATTTATCGAGTTGTTAAGGCGTTTGAACTCGTCCTCCTCCACGACAGAGCTAGGACGTGAGGAGTCACATCCGTCAGGGAGGAGGACAAGGTCTCCAGTACTCGAGTACGAGTACTGAGAGTCATTGGAACTCCCACTGCTTCCCGTGGAGTCACGGGAAGCAGTGGTCGTGGTATCAGAGGAGGAAGAGGTCGAGGATGAGGCTAGAAGGAGAGTGCGGACCATGGATAAACGAGGGGATTGGTGGAGTGGAAGGAGTTGGCCTTTGTAGAAAAGTTCGTCAGCGGGGCATATGTTAGGGGATATTTTTCGACTACGTGGAGAAAGGGTGATGGTGAATTCGAAATCGGATGAAGAAGAAGAGTGAGTAGGGGAAGAAGGGAGAGTGTAAGATTTAGGTTTTCTATCTGTTCTTCTTCCCATTTTTGATGTGAACTACATTATGGATCCAAGGCTATGGAGGTGTGTTCTTGGTGAAACCAAAGAAAGAGAGAGAAGGGTATAGGAGAGTAGTGGGAGAAAAATGGATTCTTATATGGAACACATGTTGGGACTTTAATTTGTGGAGGAAAGTGTGTAATTAAAAAGGGTCTAAACTTTTTTCTCAAAAATGGAGTGTTGGTACTTTCTAAATAATAATAATTGTTGGAATGCTTATCGAACTAATAATGATGACTAATATGCTTGTTCAGTATATTATAAATTGATTTTTAATTTTATTTGCTTAATTTAAAAAAATTATATATCTATTTTACTTTTATTATTAAGAATTATTCATTTTTCAATAAGTGAGATGATTTAAAATAAATAAGGATGATATATATAATAAAACTATTATTTTATTTATTGCTTTTAAGATGTGTGTCAATCCAACGTGAATAAGTAAACATGGAACAGAGGAGCAATTTAATCTCAGAAAATCATATATATTTTTCTTAATTTCAATTTTCTTTAATAAAAAAAGTGATTTTCTAAAATATTAACTAATCAATTGAATAACCATAGTCGTTTAACATTCATCCCATAATATTTACTCCATCCTTCCATAAAAATGCTCAATGCATTTAATTTTCGGTGAAAAGTTGGAGTAGATACTTTCTCAAACATGAAAATTGTTTGAGAAAATTGTGTGGCTAATTTCTCAAACATGAAAATTGTTGAATATTCTTTCAAAAGTTGCAAGTAATTTAGGCATACATTATCATTAGTCTATACGCCTTAGCTTTGTAACCGATTTAATATATTCAAATTCTTCTAATTTTATCTTCTATGGTGTTCTCCTTTTCCTCTTCTTTTAAAAATGAAAGGAACACATAAATTTCCAAAAAGAGATTACTGCCCTCGTTCCTAAATATATAGGTGATGTTTTAGTTTTTTCATTTTGTTTTTAAATTAGTGATATTTTAGATAATTAAGAATAGATTGGGTAAAATAATTTTACATGATCAAGAAATTACTTCCTCTATTTCTAAATAAGTAGTTGTTCAGTCTTTTCATTTTGTTCCTAAATTGATGTTTTAGATAATCAAAAAGACATTGATGATGATCTTTCAATTTTATCCTTCTTCAAATAAATGAAGTTTTACAAAATCAAGAAACTACAAAAAAAGTTATTTTCTTTTCAAAGTATTTATTAAAGGCAAATTAATAAACGTATTTTTTATTTTCTAGGAATGAGTAGTTTCTTAAGGGGTTTGATCAAACTAAAAAAATCAGTTACAGTATATAGGAACGGAGGGAGTACTAAATAGTTGCGTCTTTTTGGGGTATTTATTAATGATAAGTTAAGAATAAATTATTTTTAAAATGTGTGTCTAAAATATAACGGAGGACGTAGAATTTAACATTTGATTTGACTGGGGATGCTGATAGGAAGCATCTAATTAACTACGGCAATCGAACCGACAAATCGGACTTTACCATTAAGAAGACAACATAATACAACTGTTAATTGGCGTTAACTTAATGACTACAATTAAGAAGATAACAACCATACATCTGTATCAACAACTGTTAACTTGGCTTTAACTTAATTACCATTAAGAAGACGACAAATCCAACTGTTAAGTTGCCTTTAACTTAATGTTATGCATTGCTAAGTTACTCTTTATATAATTAATAATCATACAAAGCTGACGATATTTTAGCCATTTGCATCAAACTCAAATTTAATTTCCTCTCCCGAAAGAGAGGAAACCATTTTCATCAAACAAAAAAATATATAAATTTTAAAAAATGTGTTAAAACTATGACTATAATTATTTGGATTTCTGCTAAAAATAAAATAGAGACAATGCAACTGTTTTTATAATCATCTATCAATTGGAATCCATTAATTGTCCGACTAATTTAGATTTGTGTTATGTAGGATATATAGAGAGAAATGGCTCCCTACCAACACGAGCTTCTCCATTTTTAATGCTCAAATTCAAAATATCCAATTAAAAATAAAGAAATCGTATTCATTTTATCATACATTTTGGTGGTGAGACGACAATAAAAAGAAAATTGTAGAACCATATAGTATGTGTGGAACACACTTGCATTGTCCGATTAATTCAAATTTTCTCTAGATAGGACTCGTACAAATCGCTTCCCCGCCAGAAATTTATTCATTTCTAACTAGAATTTGAACCTCACAACTATGATTAAGAGTGAAGAAATTAAACTTGTCCATTTCACTGCACCCTTGATGGTGATCATACAATAACACTTATTCTAGATATTTCTCCAAATGGCATGGTAGGTCAAATTAAATCCAGAAAAAGGGGATGGGGTTGGAGAATTCATAAATGTGGTGAGAATTAGGGTCATACAAAAATGAAATAGGGGGATATGGTGGGGAATTGATCTGAATTTTTCTGAAGAAGAATCACATGGGGTGGGGGTGGGCGTGGGGGTGGGGGTGGGGGTATACATATAATATTGAGAAGTCCTTCTCACTTCTCAGCTATACTATATATCTTAGTGCATCTGTCTTATAGTCCATGCATGTGCTCATTTTGCATTTACTAAAAGGTGTCACGTGACTTGGACGTTAAAAGTGGAGGCCCTAAATAAATTTACTCCATTGGATTTATGTCTTAGCACAAGTGAGTACATGAGGGGACCATCCTAAAGAATTTTATCTTCAAAAAAAAGGAAAAATTAATTTTCCACCCAGTGTCCGGTATTCGCATTGGAGTTCGACTAAATTCAAATTCGCATCGAAAAGTCCCATATTAGGGGTAAAGCGCTCCCTAATAAAGGCGACTTTGTACCCGAGGGGACTCAAACATGATACATCTGGTTAAGGATGAAGAAGTACTCACCACTCTACCACAATCCTTGTTGGTATCTTCAAAATTTTTACACTATGATGATCAATATATTTTACCATGCTATAATATATATTCCCTTGTTTTAATTTATATACACGCTTTCCTTTTTAGTTTTTAGTATGTTCCATTAGAATGTTTAGATTGTTTATCATACATTTCAAAAAAAATAAAAATATCAAATCTACCTAAATTGAGATGGAAAAAGTTCTACATTTCATTAATTCACTTTATATTATAGTCGGATACGTAGCTTGTATACCCTCTACTTTATTTTTAATGTGAACCAGAGACGTGCAGAAAATATTAATTACTCCTATGTACATACTTATCTAATTGTACAACTAACTTTATAGGTGTAAAGAGGAAAAAGAACAACCCTATTTTATGTGTTTTGTAGTGCATGCTTCAAATTCTATTTGCATGACGACAATTTGCCTCATTAGTTTAGTTTCATGTGATTACAAAAGATTTTAGATAAAATGATTTTATCAATCTATATAAAATATCTTTAAGATTATCCTATACTATGACAGACTGAAGATAGCATATTAAGAATCAAAATGTGACAAATATTTAGGAACGGAGAAAATAACATATAGTAACACAAAATTAACTTGCGTGCAGCCTCATATGCTATCTTTAGTCGTCATATCCAAAAGCAAAAGTATGAATTTCAACTTTCAAATTAATTTAAGACGGCATAGTTGGGTAAACTTATGTAAATGTACCTTTTAATTATCTAGTTTACTAATATGATCAAAATATGTATTACCTATAAGCTTTGGTTGTGTATGTATATTTAATATAAAGTATATAGTATATATAAATGGTGTACATATTTGTAGAGTAGATGACCCAAAGACATTGGACCGGAATTTTTCCTATTTTTTTAAAGTTAGTAAATAAAACTTATTTTTGATGAAATGATATACGGAACATTTTATCTTTTTTTAAAAAAAATCATTAATATCTTCTACTAGTAATTATACCTTATTATGAAACTAGTAAGAAAAATGAATTTCTAAAAGAAAATAAAAAACCAAATATAATGACAGCAGGATGATGATAGGATCAAGTTAAATACTTAATATGCATGCATAAAGGCAAAGCTTGTAGGCTGTGGCAATCAAGTGTAACACTTTTGTGACGATACTAATTTTATATAATTAAGTATTTGCGTTGTATCAAATCTAATTGAATGATTATTATCAATCTTCAATTGGATTTGGACCTGCTAATTACAGCTAACTTTAGCTCAAAATCAATTACAATTTGATGGTAAAAAAATCCATAAACCAACTCCGTTTTAGCTGTTTATAGTTCAGCTGCATCATAGCTGCCACTGACTTTGGTTATTAATTATATCACATGCATGAAAGTTAAAATGGAGAATTGAAGAATTAATATTTGGCATGCTAAAAAAGTACAATTAATTAAGAACATTATTTTAATTAATTAAACTGGAATTTTAAACTATTGAGGGTGGTGGAGTTGAGGTTGAGACAGATCGTGCCTATTTCCGAGAACCAGTTCGGCTTTATGCCAGGACGCTCGACTACAGAAGCTATTCATCTCCTTAGAAGACTGGTGGAGCAGTACAGGGAAAGGAAGAAGGACTTGCACATGGTGTTCATCGATCTAGAAAAGGCGTATGATAAAGTCCCTAGGGAGGTCCTTTGGAGGTGCTTGGAGGCTCGAGGTGTACCCGTGTCGTACACCAGATCAATTAAGGACATGTATGAGGGGGCCAAGACTCGCGTTAGAACTGTGGGAGGAGATTCGGAGCACTTTCCCGTGTTAATGGAGTTGCACCAGGGATCGACCCTTAGCCCTTTTCTATTTGCCTTGGTAATGGATGTATTGACGCGGCAAATACAAGGTGAGGTGCCATTCTGCATGTTATTTGCGGATGATGTAGTTTTGATCGACGAAACTCGCGGAGGAGTTAATGCTAAGTTGGAGGTTTGGAGACAGACCCTCGAGTCTAAGGGGTTTAGGTTGAGCAGGACCAAGACTGAATATATGGAGTGCAAGTTCAGTGAGGCGACTCAGGATGATGACGTAGAAGTGAAGCTGGATACACAGGTCATCCAAAAGAAAGGGAGGTTCAAGTATCTTGGGTCTATTATCCAGGAAAATGGAGAGATCGATGAGGATGTCACTCACCGTATTGGTGTTGGGTGGATGAAATGGAGGCTCGCATCTGGAGTTTTGTGTGATAAGAAGGTGCCTACTAAACTTAAAGGCAAATTCTACAGAGTGGTGGTTCGACCAACTTTGTTGTATGGAGTAGAGTGTTGGCCAGTAAAGAACTCCCATATTCAAAAGATGAAGGTGGTGGAGATGAGGATGTTGCGATGGATGTGCGGGTTTACTAGGAGAGATAGGATTAGAAATGAGGATATCCGAGATAAGGTGGGTGTGGCGTCGGTGGAAGATAAGATGCGGGAAGCGAGGTTGAGATGGTTCGGACATGTGAGGAGGAGAGGCACGGATGCTCCAGTGCGGAGGTGTGAGAGGTTGGCTATGGATGGTTACAGGAGAGGACAAGGTAGACCGAAAAAGTATTGGGGAGAGGTGATTCGACAGGACATGACGCAGTTGCAGCTTACCGAGGACATGACCCTAGATAGGAAGGTGTGGAGGACGCGGATTAGGGTAGAAGAGTAGTAGGTAGAAATGTGTGTAGGCTAGTAGGTAGGAGTGTTTTTCCTTGTTGTCCCGACTAGTAATCGTAGTGCTACGCTTATAGTTTTTTTTGGTTCTTGAATTCCTCGTAGTAGTATTTTGTGGCAGTGTTCTGCTTCTGTCTGTTGTTTGTTACTACATATTACTTCCTATCGTCTCTTGTAGTTTTATCATGTTTTTTTGTATCCTGTATCTTTGTTACGTCCTTGTTAGCCTATTTTTAGACTGTTTTTGTCTTGAGCCGGGGGTCTATCGGAAACAGCCTCTCTACCTCACCTCTGAGGTAGTGGTACGGACTGCGTACACTCTACCCTCCCCAGACCCCACGTTGTGGGAATACACTGGGTATGTTGTTGTTGTTGTTGTTGTTGTTGTTTTAATTCCTCTTTGCAAACATATTATGATATATCAAGTTTAACTTAATTTATTAAGAGTGAAGTATTAAAAACACACTTAAACTATTCTTTTTTATTGAGTTTCATACCTAAACTATTGGAAGTGTGAGTTTCATACCTAAACTATCACTCACTAGTTTGAGAAACACACCTCGACTAATATGTGATGGTGTGTGTACTACACTCTCTATTTTATTTTAAAAAATCCTGTCACGTGGCACTCTGCGTGAATTTATTTTTTTCACCTTGGCAAATATTAAGTAAATTATTAGTATTAAATTAAAATTTAAATATTTATCGTGTTGAGAAATAATGAAGAAGAAGTGGAGAAATTAGGGTAAAATCAATTGAAAAATAAAAAAAATTATGTGTCAGCTAAAAAAATTAAAAAATATGCCACGTCATCAGAATATTTAACGGCCAGACGTGCCTAAATGTGTTTGTATACAAATACTTAGTCCAATCAACATTAAGGTGTGTTTCTCAAACTAATGAGTGATAGTTTAGGTATGAAACCCACACTTCCAATAGTTTAGGTATGAAACTCAATAAAAGAGGATAGTTTAGGTTTGTTTTGATACTTCACTCATTTATTAGATGCGACCATCGTATCTATCTTGAAATTAACTTACTAATAATCTCCTAGCGTGTTTATAGGCAACCTCTGCCTCAAAGGTTTTTCCATCGCGGATTAGTGAAAAATTTATGATATAGAACATGATTTTTTCACTCATTCTCATTGAACCAGCTCACTGAAAAAATACACGATAAAAAATAAATTCTCACTGAAAAATTAAGAAACTTTTTAATTTTTCATCTAAAAACATTTTTATTCTTTCTTTTCCCACGATTCGATCAAATTATATGTGAAAACAACCATCGAATATTTTTCAATGGGAAATTTCAGTGGAAAATAATATTTTTTCAGTAGTGGACTGACAAAGGCAAGAAAATATACAAGATGATTCTCCAAAAGTGACATTTTCAAATATATATACCGTATTGCGTAGTAATTAAGAATTCCACCGAAAAAAATTAAGCTGGATCAAATTATGTTATGGATTGTTCTCTAATTGTTTTTATTAAATTTATTTTCTTTTTCTGATCATTTGCTGATTTAGATTTAGACTATGGGTATCCGATGAAGACCAGTTCCTAATTAAGCATATGAAGAAGAAAGCAAGTTGTGAAAATTAATAAAACTAATCTCATTAATCCCTAATTTTGTGATTAAGAAAGTACAAATCTAGTCTTGATTGAAGGGGAAAACTCAACAGTATCACGTGCCAAGTGAAGCAATTCATTAGTAAGATATATTACTATTTTTAAAACAAATTATACTCCTAAGTAAAACTATAATTAATTAATTGAGACATGCATTTTCTCCCTATGAGTAGTCGTTCGTGATCACGAAGAGTTGTTATAAACTTTGGAGCACCTAAGAAATTGCTAATTAATCTGAATCAATTACTCCCTCCGTTCAATTTTACTTGTCACTTTTTGACTTGATACACCCATTAAGAAAACAATGACTGGCATAACTATTTTACCAGATTACCTCTATTAATTAATGTTAGTATAAGTTTTGAAAAATAATTTTAGGAATAAGTAATTAATGTTAAGGGTAAAATATGAAAAAAAAATTGTCTTTTCTTGATATGTCAAAATTGACGAGTAAAAATACTCCCTCCGTCCATCTTTATTTGTCCACTTTTCTATTGGCACAAGGATTGAGAAGTAGTAAATTATAGGGGTAATTTTATCATATTGCCCTTTGAATATAATAAATTTAATGTTTTGAAAAATGCATTAGACAATAAATTGTATTTAATGCTAAGGGTAAAATGGGTAGAAATAAGTAAATTATTCATTGATTTTATAAACTCGACAAGTATTGTTTGGACATTCCAAAATAGAAAAATGAACAAGTAAAGATGGACGAAGAGAGTAAAAATAAAAAATAAAAATAAGTGACAAGTAAAATTAAACGGAAAAGTTGCTTAAATACATCGAAATATGAGCATTGGTTTCGTGGTACGGAGAAGCCAACAAGGTTTAGATCTCAGAGGAGTAGTGTACAAGTTTGTGAACTTAAAGTTAGTGGCTCCAATTTTCATACTCTTAATTTATGGTTATTATTTGGGACCACAACAGACTATGGAGTAATTAATTAAACCAAAAGACAATAGGAGTAATTTATTATCTTGTTTTAGGGTGCGTTTGGTCATGTTTTATTGTGAAATTTGGAAAAAAATATTTTGTTTTCAAAGTGAAAAATGATATTTGAAAATTGAAGTTATGTTTGGTCGTGAATATAAATTGGAGTTGTTTTGACTTTTTGTAAGTAATTTAAATTCTGAAAATTTATGATCAAACATATTTTTCGAAGTTTAGCCCTGAAAAAAAAATAAAAGATTTCATGGTCAAACACCCTCGTAGTATTTCAGAAAATGGGATGATCAGCTGCTCTTTCTTTGTTGATTCACTTCATGTACAAGTGTTCATCCTTGTTATACTTGGCCATTCATTATCCAAACTAATGGGCCTAGTATTTCTCTTCATTTTTTTCTAGAAAGCCCATCATGTGTACTCTAGAATTTAGGGGGGAAATTAGGGGTGTGCAAAAATCGGTTTAACCGATAAACCAAACCGATAAAAATATTATTGGTTTATTGTTATTGGGTTATTGGGTTAACGGTTTTTAAACGGTTTTGTAATTTTTTTTATTGGGCTATCGGTTCGGTATCGGTTTTAAGGTTTTAGGTAATGGTTAAACCGATAACGGAATAAGATTATATTTTTATTCATAATTGTATAATAGTGGCTTTAGATTTTAAATATATACTCTATTGTTTTTTGCATTTTATAGTTGTTGTCTTAGTGTTGTTGTTTTCTTTCTAAAGTCATTGGTTTGATAGCATTCTACCTATCAGTGTTGCTTTTCTTTTTGAGAAATTGCTAGCGTTGCTACTGTATTCAAGTTTTCTACTTAAGAAGAAAGAAAATAAGTTTATTTTAGTAATAACGTATTTGAATTTGCTTATGCTTGTAATTTGTATAGATGTTTATGCATGAAAGTAGTCTATATATGAAGAAAAAAATAAGAGAAATCAAAAATATTATAGGAGCATTTTCTTATTGGTTAAACTGATAACCGAACCGTTAAGGATCAAAAACCGATAACGAATATCTTGTTGGTTTGGTTATCGGTTTTGCATGTTTACAAACCGATAACCGATAAACCAAATCGATAATATACAAAATCGAACCGAACCGACCGATGCACACCCCTAGGGGAAATGCACAAATAGATACCAAATTGAGTGTCACAGTTTAAGTTATGCTTCACGTTTTTAATTTTTTGCATGTCTATCAACTTCATATATGTATATGATATTTAAAATTAGGTTTGACAAGGTTTAATTTCAAATCAAATGCCTAAAATTTCATATGGCTAAAGTATGCGTAATTTTACCTAAAATTGAGACATTTTTACTTGAATTTCATATACATATAATTGAAATTCAGCCCTTTTTTTTCCAGAGTCTCCTAAAAAGTAGGGAAAGGGGAGTGGAGGCTCATTGATAGAGTTGAGTGGGAAGGCAATATTTGTTATTAAGTCAAAGAGATAGGGGCTTGGTCTAAAGGTTGACCCCCTTAAAACTTATTACCTTATAAGGATTTGATTTGTTACGTGCAATATGACAATTTCAATCATATGTCGCTAAATTTCAGTTATTTTTATCTGACTTCAGTCACTTTTCATTAAAATCGATGCACATATAACTGAACTTTAGCGTATGTGCATGAACTTTAAGAAAAAATATTCAAACATTAACATGAAACTTTAAACATTTTGTTTGAGAGCCAACCAAAAACAAGCAAAATTTCCTGTTTCGACTCTACTTTTCACCACTCACTCTCCGGTCCCCACTCCTCAACTAATTAGTAGTACATTAATTGCAATATTTACTCCAATTTTCCCTTTTCTGCAAACCATCAATAGATTTCTCTAATCATTAATTTTTCCCCCTCTATTTACAACTATCTATAGTACTGTTCCCTCCTTCAATTCAATTAAATTTCCCATCTAAATCTCTCTTTTTGTCTCTCCAATTTATTACTTACTCCCTTCGTCCCTAAATAAGTGGTATTTTTAATTTGAGCAGACCTCTCAACAAATTACTTATTCTTAGAAATAAAAAATATTTTTACTAACTTACCATTAATAAATACGTTGAAAAGATGTAATTCTTTATTAGTTTCTTGGTTATGTAAAACTCTCTTTATTAAAAAAAAAGTAAAATTGAAAGAACATCGTTAATGTCTTTTTTGTTATCTAAATACCAGTTATTTAAGAACAAAATGAAAACACTAAAACATCTTCCATCCCCAACCCCACTTCTTTTTCCTCTCCCTATAAGCTTCACCACAACTTAATTAACCAACTTTAAATCAACCCCATCTTTCCCCTCTATACTATACCCCTTATAATCATCATCAAAAATCACATGAATTACTTGAACTTTTCTATCAACTTAGTGGTTGAAGTTCCATTAAATAACCTCTTAATGTATATATATTACTGCATGTGAACTCTCGTCAATTATCACACACCACAATAAATAAATAAATAAATAAATAAATAAATAAATAAAAAGAAATTAGCGCCGACTAATTTCGGCTAGCAAAATGGTTAATCGCTAATGATGAATTATCAAAAGTTATACTATATTATACAGCTATTTAGGTAGGGACTTATATCAGAATGGACATTGAGAATATTATCAACCAATCGATCTATTTAGCGGGCTTGTAAATGAAGGATTTGCAATTCAAAATATTGTAATTATACTTTTTATTTTGAGCAGAAAGGGTGAAATTAATGATATTAATGGATAACAAAATTCATGGGGAATATCATTTTCTTACTAAAGTTAGAACATACTTTTTCAAATTAAGATACTTGGTAATCTGAAATAATTTTGACCTTTAAGAGATTAAATAAAATACTTTAAATATGTTATTTAAGAAATAGAGAGAAAATATAATGGAGAAGAGCTAAATTCAATGGTATCTTAAGGTTCATGGAGTGCTCAAATGAAGAAAATTATTTTTGCCTTGATTGATTTACGCAAATATCATTTTTTTGGTCATCATTTATATTTTCTCTCTATTGTTAAAAGTTTTGCAAATATAGACTTTGAGACTGATAAAATATTAAATTATTATTTAATGTTATAAGATTTTAAATTGTGGTCTAATATTTACTTTGCTCAAAAGAAATATTTAAAGAATATACTAAAAGAATCATAAATTACAAGAAAAATAAAAAGAATATCATTTACTAAATAATTGTTCCAAAGAAGGGCAACCGGCAAAAATTCTGCTTTAGTTGTTGCCTTGTAGCCCATGTTTGTTTGATCATCCATGTTATACAAGTACCCGACTAGGCCCAATCAATAATTATCCAAAGAGAAAATTATCCTAGATAATAATTTAAAACTCTTTATTACACTATATATATCACTTTTTTAGAAATTATTAAAATATTAATTTAATTACAAGTCATATCAGAATCTAAAAATTAGTTACTATTTTTTGATTATATTTAATTATGGTTTTTTTAATGCTACTTAATTAAGGAACAAATAAAAATATGAGACCCACTAAATATCTCATTGTAATTAAGGAAGATAATTACAAAACAAAATCTTTCTTTTCTCTCTTAGTCTTATTTCTATATTTATCCGAATTTTATTTTCTAATTGATTTAGTAGGCTTAAATTTAGGGAATTACAATTACAATTATTCAACTAAATTAATCTTTTTTCTCTGCAATTCACAAAATATTTTTCTTCTCTCTTCTAAACTTCATTATATGTTATAATAAATTACATCAAAATGAATAATTTCAAGTATATAATATAATTTTTGTGTCGTATTATCTAAGACACTCTATGCTAATATCCATTGATTAATTTAATGACTATAGTATACATACATTGAAAATAGTTTGTATACCAATTACATACATAAAATGTAATTCATTTTTATAATGTCTAGATATATATATTTGGTATAAAATTGATATATACATGAAGCATTATACCACCAGATTGTATATTCATTGCATCCACAAATGATTTTTCATATTCTCAACTATCAATGTATTAAATTTATATACAATTTGATATCTATGGCGTGATAATTTAATAATTTTCAAATCTAATTAAGTATAAAAGTTGATATAAACTAAAGTGATAATAGAAAGGAGTAAAATAAGAAAATTATGATATAAGAGATATATGAGAGAGAAGATATGCCCATTTTAAGATATAGGAGATATTTTTGAGTTGATTAATATCTCTCAACCATTTTTTTAGGGATTTTGTTGCACCTGATTATGTTTTTTTTCCATTTTTTTTTCCGAATTTTATTAAGTTGGTAGATTTTGTTAAAAAACTTATGGTAGATATTAAAAACTAGAATCTATTGATATAAGTTGTAATATTATATCTAATATAGTATATATGTGTTTTTTCCCCTTATCCAAACTATGAGCCAAGACTTGTATCCTATTGGCCTTCTTTCATTTTTGTCCATTTGATCAAATTTAATTATTGACATTAGTTCAAATATATAAAATTTATTCATTGATTATGTATATTATATTTTATATATATATATATATATATATACTATATGTATATTTATAATTAAATATACAAAACTTTTATACTTGTTCGCTATTATGTAAACAAATCACTCAAATATATTGAGCTGTAATTATCAATTTCTTATTACATTATGCATTTTACTAAAATAAAAGTAATAAATAACAAAGGGCCGAGTGTTCCATATCACCACACATCGTAAATTTTTTACGGGACATCTTATTTGATTGTCCATATTTAACTTATAGTCACTTTTTAAAAATATTTTACAGATATCCAATATTAGATAATTTTTGACAAAGTTATTTGCTTTTTCTTTTTAGTTATTGTACAATAGTGTTTTTCAAATTCATTGCAATTGAAATATAATGCTTGTATTGGGTGTTGAAATGTCAAATATAAAAAGTGAGTTTTAAATCAAAGGAGTCTTGAAAATCATGATAATCACCAGTATTGCAAAATAGATTTGTCAAATTTATTGTTGTTTTGACAAATTAATAAATGAAATTTGTTCTTTGTAATATGTGAAACTTATATTTTAAATTTGAGCTTAATTGAAGCAGATTTGAGTGTTGAATCATGGGTTGAATTGTTGAAATTCAAAGAACAAAATTTTATTTTAGTTTTTGAAAGAAAAATTATCAACTGCACTTCAGACACATATGATTGATGTTTTAGCCAATTTCTATACACTTCAGTCATGTATGAATTATGAAATGGATGCATATATCAAAAGTTAAAAGTGTGCTAAATGAGTTTGTTAGATTTGTTATTGTTTTGATAAATTGACAATTGAGGTTTGTTCTTTAAGATATAGAGAACTTATGTTGTAAAATTGAGCTTATTTTGGAGTAGATTTTATGGGTTGAGTTATGTGTACAAACTTTTTTGTTTGGGTAAAGAAAATCCAAACACATATGATTGAAGTTTTAACAATTTTTACACCCATTTTAGTCATTTATGACTGAAGTTTGACCTTGGTCTCAACAATCTCAGTCAAAAATGTCTGAAATTGATTTTGGTAAGTCAGACAATAATCTAATAAAAATTGTCAAAGTTTGATATTGTCAAGTTCATAACTTCAATAAGAAAATGTAAGAAGTTGACCTTGACAAGCCATATCAAACTTCAGGCAAAAATGTCTGATATTAGTCATCCAAGCCACATTTTAGATAAAAATATCTGAAATATAAATTTTTAAATTTAATCACATACATCTAAAGTTATTTTTAAAGTGGGTAAGCTTACAAAAAAAAAATGGGCACATATTAAATGGTAGTGCAAAAAATAAGTATTTGTGCACTTCAAACATCACATGTAAAGTTGTTTGAGGAGAATCACTTGGCGCGAGGGCTCTATTTTTCATCAAATTGGCTTGATCTTCGGTTATGAGAGAATCACCTATATATATACATAATAAAAAACATATTTAGTGTATAAAAACTGTATGAAATTGGTGTGAAATATGTATATCTTGTTCAAATCTCAAAATTTTGCTCACATTTTTTTTGTGTGTATAAAACTGCATAAAATCAGTATGAAATATGTATATCTCTCTCAAGGCTTATAATTTATGTCATAAATTTATATGTGAAAACTATATAAAATTGGGGAAATGGTTCAGAACACACTTAAACTATGATCGAAATTGCTGTTACACACTCCAACTTTGTGGGGGTCCTATGACCCTCCTGGACTATTTAATAGTGTAATATTGAGGGTATTATCAACATAGCTGGACGTGCAAGTGAACACACGTATAAGCAACAACTTTAAAACAATAGATTGAAAGCAAAAATCACAAAAAATTTGAATGATTTGTGTTATTTGATCAATAATTCTGAAGATAAAGTTAGAGAGTTTTAAGAAAATCCTAAGGTTAATGGAAGATAAATTAACATTAATGATAATTGACTCCTCTTTTTGGTAGCGTGTGGAAACACTCACTTTAGTTTGAGTGATTTAATGATCCAACTAAGCTGATAATACCCTCAATATTACACTATAAAATAGTTCATGGAGGTCATAGGACCCCTACAAAGTTAGAGTGTGTAACAACAATTTCGACTATAATTTAAATGTGTTTTGAATCATTTTCCCTATAAAATTAGTATGAAATATGTACATAACTGTATAAAAGTTCATTTTAGTTGTTTGAAAATTTAATATAACTACAACAATATAGTATACAATTTTTATACAAGTTTAATACAACTACAATATCATACAAACTTAAATACATTTTTTTTGTAATATAACTCCTTGTTCTATCATTATTCGTACAATTTTATGCTTTACATGAGTTACAATTCTATCAGTAAGCTCTACTTCCTTTCTTCTTCTTGGATTCAAGTTTCATACAATTCATGAAGTTTTTTTTCTTGTGTTTGTCCTCTCTTTCCCACTATTGACTACTGCTAAAATGAAGGTAAAATGTAGTCATGATTTTTCTCTTTGCCCCTCTCTTTTCTTTCTCTTTTCTAATTCCTCTCAATTTCATTATCTTGTAAAACCTTCTCGTCAATCTCTTCAAAACTCTCTTCTTCATTTGATTTTCAATGGATCCTAACTCTTTCTTTTTCCTCTACCGTAATTTTTTTTGATATAACAAAATAAATCTCGAAAGACGCTAAATAAGGAGAAAAATGAGAAATATATTATAAGAGACACAATAATTTAACGTGGCTCGGTCAATCGACCTACATCCACAAAAGGAGATGAGCAATCAGCTATATAAAAGAGAGTACAAAATATTGAGAGAAACAACCTCACAAAATTCAGTTAGAATAAAAAGGAGGTTCACACAAGTGACACCATAACACTTGTGTCTCACAAATTCTCTCCTTAAACAAAACTCTCAAAGCCCTTAAGATTACATTGTAAATGCTACTAAGTTAGAAGGAATGAACCTCTATTTAAAGAATCATAATTTTTTTCCTACGAGAAAAAAACTAGTCAATTATGAAAGATTTGTACTTTCCTTTTTACAAAAAGAAAAAATCAATTATGATAAGAAAGACAAGGCAAACACACGACAAATTGCACTTTAAATTTTTTTAAATGTGTGGCGTGAAGGAGAAAGAGGAAGGGAAGGATCGGCCTTTTAATTTTTCTAGATCTGTTGTCTTTTGTAATATACTTGTTATATTTGATAAATAAAGAAGAATATTTTTATGTTTAGTAATATAAAGTTTTAATTAGTTATGAGATGCGATTTTTTTTTAATGTTAATAAAGAACTCAGAAAGAAATGGACCAATCCAACGGCATATTTCTCGTAGCTATATCCCGATTATTTAAATTTGCAATTTATAAAAATACGTCCATCAGATCATAAAGAGAAAATAAGTTCAACAATAAGCTGGTATTTAAATAAGACAACTACCTACATGAAGGAGGAAAAAAGGGAAAGAAAAGCAACTTCATGCTGACTTTTTCAAAACTCCTTTTAAGTTCAAATTTAAAAGTAAAGGAGGCAATTCTTAGGTTGGAGCTATTTTAAATTAGGTATTTTTGTAAAGATTATGAGAGAATCAGAGTAAGACGGATAGAGCGCTAGAGAAGATTTACGAATATATTAAAAAGAAAATTAGATTATAAAAATTGAATAGAGAATTATAATATGAAATATTCGTATTTTTGTTAACCGATCGTAAATCTTATTTATATTATCACACACTCATTTATACTCAAAAATAACGTAGACTTCAAATCTCATAATTTTTTTTTAAAAACTTTGTTCATAGTCTTATCATTTTCAATAAAGAAAAAAAGAAGAAGAAAAGTTGACTGAAAGCCAACTAGGTTAGGTATTCTTTTAAAGATTAGGAAAGAAACAAAGTATGAGTGCTAGGGAAAATATATTAAAAAATTTAAAAGAGAATTATGTCATAATAATAGAACAGAGATCTATAATATGAAAGATTCATATGTCTACTAATACATATAGTTATAAATTTTATTGATATTATCAATAATAAGTTATATCCAAATAATGTAGAATTTAAATTTTAGGTATGCATTTACTTATAGATTAGAGCATAGTCA
This sequence comes from Jaltomata sinuosa, assembly GCA_003996215.1. Lineage (NCBI taxonomy): Eukaryota > Viridiplantae > Streptophyta > Magnoliopsida > Solanales > Solanaceae > Jaltomata > Jaltomata sinuosa. Next base: position 1,633,182 of record QJPP01007185.1, on the reverse strand, counting down.
AACTAAAGTAGGAGTGCCAGAGAAGATTTTACCTAACTTTATAATTCCTTTTTTTCTTAAATAGAATGATAATTTTGTGTAAAATAAAAAATATTATTTTAATTAAAAAGAAGTTGTAGTAATTTTGTAGGCTAGCCTAAACTCAACTAACAAAATTTAATGAGCTACCAACATGAATTGTGATGGAATAATTTAGATATCTTTATTCTTAACAAAATATATTTTGAATTTTGAAAATGCTTTCTCCATTCATTTTTATTTATTACATTCTGCTTTATAAAAGTCAATTTGATTAAATTTTAAAGCTAAATAGAAGTAGATTCATTTAATATTTAAAATTTAAAAGGTTGAAAATATATAAAAAATGCTATAAGTCGTAATCTTTCAAAATATATCTTAAAATGTTAGCCAAAGTTTATGCAGTTTCACATCGAAAAGTGAAATAGTAACAAGTAAAAGTGAACGAAGGGAGTAGAAAAAATCTTATTAGGAACACTATTCTCAAAAATAGGTTTTATAACACGCGAAAAATATATTTTATAAACCATTACGATAAACAACGTGATAAAATAATAACATATCAAGTATAATTTATAAGTGAGATTTGAAAAAAAAAATGTACGTAAATTTTATTTTACATCGAAAAGTAGATAAAGAGATTGTTTTTTTTAGCCGTGGACGCAATACATGTCATCAAGATATATGGAGTGAAAAAAGTGATGAAAGAAAAAAAAGGAGTTGAAGATAACACAATAACCGCTTTCCTTCCCCAAATTCCAAATAAATTAACCCACATATCCTCTTTTTTCCATCTTCACCAAATCTCCAAACCCTAATCTCTCAAGCAATCACCCATTCCCTTTTCCAATTCCTTTGTCAAATTCGCCGATCCTTTCGATCGAATACGGAGTCTTTCGATCTCTTTTTCCTTGCTATTTTCAGGTAATTACCGTTTTTTTTTTCAATTAAATCTTTTATTTACTTTAGTTTATCTTGTGATTGATAATCATACCTTTAAATTTTGTGATTTTCGAGGATCTATGCGATACCTAGCTTTGATGACGTTATTTTCTTGCAAATTTTGTACTTTCTTTGATATATATTTTTTTCAAAATTGGCACTTGAAATTTTTTGGTATTAATATTTAGGATTATTTGTTTGGATCGATTGGTGGGTGGTAATTTTTTTTTTTTAATTGAAACTTATTTTGATGTAGAGTGAGATGTTTTTTCTCTGCAGATAAATTCAGATAATGATTGTTGTTTCATGAGATTATAGAAAAAAATAAAAAATCATTGGTGTCAGTTTTGTTGTATTTTATGGAAGTTAATTTGAGGTAACTCTTGTTGTAGTTCTATTTGAGTCTAGTTTCGGATAGGATACAAAGATTCAGCGGGCGATCATGTTTGCAGGCTGATGAACTTGACTTTGTGTCGGTTAATAGATTGTGGATGGAACTGGCTCCGCGGAAAGGACTTAGTTTTTTTTGCTTTATTTGGTTTTGTTTGAAAATTCTGTAATTTTAGTATGAAAGTTTCAGTATTTCTTATATTTTTTATGCTTTAAGAGAGTAGAGCTTCATGCTAGTTCACTGAGTATACCAGATTGAATGTCTGTTTCTGTGTTTGATGCAATTTAGTCTGTACTGATTTTTATTTTTGAACTGAACAGGAATCATGGCTCTCGCCCAGACTTACTATTCACAAGGTGGCCCTTTTCGTGGAGACTCTAGGTCTTTTTATGGTAGAAATCAGATTAGTGGAATGGTCCATTCCTCTGCTTACAACCATTGTAACACTGTTGATAGCCATCTTTTCAACTCTAATAGTTCCCATGACGTGAGTAAAATTTTTAGCGAGTATAACTACAGTTATGATAATTTCATAAAGCCTGAGGCTGAACCTTCCTTGAAGAGGAGGAAGTGCTCAACTTCTGGTTGGGAAAGCAGTGGGAGGTACTCTCAAGCACCCAATGCATGTAAAGATGTTCCTTCAAAGCAGCCAAGCACATGCTATAATGTTCCTTTAAGGAATTCCAGAGCGTATGATGACGCCTATTCAACCTGTAACAATAATTCGGCCATTACTGCCAGTACTTCTAGACCTCGTTCTGATGCAAGCACACCCACGTGCTCTAAGCGCAACCGCTCATGGCTTGAAGATACCGAAACTGATAATATCTTTATGTCTAAAGAAGAAATTGAGAAAAGCTCCCCATCCAGGAAAGATGGTATTGATGCAATGCATGAAGCACATTTGCGATACTCGTATTGTGCTTTCCTTCAGAACCTTGGAATTCGCTTGGACCTGTAAGTTTCCGTTTGTGTCTTAAATCCATTGTATCTTGCACAAATTTGCAAACTTTACTTCAAACAGGCTCTTAATCTTTTCGGACTTGTCTTTTCCTAGTTTTCTCAGGAGTATTTCTAGCATAACTAGCTTGTTCCTATGAATTTATTATGCGATGGAACTAATGTTTGTTTGTAACTGCTTGCAGGCCACAGACCACTATAGGAACTGCCATGGTTCTGTGTCACCGCTTCTTTGTGAGGCGATCACATGCATGTCATGACAGATTTGTGAGTTCATTGTTTTATGCGCTAAAATCTGCTATATTTTTGCTCCTCCAAATTTCCGTTTCATTATGTCCAATGTCTGGCTAATTGTTAGTATTTTTTTGATAATGCAGTTGATTGCTACTGCTGCTCTCTTTCTTGCGGCGAAGTCAGAAGAGACTGCACGTCCTCTCAACAATGTTCTGAAGGCCTCATGTGAAATTTTCCACAAGCAGGATCTTGCAGTTCTCTCATATTTTCTACCTGTGGTTAGGATTTATGATTTGTCTTTGTGCAATATTGATCATCTTAATATCCTTCATTTGGCAAGATTGTGAAGCTTTGAGCATACTTATAATGCATTTATATGGTGTTTTTCGGCAGGACTGGTTTGAGCAGTACCGTGAACGCATTACCGAGGCTGAACAGATGATATTGACCACTTTAAATTTTGAACTGAATGTGCAACATCCATATGAATCTCTTACATCCACCCTTGAAAAATTAGGGCTATCTGAAACAGTGTTGGTGAATCTGGCACTGCATCTTGTCAGTGAAGGGTAAGTTAGTTAATCTCTCTTATGATTAATAATGTGGTTTGGGAATCGAAGTTGATTTCTGTTGGACCCTTTCTTTTTATTTTGGTATTGTAGCTTCTTTTCCAGAGGTAGTAGATTCCCTAATAAAACCAAACTGTTGATCTAAAGGGATTCAATGTTTCGTGGTATCTGGATGATAAGGTCTCATCCAATTTATGACTCATTTTAGATCTACAACTGCTTGTAACTTGTGTAAATATGGTTTTTCTCTCCCATTGATTGCTCTAGCTACCCATTCTGGCTTGTGATATTGATCTTTTGGATTGCCACATAATTGCAGGGTCTATAGAAGGATTAGCTTGCTCACCTGTATGATATTTGCTGGCGGTTGATATGCTGTACAATCAAATGTTTTGTTTTACAGTCTGAAGTTAAAACTAGCCATATCTTGTGGATGCTTTTCCATGCTGACATCTTAATAGTATGGCCATTGACCTAGAAGAATGTCAAAGATGCTCCAGAAGTTTGCCATGATACTTTATGTTTTTCATGTTAAAATGATGTGGAGTCCTCATGCACATTTTCTCTTCATGTAGCCTATTCCACTGGTTGTCCTTGTAGGATGCTAGTGATTTGGACCGGTAACTCTATAAGGGTTGGTGATGTGTTCTTGACCGCCCAATGGTGGGGGTATGGGTAGTCCAGGTCTTGGAACTGGTGAATACAGGTTTTAGAAGTTCTCATCTTGTTGGAGAAAAGAATTATTCCTAAAGCATGGTATAAAACAGAGTAACATCTTGAAGAAGGTATAGTAACCTTTCTGGCAGAGCAGGTCTGTTTAGACTATTGTTGTCTGGGTTGATAATTTGGAAAAACTATCATGCTTCTGTAATTAGTAGTTCTGGTACCTTTTCGTCTTTCCTCCTCAACAGCATGTAATTGCCCTACCTCTATTACTTAAGTACGCCATGATCTTGGGCTTGCTGTTTGGTTCCCAGGCTCCATTCGATGCTCCCTATCTCTCTTTTGAAAAAAAGAAGAAGAAATTACCAGAACTTCCTACTTCTCTTCTTGATCTTCTCTCCTTCAGCTACCAGTCACATGCTGAATCCAGCTTTTTGAGTTCTGCTCTGGTTGTTTATGCACTCGTGCACTCCATAGGCACACATATAGGAGAACAGGTTACTGGCAGGATAATTCATCATCCAATTGACAGATGTATTAACAATTGTCACCTGCATCAGAGTATACCCTGCTCTATTCCCCTACAAATAGCATCAATAGATGTATGGTGGAGGCTTGATTTCTGTCTTTTCCCTGGTTATGTTGTTCTTGATTTCTGAAAAGATATCGGGCTACTCATATTTGCCATTTTGAACACGTGACCAACCCTGATGGACAAGCTAGGTTCGTTTTGACGGAGTAGATATTGGAGGACCTAATCTGCCTCCTCTTTCATTGCCTTGCTGCAGTATGGCTAGCACCCGATATTGTTAGTCTGTCTCGATGTGCTAGGATATTGCAATTAAGTGGCAATGCTTCCCACTGGGGAGTCAAGTAGTGGTGTTAAATGTTATTGTTTTAACTTCTGGTTGCTTGATGGAACTCTAAATTGGAAGTCCTACTATAATCAGTATACTTGCACTAGCAAAGATGGGATGACAAAGTTGCTGCGGTCAAGTAATTTTTGGGTTAATGAGAGGAGGGGTTACTGCAGTTTTTGAGTTTTCCTCATACTTTGTAACTTAAAATCATTGTCCTAAGTTTTATTTTATTATATATACCCCACACATATTATACATATAATATGCACACACACAACAAAGAAGTTGTTATATTACTTATACTATGTATATCGATATATATATATATATTTATTTATTTTTGGTAAATATTTGTATGTGTGTATATATATATATTATATGTACATATATGCTTGTTTTTCTTAGTTCCAAGTTTGTTGTTCAGAGCAGAGACATTCACTTAAGGTTCTTGTGGAAAGGCCTAGTAATGCTCAGAGGAAATTGCTATGCTATGCTGAGGTGGAACTCTAATGTGTAAAATCTACTCATTAAATATTTTGCACCTCTTTAACCATCTATATATGTATCTATCCATTACTTTTTGAAGTGTGAGCACCATAGTGGCTTGAAAGCAATTTTTATGCTTATCAAGCTTTGTAGGTGAAAGTTTGTTCACTCTATTAAATCGAAGAAATTCAATGTATTTATTTTGATAAAGCTCTTTTGAAACTAATAATTTCAGAGACCATATACACACATCTATACACACACCCACACCCACACCCACACCCCCCTATGTATATCTACATATACTTTATAAAAAAATATATATAGAGACAGAGACGCACACACATATATGTTATAGTATTACTTCCTATGAGGGACCTTCACTCCTCGAGCTCTTTCTTCTCCTTTTGGCTTCGTAAGTGGATTGGGCAGCATATTTTCCGAGATTGTAGGATGCCAGACAGCCAGAGAAGTTTAATTGGGAAAATGCATACTTATTGGTAAATATTGTAGTTGTACTGGGTACTAATTTTCTACATGCTACTTCGTCCTAACATCGAGCAGTGGTTAGCTAATTTGTGGGCGTTCTGTTTAGTTTTTTAGCACTAACTTTTGGGAAGGGAATGGTGGAGTCTCTTTTCTGGGTAATTCTGTTAGTTCGTTTATGGTAGATATGGTAGCAAATCATTTGTATGTACTACAGTACGAGTGAAACTAGAAGTGAGGGCCAAAGCTGGCAAGTCCACAAGCTCCATTGTCTTTTGTCTGTGGTTCATAGTGAAAAAAGAACGCAACATTGTTGCTGCTTCTGTCTGTCTATTTTGGTATATGAGGTGCATATATATTTGGGGTTATGCTGCTGCAGCGGAGCTGGGACTAGGAGTTGGTGCTCTCTAGATGGGTACAACATGTTTGTTATATTTCATTCTCTCTCAACATTGTGCAGAAGATTCTTGGATTTTTCCAACTCGGTTGCTGCATTCGTAGTTGGTAAGAGAAAGTTGCCTCGGCTTGCTCTTTTGGCTTTTCCACATGACTCAAAACAATTATTAATGGATCTGTTAAATGTATCAGACTTGTATTCTAGTAACTGTTTATTGGCCAATGTACCTTTTTGAAAAGTTTTGGATCCCATGCTGTTCTGAAAATGTGGCTCACATGGTGTTGCTGCAGATGTTGCCTATCCATATAGTTTTCAGGGAAGTAAATTTTGTGAAGCATTGGTCATCTCCTATTCTTACTAGATTTCCTTTTGCAGGCTCCGAAGTTCACTCTGGCTTCAGTTCAAGCCTTACCAGATTGCTGCTGGGGCTGCATATCTTGCGTCAAAATTTCTGAACATGGATTTTGATTCGCATCATTCTGTCTGGAAAGAGTTTCAAACACCACCAAATGTACTTAGAGGTATCCATTTATACGTCACTGAACATGAAGTAATTTCTAGTTGTTATTGGCTGCAGTATTTTGGTTAAAGATTAGATTTTTATTTATTGAGAGCTAGTTTCCTTTTCTGGATCATAGTAGGACAATTTTTTGTGGATTGTAGTTTCTCCAGTTTTGATTTTAATTAGGTGATGTTTAATAATCAAGGGGAGGTGGATTCAAACTAAGATTAAGATCATGATGATTAGTTAGGGGTATACTAGACTTTGATCCATCTAGGTTACTAGGTTATGAATTTAGGGTGTGTTCGGTATGCAGGAAAATGTTTTCCTTGGAAAATATTTTCTAGGAAAACAAGTTGTTTCTTACTTATTTTCTTGTGTTCGATACGCAAATAGGAAAATTTTTCTAAAAGCATTTGTATATATTTAACACAAAACAATGAGAACGAATACGGTAAAGGGGTGGGATAATGAAAAAATTATAATTTAAAAAAAAAAAAAAAAATTGGGGGGGGGGGGGGGGGAGGTTGGTGGATAAGAAAAGAAAATTTTGAATTTTCTTAAAAAACAAAATTAAAAAATTAATTTTTTTTGGGGGGGGGGGGAGGTGGAGGTGGGGTAAATTTTTTTTTTTGATATTTTTTAAAAAGTAAATTTTAATTTTTTTTTTTTGGGGGTAGGGGGTGGAGGTAGGGTAAGAAAAAAAATTGAATTTTTTTTATAAAATAAATTTTAATTTTTTTTTTTTGAGGAGGGGAGGGCTAGTAGGAGGTGGTGGTCGGGGTGGTATGAAAATTGAACTTGTTTTCTCTACTTTGATTAAGAAAGTCATTTTCCTTATTTTGAAGGAACTTGTTTTCCTAGGGAAAATGTTTTCCAAAATTTTTAAGCCAAACGAACATGAGAAAATAGGAAAACATTTCCGGAAAATGTTTTCCTTCATACGGAACACACCCTTAGTGCTTAATATAAAGATAAGTGTCTTGATTGTGGAATTGTTTTTGACACAATGCATAGAACTTCAACTCAATTTTCTTATATGTTAAATTGCACATTTTACCACTGTTTTCTACATTTACTTTGTGTTTCCCCTGCTGCGGTTTTAACCACTATAAAGGAGCACAGTGTTTTGTCCTCCATTTTTGCTATATAGTTGCTACAAAAATCCGGATATTACTTTCAATTGAAACTAAACGATCATGCCTAACACAAGATGGAATGGTGGACCAGTTCTAGTTTCATCTAGTTTTTGTGGCTCCTCAAACAGAGAGTCTTGACTCAAAGATGAAACAGAAACTGGTTCTGAATGTCCAATTAATCTTTTGATTGGCAATAATGTCAGCCCCAAGGTTCTGTTCGTATAAAAGGAATTTGCATTGTACATGTTGAATCTCCCTTTAAAATGTTGTACTTGCTCGTGCAATTCTCACAATATACATGCTTTTTACTGCAGATGTTGCACAGCAGTTGATGGAGCTCTTTTAGGAGATCATGAGAGAGAGCAGTAAACATCAGCAAGTTAATCAAGACGATATCAAACATTTTTCTGGTCTTGGCTTGGTAGATGTATTTGTAGATTCTACCAGGATGCATAGGATTAATTTGGGGATCGATTCAGTATATAGGTTCACGGTTGAACTTTTTAATTTGAAATTATCTGTGGAGGAGTGCCTCTGTGCCTGTTCACCTCATCTATCATATAGTAAAAGAAATTCATCCTCCATGTAAATTGTCTTCCTCCACTGTTATAGTGTCCATTAATTATTGAATCTGTTTTTTGGGACCTCAGCGTTTAATGATATTCTTGGTTTAGAGTTAAGAGAACAATTTCGTGTAATTACTGTTTGTTTCAGTTTTTGGTGAAGTTGAAAAGGATTTTTGAGAAATTCTTTGTTATCGTATTATTTTGTTGCTGTTACTATTCTTTCCTTCATTGTTTTTGGCATGGCTTTTTCGACTGTGCCTGTTTTACATGATTATTTTGTATGCTTAACTTGAGTCGGGGTCTATCGGGAAGCATCTTTTCTATCTTCACAAGGCAGGGTAAGGCTGTGTAAATCCCATCCTCCCCATACCTATGTGGGATTACCTTGGATATGTTGTTATGGTGGTGGTTATAGTTTCTGGAAGTGTTAGTTTGGTGAACCTTTTTCCAGAATTCACACTTTTTGCAAGTTCTTCAAATCTCACAACTCTGCAGTAGGGATGGCAATGGGGCGGTTGCGGGGCAAATCTGCGAAGACTTTAACCAAAAGTGGAAGAACATAATTAGTTCATCTAACAAGTTCCCTTTTGGAAAAATAATAGAGTATCAGAACAGCTGCAGAAACACAACGAAAACAACAAAAAGATCAAGGTAGACCAAATGGGTATAAGCAAACAGTAAGAAAAGGTCTTCTCAGTGCGGTGCGGGTTGAAAATAACAAATTATGTTATGTGGGGCGGGTTGAAAATAACAAATTATGTTATGCGGAGCGGGTTAAACCAACATATTGCATCTATTGTACAATAACTACTAAATTTACTTAAGTACCTTTAATCGTTCTAAATTTAAAATTTATCAACAACTACTGAAAAAAATATCCCTAACTGTTTTGATTGACAATGAATTTTGGATGTTATGTAAAATGGACGTTTTTATTGACGATGCAATACAATACATTTAAGCAATTAAAAAAAACATCACATTTGAATGTAAATTCCACTGTTGTGTAACTATGGTTTATTCGTATTACTCATTAATTATCACTTTATTTTATCTTCTAATCACAGGGAATAAGAGATCAATACGACCCGTATAAATACAAATAAATATGTATTGTGAAGCCTGTTAGATTAAAGCCTTGGGATGCATGAATCACTGCGTTTATAAGTTACACGACTTAAATCTGTTAGGAGAAGAGATTTATTTCCATTAGTACATCGGTTCAGATTATCAAATCCTCTTTGTGTTTGTGTCCTTCACTAGATTGCCTCCCTCAAAATATATTTGATAGTGACCTTGTTTGTTTCCGATAAATATTTACAATCGTCAATTATAGTCACAGAAGGTGACACCTCATTGGTGAGCTTGACAATAATAATCAAGCAGTCCGTTTTTACTTTTAGTTTTTTATATTTCGTTTCTTTTTCTAATTTTAGTCTTGTTTGATAATACATAGTTCTATAAAGATTTGAGATACGTTTCATCTTATATGAGTATCATAATGTCCCTTTTTCTTAATCATCTTTAATAATTCCGAAAAAAATTAACATTTTTAATTTGAGTCTCGACATCATTACTAACATTTAGTTTAGTCTTTTTTGCGCAAGGACGATCAAACTATTAGGGGTCATTTGGTTTGAAGACAAATTATGTTTTGGGTTAGTCATGTTATTGTTTGTTATTGACTGTTTAGTTTGTTGTATTAAAAATAACATGCATTGCACGATTTCTAAGAAAAAAGTTGTTTGCTTACAAAAATATCCTCCACCTTATCTGATAAAAAAAGGTTTTAAGAGACCTAATGGGTATTTTTGTCATTTTTATTGTTTTATCCAATTTCGAAATAACTAATCCCGATTTTATTATTTCATTTTCTGATAGGAATTACTTATTTCGTATACTAATTACTAATCCTAATATAACTTATCCCAAACAAAAAAACAAATAATATTAAATTTTTATTTCAAAACTATTTAGACTTGTCGAACGTACCAAACTACACCTCATTGTAATTTGCAAATATGAACCACTACGCTACGTCTCTTGACATTTATATTCCAACCAAATTGCCTAAGCTTTCAACAAACTTAGTTGAAGCAACCATAACGTCATTAGTATGTTGGTAGACCAAATGCATACACTTTCACGTGGCTATATGTATTATTAATTAATTGTTCCCTATTACTTTTAGGTCTCTATTTGGGTTATATGCCAAACCTATTAAAGTACCTATCTAGCTACCTTTCCTTTTTTCATATGATTTATTAACACTCTTCGTTTATTTTTTCTTGTCCAATATATGAAAAAAATTAGTCTAATTTTATTTCTTGAGTTTGAAAAACCAAGAAATAATTTACTATTTTGTGTCTACTTTACCATTGTTATTAAATACTATTCATTTCTCAATATTTAGATGACTTATAATTAATAGGGATGATGTAGTAAAATTACACTTTTATTTATTGTTTCTTAAGAGATGTGTCAAGTCAAACATGGACAAGTAAAGATGGACAGAGAGAGTAAGACACGTCACTGACTCACTGTTAAAGGTTGTGGTGTAGTAATAAAGTACTCCTTCATCCTTAATTAGAAATTTCGAATTAAAGTCCCGGTATGAAGTTATCTTAGTGAGAACTTTACCTCAAAATGAGACTTTTCAATGGGAATTAGAATTAGTCCGGTCCTAAAACAAATATAGAATATTGATAAATATTTATTTTTGGGATCCCATCCTACTCGAATACTGTTTTGCTAGATTATAGATAGGTATTTATTTTTGGGATAGTATTATTTTACTTACTTACCAAACACTAAAAATAAATGAGAAACCTACTTTAGTTTTCAAATGGACAGTTTTTAGGAAAACATTTTCATTCATATACCAAACACACCCTAAATGCGTTTAGTTTGATACAACAAAAACATTGAAATATTGTCCAAAAGTTAATAGAACCCATGAAGTGTAGTTTTCCCACAAATTTCATGAGCAGAATATCAACGCAGACAAGGCATGAAATCATGAACAATTAATTGGAACTGATCCATGAATAACTGATATACGTAGATTGAGAATTTAGGACATACCAATACAGACGCACATATATTACACGCATGAATTAACATAATTACACAAACGGAAAATATTGAGGATGTTGGATGAATGCGTGAATATACTAGGATATACAATGTGAGGGACGATGATATTCTGGATAAGGTGAGAGTGCAAGGCCTTCGTGGTGGACAAGACGAGAGAGGTGAAACTGAGATGTGATTCGAACATGTGAACATAAGATGCTCAGATGCCCTAGTGATGAGGTGTGAGAGGTTGGATATATATGATGGGCCTGATGAGAGATAGAGGTCGTAGACTCGTAGACAGGAGAAGTATTGAAGAGAGGTAATTAGATCGGACATGGCACACCTGCAATTTATATATTGAGGATATGACCCTAAATAGGAAGATATTCAGGTCGAGGATTAGGTTGTTTAGTTTTCCCTATCAATATTATTAGTATTATTACTCTCGTACTATCTTATTCTTTGATTTTTTTTAATTATATGTTTTATTATTTTTTGTTTAGGCTATCATATTATTTATTATTGCTACTGTTCTTTTCTCCATTATTTTCAGCATGACTTCTTCACTATTGTATTTTTTTTTCGCATACTCTTTTATATATGCGTTACTTGGACTGAGGTCCTTTCTGAAACGACATCTCTACCTTCACAAGTTAGGGGTAAGGTTGCGTACACACTACCCTCTCTAGTTAAACCCCACTTGTGGGACTACATTAAATATGTTGTTGTATATAGTTACACGTCAGATCACCTAAAGATACTACTCTTAATATAATTGAGCTAGTTACTCAAAAAATAAGACATAGTATAGGCGTGTTCGGTATGGAGAAAAATATTTTCTAATTTTTTCATGTTCGATCAATCAAAAATTTAAGAAAACATTTTCTCTAGAAAAACAAGTTCCTTTAAAATGAGGAAAGTGACTTCCCTAGTGGAAGTAGTTAGGGAAAATAAGTCATTTCACCAGTAACATTTCACATTAATTGTATGTCATCCCCATTCTCCAACACACCTCACTTTTGACTCCACACCCGTAACCCCATCCTTACCACTCCACATCCCTACCCTCGCCTTTCATAATATTTGATTAAATTATATACAAATGCTTTTAGGATATGTATTTAGTTTTATACGTACGTACTTGTGTATTGAAGTTTAACTCTGCAGGCATTGATGTCATTCCTAATGTAACATGCATGTCTAGTTGCATTTTAAACCAAAATACCACCACCAAATTTGATACATTCATTCGGCGACGTCGTTTCAACTGATGGATTCAGAAGCTGAACGTCGTTTTCGAACTATTCACAACCACCTCACTTCTACCGCCGCCGCCGATCATGATCAACCGTCACTTCTCCGCCGTAGAAATGCCGCCGGCGACTTCTCCTGTGGTATTCTTTTCTTAAATAAGAATGCAGCTATATATACATTATTATTTTCTCTATTTTTTAGAAAAAAATCTGTTTACAAGTTGAGAATCCTAAGTAAAGGTGAAAGTTCAAGTAGTCAACCAATACCCTGTTTTGTTAATGTTGCTCTGTATAAAAATACAATTTTTTTATTTCCGGTGTTTTATTGAAAGAATAAGGTAATGGTTGGATTTTTAGTAGACATTATTGGAAAATTCAATTTTTTAAAAGTAGCATTCAACTGAGAAGAGAAGAGAGGAGAAAAAGAAGAAGATAGTTCTTCAGGTTGCACCTCTTTTCTCTTGTGTGACTAACTGACTATATGCTGTAAAAATCAAATTGACCATTGAAAAGATTTTGGGGTGTGTTCGGCGGGAAGGAAAATGTTTTCCATGAAAAAATATTTCCTAGGAAAACAAGTGGTATGTTCAGTATGTAAGGAAAAAATATTATCCTAAAAGCATTTTGTATATATTAAGATAAAATTATGAGGATGGGGTGGGGACGGGGGTAGGATGATGGGTGTCATAGTGGGGCAGGGGAGGGCAGGGGGTTGGGGGTGGGGGTGTGGGTGGGACGGTGGGTTTGCGGTGCGCGGTGGGTGTGGAGGGGGGTTGGGTTGGGGGGATTGTGAGGTTGTGGATGAGACTGTCACGCCCCGAGCCTACGCCCTGGACGTAACCGGCACCCGAACCACGAATGGCCCGAGAGAACCACTTGGTCTGGCATACAATTCATAAAGCTGAACTTTTAATGAAATAAATTGCGGAAGCTGGAGAACATGGGCTAATCTAAAAAAAAGATTAAATAAAATAATATAAACTTTTATTAACTAAAATAATAAAAGGTTTAAAAACTGGTTGCAACTGACTTTACTTGACTCTGTCTTGAAGCCTCTATTACATTCTGAGTACAACTACCTTTATGTAACAAAACAAGATGATGACTAAAATACTGCTAAGTCCTCGAGAATAATGAGAACTCACTCAAGCTGATGACATAGCCTACTGAAAAGTCTACTCAGGAACTTGCATATCTGAAAGCTGGGGGCTACATCGTCCAATGATGTAGCGCCAAAAAGAGGCGTCAGTACATTCAATGTACTGGTATGCAAAGCAGTAAAGTGAAACAGTACTAATAGCTGAACTGATAAAGCAGAAAAACTGAGGCATAAACAATATAACCATAGACAAAGCTGAGTAACTGAAAGGAAGAATGACTGACCTGAATGCTGAAACTTAAAGTAATATGAGTAAAACTTTCTTAAAACTAAAACTGAAGCTGAAAACTGAATAACTGAACTCTGGGCAAAACTTGAAAACAATGCTTCATAAAAAAACTCTTTTTAAACTAGTGGCCTCGGCCAATCATATGTTTTCTCAAATTAAGTAAGTTTTCTTTTTGGGGAGTTTCTCTTAACCGACATAAACCATGTGAGCAACATGGAGTACAATGTCTTGTCCACGTTGCCAGAACCCAACGACTTGTCCTCGTTGACAGAGCCATCCTATACCTTGCCGGGGTATAAGATGAAACATATTGTGGGGATCCCAAAGCTGAGCCCGAAGGTTATAAATAATAGAGGAGTCACCCTATTTGCGGACGATCCTATCCTACGGTGACAACGTAGGTTTGGGGCATGTGTTATCTAAACCCATACCCATCTCGGTGCTAAATAGTCCTCCCAAAATATACTATATGCTCATAACATAGGTTTTAAAACACTTTCTAAAAATCATGCTTGACTCAAAATATCGTATCATGAACATATCTATCTTTGTGCGCCTTGGCCCTAAATCTTTATAACTTTCTTTAACTTTCAAAATACGATAACCTTTTTCTCTTTTCAAGACATGATAATAACATAAAGATTCTTTGTAAACTTTTCATGAACTTAAACTTGTAACTTTCAAACAAACTTTAAGAAAAAACGTAAATGATCCTTTAAAATATCAAATAGACATTCAAATTCATAAGAAGAAATTCACAAAGATTCTTGGAAAATTCAATAGACATGAACTAGAAATCAATCCAGGGAAGAGAATCCAAATTCATAGAATTTCTGATAATAAGTATGGAATATTCAAAGATTTGTATCAAGAGATAAGGAATTAAACTTAAGGATCTTGACTTCTCAAAAATCCTAACTTGATTCGTGGATTGAAACTAAAATTGAACTTGGTTGTGGGGAGAACAGGATTCCCACACTGAGGGATTTACTTTACATACCTTGATCTTAGAGTTTGAGGAAGAAACCTTGAAGAAAGCCTTGAGTTTTGCCTTTGAACTATGAAGAAGAATCCTTTGGATCTGGAGCCCTAACTTGATTTTTCTTGATACTTGAATGTTTGAAACCTTGAGAGGATTTGAGAGACTGCTTTTAATCCATGTTAGGGTAAATAGAGAAGTGAGAGACGTTTTAGAAAGGTGGGGGAATACCCTAGGAGTCCTATTTATAGGCAATTCCAATTAGAATCCGGATTGGTTTAGGAAGGAAAATGCGTCCAAAACGGTCCGTTTTGGCCACAAACGGACCGTTTTCTTAAGTGTTTTAACTCAGTGATTTTTTTGAGTTTCTGGTCCTAGAAACGGTTTGGAAAACGGACCGTTTTCTCTTCCGTTTTAACTCCCAGAATTCGACGGACTTCTGGTCTGACAGACGTCTTCTTGGTAAACTGGTCATAACTTTTTACTCCAAACTTGGATTAACGCACGGTCAGTGGCGTTGGAAAGAAGACTCGAAGACCTTTAATTTGGTGGGTCATAGGCCCTCTAACTCTTTATATTCTAGGAGTTATGATCGTTTGAAGTTGACCCTAATTAGAAGGTTATACGAAAACTCAGCCGGTAGAGAAGCTTTCAACTTAACTTGTGCTAGAGGTTCCTTAAATCCTTAATTCACATCCAAAGCTCTCCCCACACATAGTGTTTGATCATAACACCTAGTTACAATGAAATCTTCCGAGTTCAGGTCTAATTACACACGAAAAACGATTGGAATCCTAGCTCGAAAGTTTGGGGTGTCACAGAGACAATGCAACTTGTTTTCTCTACTTTAATTGGGAAGTCATTTTCCTTATTTTCAAGAATCTTGTTTTCTAAAAGAAAATATTTTCCAAAATTTTTGACCAACCAAACACGAGAAAACAAGAAAATATTTTTCTCCACACGGAATACACCCTTAGATGCAAGAAAAATGTGCACTCTTTAGTTGAGATTGGCATACACATACTCTTCAACTCCATGTTTAGCATGTGTTGTATTGGTGTTTAAGCCTAAGACCAACTTCCACGCCCACCAGTTACCGTGCTCTCTGGATAATTGAAGAATTTTGTATCGGCGTTTAATGCTGAGATCAACTTTCACTTGCACCAATTACCAGGGTCTCTTCGAATAGCTCAAAAAAATGGGGAAGGAAAGTTGGTGTATAGTTGTAGAGAGGGCCTAACATCACAGGACAATGTATTGGGTCTCAACTCATCCACAAACATAATTAGGATTTAGGCTGTGTACAATGTAATCGATCAACATAAAGTCCGAATCAACATATGCAGGTTTGATTTGTTCTACGGCTGTGTAGATTTGGGGGGGGGGGGGATGGGATGATCAAAAGATTCACATTTCCAACCAATGTACTTGATCATTATCAGGGCTGAATCGAAGGGACTGTGGTGGATAATAAGCACTATGAATCCTTTGCATGTTAGGTACCTGAGACAGAGACCAGCTATCTGTATTCTTTGCAGTGCCAACTATGAAGAGCTGCCTTTCTCCTAATCATTGTTGTTTGGTTTGTCATTTAGACATGAGCCAAGCTGACCTATATATATTTAGCTAAATTCTCCTCTTTTTGTCAAGTAGGCAGTGTTGTTAAAGTAGGTGCTGTTATATCTGGATAATTCCAACTGTTATATCAGATATCTTGGTACCTAATCCTGCTTCTCCAACTCCAAAGGCCAAGGGCAAGCTTAAGAACTTTCCCTGTCCCCAAGAGCACATGGTCCCTCGAAAGTAGTTTACACCTTACTTTGCTTCCTTATTTCATACTAGATCCATACCAGGTATAAATTTGGAGAGCACCTGCATGCAGCCTGATAATGTAGGTCGAATGTCCAGCTATTTGTTGGATTTACTGATACCGAATTCCAACTATTCCTCTACATGTTGCTCTGACCTCCAGTTTACTCATTGCTAGCATGTTTGTTTCAGCTTATTACTTGGTGATCAAACTATCCTGTTTTCTGTGCTCTATCATTTCTCTTCCCTCCATTGGTTTCCTTGTTAATTATTGAACTGTCACCAGAGAAAGGATTTAGTAATGTGCTCCCTGAGGAACTGAAGACAGGAAAATGGAACGTGTACAGGTGAGAACAGTTAGTTCAAACTCTTCATGTATTCTGAGGCACAACTGAGCTCTAATTATTTTAAATGCAGATCTGTTCACTCTCCGTTGAAGCTTGTTAGTAGATTTGCAGATCATCCTGAAATTGGTACCTTACATGACAATTTTATGTGAGCAACCAAGCTTGCCTGATCGACTCCCCATTTTCCTTTTATTATCAAGAAAATTCACCACAATTTGAATTGTTTTTCATCTTTTTTTGTTTTGATTTGTTTGTCTGGTTAGGCGCTCGGTTGAGGCGTTCCCAGACTGCAAATACTTAGGAACACGAGTTCGAGAAGATGGAGAAATAGGAGAGTATGTTAGCCACTGGAAGCCTGTAATTGAGCTTACGATTTATCTTCAAAGCATACTCATCCAATGTAACATACACTACAGGTACAAATGGATGACATATGGGGAGGCAGGTACTGCACGGTCAGCAATTGGTTCTGCACTAGTTTGTCGTCAGATACCAAAGGCAACTTACTTTATCATCTTTTAAACCAATTTGGAAGGCTTTCAGTTCTCGTTCTTAATTTACTTTTTCTCATTTCTAGGAAAACTTAAAGGAAGTGGATATTTTCTGTTTATATACTGATCATTTTGTTTCCTTCGCTTCTTGACAGGGATCTTGTGTTGGTTTATATTTCATCAACCGACCAGAATGGCTGATAGTCGACCATGCCTGCTCTGCATATTCATATATTTCTGTTCCTTTATATGATACTCTTGGTTAGTCTTCAGACATTATCAAAAAATATTTATTTAAGATCTTACCAACAGTGCCTAAAACTCCTAAGCCATAAAATTTGTAGGTCCAGAAGCTGTAAAATATATTGCAAACCATGCAGCAATTGAAGCTATATTTTGTGTCTCAGAAACATTAAATCATGTGAGTTTACTTACAAGTTCTGTTGAGGTGACATGGGAGTGGAAGAAGCAAGCATTTTCAAATATAGGCTTTAGACAATTTTTGAGGTCAATTGTTCTTTTGCAGACAGAACATTGGAACACATCTTTTAACTTGCTACAATTGTCGCATTTGGATTGAGAACCTGATGTTTTTGGATCTACTTTCTACTGTCCATATTTTGTTTATGTTCTTCCTGACCATTGATTTGATAAAAAGAGCCTAACTTCCCACCTTCATAGGTGGATTATATACTTAAAAAAACTTTAAAAAACATCAACATCCTGGAATTTGGCGAATTTTAAACGCAGGGAAATAGAAGAGATGTACTCGATATACCTTTCTCTTCTCTACATTGCTTTCCTTGAAGTCACTGTTGAGGTTCTTATATGGCATTACTCTTCAACTTGCAGTTGCTTAGCTTCTTATCGGAGATTCCTTCGCTGCATTTAATTGTGGTATGCAACACTGCTCCTTTATGATGATCGAAGTGGTGCATAACTATGATGTTGCTGATCTGCAATTTATCTGTCCTCATCTGGCTTGGGTATGGTGTAGGTAGTTGGAGCAGTAGATGGAAGAATTCCATCACTTCCACCGTCATCTGGAGTGGAGATCATATCATATTCAACACTACTTAGTCAGGTGATGATTATATATACTCAAAGTCGTATTTTCATGGTATGAGAAGTTTTAGATTTTGTGCCGAATAGGAATGAGCAGATGCAGAGATGTGAACTTAGCATGCATGGTAACTTTGTGCTGCATATGATCTTTCACATATCTCAGTTAATGACATGGGTGGAGTAGCAGGAGACATATCCATAAGTGTAATTTCACTAGCAGCACTGAAAATGCCTACTATTATAAGCAGCTGCAACTCTTTCTAGTCTTTCAAAAGGTTCATTTCTCAATGTTACATGAGATTACAGGTTGATACACCGGGGATCATTGTCTCACTGGAATCACTTTTTAAAGCACTCATGGAAAGATATTCTTGTTTTTCCTTTTCCATATACTGGTGCATGCATAATATTTTTACTTCTACTTTCACTCGGTATGTGAAATTCTTTTATGGGAGCAGAGGCGGATTCAGAATCTAAATTTTGTGTGTTCAATCTTTATGTCCTCATTATTGAATCCCTTGCGCATTTGAAATTATGGCTTCATAATCTAATATCTATTGATATTTTAATAAATTTTGTACGTATATATTCATACTCCGTATCGAAAAAGCTGGGTGCAATTGAACCCAGTAATAATGCTCTCCATCCGCCACTACAGGGGAGGCTAGATATTGTTACAAGATGTGCATTACTGCTGATAGTGTGTGTCAAGTATTTTTAATCCTAACATCAAACTGAATCTGTTTTGGCTGGCCAAATCTGAGACCTTTAGTCTTCAAAATCAAGATTATGTTAAGTATGAAACTACGTTACATGTTGGAATTTAGTTTTATTTCTTCCCCCCCCCCCCCCCCCCCCCCCCTTATTTATGAAAATAGGAAATTGGAGGAATAGATTATTTTCTTCCTAGTTACATTTGCCCTTGAAATTTATCTTACGGTGCTTCATAAATGTGATTTAAGATATTATCCTGTAAACATGAATAATAATGGAAAGACACAAAATGTCTTCATCAAAAATAAAAAACTGAAGGAACGAAAATACAAAAAAACTAGCTCATTTATATAATACTAATGTCCTTACTTGAAGTTTATTTCTGGATATAGTACTGCACAAATAAGTGTGTCAAATGAATACACTCTTAAATATTATCCTGTTTATATAATCTTGTGAGATAGTTTATGCGTCTATCTACTGTATTTGTACTTCACTACTTGATTGTTGAGGTTTCATAGTATTAGTGAATGATTTTCTTTCAGGGCCTCAGCAATCTTCAGCCCTTTTGCCCACCAAAACCTGAGGCTGTTGCTACGATATGCTATACGAGTGGTACAACTGGGACCCCAAAGGTACAACAGATTATTAGCTACTCAATTCTAAATGTTATTGCTTTTCAGAATTGAAGCAAATTGCATTTCTTTAAAACTGATAGGGTGCTGTTTTGACCCATGCAAACCTGATTGCAAATGTTGCTGGTACGAGTATTGGCATCACTCTATACTCTTCAGATATGTGAGTACTAATGATTATAATATACAAACCAAATATCAGCATGAGTCACTTTTTTATTGAAAGTTCAGGAGCTAAACATCTCTTACATTCAGTTGAAACTTTCTAATGGAAACCGTAGATTTTTCTGAAACTTTTATCTGAATTTTAATAGTTACATCTCATATCTTCCGCTGGCACATATATTTGAGAGGGCTACCCAAGTATTGCTGGTCTATTTTGGAGGAGCTTCTGGATTCTATCAGGGAGTATGAGATTTAACCTAGAATGCTTTCTGGATTTTATTTTAGCAGTCCTTTCATGAACTGTATCTGTCAAGTCTATGGATTATTCTAGCTCGGGGTTCATCCAAAATTATATGTAATTCTTGTGACTTAATTTTTTCGACATGAATTTGTTCAAACTATGCCTGGAAAAAACATGAAATACAACTAATACAACCATAGGAGGATATTGGAAAAGCATAAAGCTATTCATTGCTGGAATAAATATGTGAATTTGTAGGTTATAAATCAATGATATCACTGTGCAAGAGAGTTAAACTTATATAGATAACTTGAATTATATGTTATAGATTTCATTTCATTTTAACTGATCATGATATTTGCTACTTAATTTACCCTTTGTCATTCTTTCTGCTCCTTTTTGTGTTTCTGATTTCTGAATACCTTCTTAAGGAAGATTGCATACTTGTGAAATCAAAGAAATAGGACCATAACGAGTAGAGGAAAATAAAGCCCCTTAAACTTTAATGAAGTAGGAGTTTACCTGCTTTGATTAAATTTTATAGCATTTTCCTCCTTAAAGTTTTTTAAATTTTTTGACTCTTCATTGGGGCTTGCTGTTGCGAGTATCCCCGGGAAAAATAGAAATTCTATATATCATAAAAAAAAAATTCTTTTATTCTGAACTTGTTTAATTTATTATTTTCCTTTTCGTTTCTGTTGTTTTATTCTTCTTCCTTCTACCACCATTGCACCAGAAAGTGAACCTCCTCTATCCTTCTCCTACTTGTCCTTATCTCCCCATTCCTGTTGGAATAACTCTATGTCTTATTCTTCTCGTTGCCTGATCATATCCTCTTAAGGGCCTACCTCCATTTTCCTCTTGCTTCTTGTTCGCCAACAACTTTCCATTAACTTCCCTGCTGGTTACTGCTACTTTTGTTTCTTCTTACTTGAATGTCGACATCCTTACTAGTCCTTTTTCTTTTCCACAATGTTGTCAAAAAATTTCTCTTCGCCCCTCGTCGTCTTATTCTCCATGCCCAGTGAAGTAGGTTGGTAGTCTGAAAGTGGTGAAAAAGGAGAAAAACAAAAAGGGAAATGTAAAAGAAATGAAGTAAGGGCTGAATTTGTATTTCTACTGTCAAGATAATAATTTTATTAACCATAACTAAATCTAAGGGAAAGATTTTCCACACTATTAAATTATTAAGGACAATGCTACAAACTTTAGTTGATGGAAGGAAAATGTTCACCTCCTAATGGTGTAAGAGGTTTTTTTTGTTGCATAATGACATTTAGGAGATATTATTTGGTAAAAAATAGTAAGTCTTGAGAGTCATTTGTCTACAATATTCTAAGCAATGTCTTCACATTTCTCTAAGGAAATACTGTGTTTAACTTTACTTTGCATTCAGGATAATCTGAAACTAGCGGATGATATGGCTGTATTAAGGCCAACTATCTTTTGCAGCGTTCCTCGGTTATACAATAGATTATATGCCGGGTAATTGACTGTCGATGCTGATCTGTAATTTGTGCTAATTTTAGTTCTATGTGATTCTCAATTAACTTAGATGCTTCCTTTTGCAGCATTATGAATGTTGTGAAGACATCTGGTTCTCTGAGAGAGAGGATATTTAATGCTGCTTATAATGCTAAGAAGCAAGCAATTTTTAATGGTGAGGTATTTTTATCTCTATCGAGAAATAGATGGCTGTACCTGTGCATCTTGGACCTCTATTTATCTTGTTTGCATAATATATTGTCTCTTTAGAATTTAAGATTGTTCCCATAGAGGTATCAAAAGGTGGCAACTCCTTGGAAAACTTTGCTGTGAACTGAAGAGTCACTTCTTACTATTTTAAGAAAAAGGAAAATGAGAAAGTAAAGTACTTTAATGGACAGGAAAGCTGCCTTCTGTTCCTGTAATACTGCTCATTTGGTGGTTAAGGTCTTTGTTTATGAGGTTGGTAATGGCGGGTGGTTTATATTTTCCCTAACTAGCTCGCAAAATAACAATTTGTGCTTTCATGTTAGGGTGCTTTTCCATTTTGATGCTTTATAGTTGGATTGCGCCTTTGGTGCATTTCTGATTGTATTGACCTTCTAAACAGCTCTATAGGTTGAGCCTCGCTTGCATTTCTAGTAGGATTGACTTATGAAGGAAGACACATCTCTTTTTGCTGTGATATATGTAGATTCATATTTACTTTTCCAGGAAAGAATCCATCCCCAATCTGGGATAGATTGGTATTCAACAAAATAAAAGCAAGGCTAGGAGGAAGAGTTCGCTATATGGTCTCAGGAGCTTCACCATTATCTCCTGATGTGATGGACTTCTTGCGGGTGTGAGTTGAACATGCTTAACTTCATTAAATTTTACCAATTATGATCAACTTATGAACATAACTGAGATCAGATACTCTTTTTGTGTGTGAAATGAGTTCAATAGTTTTATTGTTCAGGTGCTTTGGTTGTCAAGTTGTAGAAGGGTATGGAATGACTGAAACTTCCTGCGTTATAAGTAACATGGATCAGAATGATATCTTATCTGGTCACGTGGGCTCTCCTAATCCTGCATGTGGTTAGTACGACTCCAAGTAAGTTATTCTTCATTTGTCTTATGATGGACAAGGACTAACTATGTTTTCATGTTTTAGAAATAAAGCTTGTTGATGTCGCTGAGATGAACTATACATCTGAAGATCAGCCCTATCCCCGTGGTGAGATTTGTGTAAGAGGTCCCATAGTGTTCCAGGGATACTACAAGGATGAAGTACAGACGTAAGGGCATATCCTTAACTTACTCACCCTTTTGTAGTTAGCATATAAGCAGGGAACCCTCCAAGTTAAATTTTAAAATTATCCAATGACATTTTTCAGGCGAGAAATGATTGACAAAGATGGATGGCTTCACACCGGAGATATTGGAGTGTGGCTACCTGGGGGCCGCTTAAAGATAATTGATAGGTGAGAGGATAGCTAATATTACTGAGGGATTATGAAGTAGTTTCCTTTGTTGCAATCTAATTTATATTCTTTGAACATGGAGAATTAGACAAGGTTGCTTCCTTGTAACTATAATCCATTTTACTGAAGTTGCAAGGTATTTGGAGATCAGTGGATACTTGTAGAAAGTCTTATCTTTTGCTATTTGTTTGTAGGAAGAAGAATATTTTCAAGTTGGCACAGGGAGAATATGTAGCTCCGGAAAAAATTGAGAACGTTTATGCAAAGAGCAAGTATGTTGCACAGTGCTTTATACATGGTAAGATTTGTCGTTGCAGATAATCCCACCCCCAATGTATGACGCCTTTAGAAGACCTACTGTACTCTTGTCTGCTTTGTCAGGTGACAGCCTGAATTCCTCTCTGGTAGCCATAGTCTGCGTGGACCCAGACATGTTGAAAGCATGGGCTATAAATGAAGGCATCAAGGTGACACCCGGAATTCCTCTTACTTCTTCAATCTGCTCTCATGAAAAACTAC
Organism: Jaltomata sinuosa; assembly: GCA_003996215.1. Taxonomy (NCBI): domain Eukaryota; kingdom Viridiplantae; phylum Streptophyta; class Magnoliopsida; order Solanales; family Solanaceae; genus Jaltomata; species Jaltomata sinuosa. The sequence goes on along the minus strand of QJPP01007185.1, from coordinate 1,609,334 downwards.
ACGGATTTTACACTATTTGGTTATTATTGAGATTGGGATTAAACTATTTACTCTAGGCTAGCTTTAGGTTAATTAGGCACTGTAATTACTGTTTTCCGGTAGTTAGTTACAGGAAGTTTGCACTTCTAATTTTCAGTTAGGCCAGCTGTCACCAGCTGTCAGAGTCGGTTAGTGGCTAGTTAGCAATTAGATATTTTTCTCTCCCTTCTCGTATGTATATATAGTAGCTCATGTACGTTGATACTTTTACTTTTCATAATCAATGTATCAGAAGGGAACTTTATTCTCCCCAAATGCCTCTTTCCCTTTTTCATCTTGTTACAGTTCTCACCATTAATGGTGGAGCTTGCAGCTTTATCTTCTAGAATCTTCTCGTCTTAACATGGTATCAGAGCAAGGTTGTGCTCCGGCTCTTCGATCTTCATCACTTTCCCTCTTTTCGATTTACGCCTGAAGTTCAGGTGTTCGATCTATTGTTTTAAGCTGGAATTAGAGGATTTGCTCTTAGTTTCATCTTTTTCTCCCTAGAATTTGTTCTCGAACTATTCTGGAATTACCTTCTCCTCTCTCTACATTCATTGTTGGTTCGAGACACATTCTTATCTGTTTTCTCCTTGAATCGCTGTTTTTCTGTTGTTCAAATTCATCATGGTTAACATTGCGGAGCAAGGCACAGATGCATCTGTGATCGAGATAACTAATCCCCTGTACATTCATCCCTCCGACAGTCCAGGTGCGACTCTGGTTCCAATTCCTTTTGACGGTATTGGCTATAGGTCTTAGAGACGCGGTGTGCTCAGATCTCTCTCGGTGAAAAATAAATTGGGTTTCATCAATGGTGAAAGTAAGAAACCAGCTTCTACTGCCTCCACCTACCGTCAGTGGGAAAGGTGTGATGATATGGTCACCTCATGGATTCTCAATTCGTTAAGTAAGGATATTGCAGATAGTGTGGAGTATGTATCTGATGCTTTGGAGTTGTGGACTGAATTGGAGGATCGATATGATCAAACTAATGGTGCAAAGTTGTACCAAATTCAGAAGGAGATAAACGATCTAAATCAAGGAGCTTTTGACATTACTGCGTATTACACTAGGATTAAGAAGCTATGGGAGGAATTAAACAACTTGAATGACAAAGCACAGTGCAGTTGTGTGTGCACATGTGGAGCCGATAGGAGATTAATACAATTCCTTATGGGCTTGAACGAAGTATACACTATAATAAGAGGTAGTATATTGATGATGAGTCCCTTGCCATCTATGGGGCAAGCCTTTGCTATATTGGTTCAGGAGGAAAAGCAGAGGGAACTCAAGCCACACAATCAGCTTTTTGCAGAATCTAGCTCACTTAATGCAGGAGCATCTAGTTCTTCAGGAGGAAAGGAATTCAAAGCAAATTACTCCTCTTCTTCGTACTCACCTAGTAGCCAGTTTACCAATGATCCAGTCGTTTTCAATGCTGGTGCTTCCAGCTCTTCGGGCACTAGGAATTTCAGAACCAATTATTCTCCATCCAACTATCCATCTGCTAACAGGAACAGACCTTTTTGTGAGCATTGCAGGAAGCTTGGTCACACTAAGGACAAATGCTACAAGTTGCATGGATATCCCAATTCAGCTGCTCAGAAGCCTCCTCCCTATAGTCAAAACTACAACCAAAATTACAGGAACAACAAAGGCAAAGGAATAGCCACTGCTAACTCTGTAGGAATGTCTTGCAATTCCACTACAGGTCATGAAGGAGACTTTGGGCGTTCATCCACACACCAACACAATCATCACAACCTCAGCCTTACCAAAGATCAATATGGACAGATTGCTAGCTTGCTACAACAATTCCAGACAAACAGTAATGGAGAGTTTTCTGATGCAAGATAGTTGACCAGTGGAGCAGTTAACTTTGCAGGTATCATAGCTTGCAACTCTTCTGTTAATTTCGACAAACTTTCATGTGGATGTTTCAAAGCAAAGGTCAACTTATGGATATTAGACTCAGGTGCATCCCATCACATGACCTTCACTAAACAACATCTCACCAACATCATCACTTTACCCTATCCCCTTTTGGTTAGATTACCTAATGGATATGGAGTCAAGGTAACAGAAATTGGAACAGTACAACTCTCACCTGAAATCACACTTTGCAAAGTTCTTTTCATTCCTTCCTTCAAATATAATCTCATCTCTATTAGTTCCTTAGCTGTGCATCTCAAATGTATAGCCTCCTTTTCTGATACTTCCTGTCTACTGCAGGCCCCTTCACTAAAGAGGCCTCTGGAGATTGGTAAGAAGTATGATGGGCTGTATTTCCTCTGCTCAGGTTGCCTTCAAAAGAACAAAGTTGCAGAGAGTTCTGGTTCTTGTTTTCCTTCTTATGTTAATAAAATACATTGTCAATGTGTTTCACACACTTGTCTTCCTTCTTTTCCATCTGTAATACCTAGTGTTCATGATAATAAAGACAATGTTTCTAGCAATGTTTCTGTTTTGCCTCATGCTGAAAATGCAGACCTGCTGTGGCACTACAGACTTGGTCATGTCCCCTTTGTCAAAATGAAAAGTATATCCACTATACCTGTGACTTTCTCACCTAAACTACCCTTCTTATGTCCTATTTGTCCCATGGCTAGACAATCTAGACTTCCCTTTTCAAATAGATCCCACAATAGTACTAAGATTTTTGAGCTACTTCATGTTGATCTATGGGGTCCTTATCAGGTAGCCACACATGATAATTTCAGGTACTTCATCACCTTGGTAGATGATCATAGTAGGTCCACTTGAACACATCTATTAAGTTGCAAAAGCAATGCTTTGCACATCATCAAAGCCTTTGTACACCTAGTTGAAAACCAATTCACAACCACAGTGAAAACCTTGAGATCAGATAATGGCCTAGAGTTCACAAGCACTGAAGCCACCTCTTTCTTTCAATCCAAAGGGATTATCCATCAAAAATCATGTCCATATACACCACAACAAAATGGTGTGGTGGAAAGGAAACATAGATACATCCTTAAAACTTCCAGAGCACTCCTATTTCAGTCAAAACTCCCAGTTGGGGTGAATGTATACTCACATTAACCTATATTATCAATAGGTTGCCCTCTGCTCCCCTTAATGATAAATGCCCCTATGAAGTGCTATACCAGCAGAAACCTTCTTATTCACACCTCAAAAGTTTTGGCTGCTTGGGTTATCCTACCACACCTTTGCATCACAGAACCAAATTTGAACCTAGAGCCACTCCACATGTTTTTCTAGGATATCCTTTTGGTACAAAGGGGTACAAATTACTGAGTCTGGCTACTAAGAAGATACATATTTCTAGGAATGTTATTTTTCATGAGACAGTTTTCCCTTTTGCATTGGTCAAAGACACCACTTCTTTATCTTCTTCTCCCTTTAATCCTGTTGATTATTCTGATTCCTTTACATCTCCTGCTGTTCCACCTCCAGTAAATACTTTGTCTCATGTTTTCTCTCCACCTCCCTCTATTCCTGTCCAGTGTGATCAAGGGTCCCCAAATAGTTCAGTTCCAGGACTGTCACCTTCACTCCATATGCCTACCCCTACACCCCCACCTAGGGTAGAGCCCAGAAAATCTCATAGGATCTCTAAGCTTCCCACTTATTTAGATGCTTATGTGCACCCCCTCCCCAAACCAACACCTTCTACATCTGAACCTCCTATTCTGCTCCCCTATCTCTTAATGCCTTGTTTTCACTTCACCATCACATTGCTCCTGAGGACTTATGTCCTGATAGTCTGCCTGTTGCTTTGAATGTCTCTCATGATTGTGAGCCATCTTCTTATGAAGAAGCTGCTATGAGTCCTGCCTGGCAGTCTTCTATGACACAGGAGTTCATTGCACTTCATGCTAACAACACTTGGAGCCTTATGCCATTACCTAAAGGGAAGAAGACTATTGGCTGTCGGTGGGTAAACAAACTCAAACACAAATCTGATGGGAGTGTGGAAAGGTATAAGGCAAGATTGGTGGTAAAAGGCTACACTCAGCACCATGGTGTTGACTATACAGAGACCTTCTCTCCAGTTGTCAAGATGACAACTGTGAGAGCTCTTATTGCAACTGCAGCAAAGAAACAGTGGGACATCCACCAGCTTGATGTGAACAATGCCTTCCTCCATGGAGACTTGCATGAGGAAGTTTACATGGAACTGCCACCTGGTTTGTCTACTCAGGGTGCAGGTTTGGTTTGCAAGCTAAACAAGTCCCTCTATGGCTTGAAACAGGCCAGTAGACAGTGGTATGAGAAGCTGACTGAGGCTCTAAACTCAAGGGGCTATACTCACTCCCTCTATGACTATTCATTGTTCTATAGAAAGCAGGGCCACTCCACTGTGTTCCTCACAGTTTATGTTGATGACATACTGCTGATTGGTACTGACACAACAGAGATCACCTACCTTAGATCCTTCCTAGACAAGCAATTCAAAATTAAAGATCTTGGGAGGTTACACTATTTCTTGGGCCTAGAAGTGTTATACAAATCTGATGGAATTCTTATATCTCAGAGGAAGTTTGTCCTGGATCTTCTCAAAGAATTTGACTGCACTCATCACTCCAATTTGACATCTCCTCTTGACCCCAATGTCAAACTCAGAGCACATGAAGGGAAGCCTCTGTCTGATCCTACTTACTACAGAAAGTTGGTGGGCAAACTGAACTTTCTCACCAACACCAGGTTGGATATAGCATATGGCGTTCAACATTTGAGTCAATACATGCAAGACCCTAGAGAACCACACCTACATGCTGCTTTTCACATGCTGAGATACCTTAAGCAAGATCCTACTTTGGGCATTTTCATGTCTTCCTCTCCAGATACCACAATGCATGCTTATTGTGACTCTGATTGGGCAAGTTGTCCAGACTCTAGAAAATTTGTTACTGGTTACATTGTGTTGCTAGGCCATAGCCCCATTAGTTGGAAATCCAAGAAACAGGAGACCATCTCCCTTTCCTCAGCAGAAGCTGAATACAGATCCCTCAGAAAAGTAGTAGGAGAACTGGTATGGTTGCACAGGTTGCTTGAGGAGCTGACTGTTCCTTTCCAAACTCCTTTTCCTGTTTACTGTGACAGCCAGTCAGCTTTACACATTGCTAGGAACCCTGTGTTCCATGAAAGGACCAAACACATTGAGGTGGATTGTCACTTTGTTAGGACAAAACTCTTGGATGGTCTCATTTCTCTTCATCATGTCAGCACAGACAATCAGCTGGCTGACATCCTCACCAAGGCTCTCACAGGAATTAAGCACTCAGCTCTTCTCCACAAGTTGGCTGTGATCACTTCACCTCCAACTTGAGGGGAGGTATTGAGATTGGGATTAAACTATTTGCTCTAGGCTAGCTTTAGGTTAATTAGGCACTGTAATTACTGTTTTCCGATAGTTAGTTACAGGAAGTTTGCACTTCTAATTTTCAGGTAGGCCAGCTGTCACCAGCTGTCAGAGTCGGTTAGTGGCTAGTTAGCAATTAGATATTTTTCTCTCCCTTCTCGTATGTATATATAGTAGCTCATGTACATTGATACTTTTACTTTTCATAATCAATATATCAGAAGGGAACTTTGTTCTCCCCAAATGCCTCTTTCCCTTTTTCATCTTGTTACAATTCTCACCATTAATGGTGGAGCTTGCAGCTTTATCTCTAGAATCTTCTCGTCTTAACAGTTATGTTGTATCAGTTGTCATACACGGAAAGAGATGATAAAGATCAGAACAATATTCATCATAATATAAGCTGGCAATATAAGTGAACCTAAATGACCATTTACCTTCTGCAATTGACTGTGTAAAACACGAGGGGTGTCCTTTTCCTCCGGGTTCTTTATGCCTCCCACGTAAGATGAATCTGTGAGTGAAAATTTGCATTACTGATTTCTCTCCTTGGAATGAACAAGTCCTGAGAGTAGATGGAAAATAAATCTTGAAAAAGAACAAACCAAGTCCATTATCTTTTCAGCTCTTTACCAAACTAGAGGAGGATGCCTCTTTGATTATTTGTCGTCTCAGTATTTCACTTCTCTGTTCTTTGCTCTTCTGTTGTGAACCAATTGTCCCACATCGGATAAAAAGAGAAATGCCAATGGGTTTATAAGCTAAATGGGTTCTCCCTCAGGCTAGTCTTTTGGGTTGGGCTCTTCCATTTGGTTTGTAACATTGGTGCTTTCATTGAGAGGGGGGACCACGACTCGGAGTGGTGGCCTGGACCCAAGAGGGGTGCCAGCCGTGACCAATGAGAACTCGGAGTGGTGGCATGTGCGCCAGGAGTGGTGGCCTGGACCCAAAAAGGGGTGCCAGCCATGACCAACTGGGCCAGCCGTGACCAACGAGGTCGTTGGTTCTCAAGCGGGGGCGATTGTTGTGAACCAATTGTCCCACATTGGATAAAAAGAGAAATGCCAATGGGTTTATAAGCTAAATGGGTTCTCCCACCTATCAGACTAGTCTTTTGGGTTGGGCTCTTCCATTTGGTTTGTAACATATGTTTCCCTAAGAAAGAACTCCATAATTTATCGACAACAAAGTTTGCTTTCATACCTTATCAAAAAAAAAAAGTTTGCTTTCTTAACATCTTGTAAAATCATAATATCATGCCTTTTATTTTGGCTCTAGTTTCTTTTCTTTCCACAATCGTACATGACATTTGAAATGTGAGAAATATGCTTTCACTAGTGTAGCATAGGCACTCAAGATATAATATGGGAATGTGAAAATTCAATGTATCTGGCTGATACTTTCCTTATGAAATGTTCATAAAGAGTACCAAACTTCATTAACGAAAATTGTGAAGTTCTCATTGGACTTATACAAGGCGTTGTAGAGTATAAGAAGTAGAGACATAGCTTTTCTTTGAAATGTGAAGAGAATTATAAGTATTTTGTTAGTATTATACGTGATTATATATATCTTGGCGAGAGCAGAATAAAAACGTGAAACAGCTGTGCACTGATCCAAGAGCAAAGGCTGCAATATTGAAAGACATGGATACTGTTGGACAGGAAGCACAGGTAATTTGAATTCCCCTGCAACGAAATGTAGTGCCTCGTGTTTTCAACATGTTATCTCATGGTAAACACTTTGCAGTTGAGAGGTTTCGAATTTGCAAATGCTATCACTTTGGTGCTTGAGCCATTTACTATGGAGAATGATCTGCTTACTCCAACGTACAAGGTAAGTGTTGTTCCGCGATTATTAGACAACTAGAAAAAGTCTCCATTGCTCAAAACTTTTTCCTGTATTCCTTCTCCCTCTTTCAGATAAAAAGGCCACAAGCAAGAACATACTTTGCTAAAGAAATAGCTGGCATGTATGCAGAACTCACAACATCCAATTCTTCTCCAAATAAAATCTTGTGAAAGGCAAAAAAAATAATATTATGAGTCTTATGTTGTTGAAATATTGTCCATCTCAGTCTCACAATGGACTTATATATAAGAAGTGTAAAACATATTCTTCTGTAGAACCTATTATTGCACATGCAACTCTTTTGTGATAATGGTATGACTTAGTATAAATGTACATTTTAAAGAAGCTTTCAACTATATTATATATAGAGTTCGAGCTGAAAACAATAGATGTCCCCGCACTCGCTAGTCCTAAACATGGATTTCAATGTCAACCTTAGTCTAAAACGTGCAACACAAAGTAACGTAAAAAAGAGCAGTCTGGTGCACTATCTATGCGCGGCGTTCGAGGAAGGGTCGGGCCACAACGGTCTATTGTACGCAATCTTACCCTGCATTTTTGCAAGGGGTTGTTTACACGGCTTGAATCCTAACTCTTCTCTAATCCTTCTCATGAAGCTACTTGTTTGGGGGGCAGATGCACCTCATGTCAAGTGGTGTCATCTAATTCGCAATAAATAATAGGTAATATATGAATAAAAATAATAATAATATGGGTATTGCCCCTTGATAAAACTAGATTAGTTGTCCATCAAAATATCTTTGTTCATCTATTTGGCTAAAAATACCCCTCAATCCACCTTTTTGATCCATTTTTACCCTTAAGACTAACATCCCTTTTTTCTATTAATTTTTATTATTATTATTTATTACGTGACACCTCTCTATTGGACAAAATTAAAACCCCAACCCACCAAACTTTTCCCTCCTGCCCCGACCCAATTCCAATGCCCTATGATCCAAACCCATTTAAAAAAATTCATTAGCACACAAAATTATACATCTCTCTTTCACCTGAACATAATCCCATTTTTTTCTTCTTTAAAGCTTAAAATTCAGCAATTTCAAGGCTAAAAATTCGGCTAAAATATCTTGATTTCTACTACAATAAGAGTATTCGTTTCGGGCTTGTTGATGGTAGAAATTTGTGGCACTTTCGAAGCAAATGCAAATCGAATTGCATCTAATTGGAGCTGATCTTGTATCGTTGCAGATGGCAGTTATGTTACTGCTGGTTCTGTTGATGGACTTGTTCATATTTGGTCGATATCAATGCTAAAATGGTAAGCTAATTGAAAACACACACATCCCTAATACGTTGTTGTCCATGGAGTGATCTTGGTAAACCTTTGGCTACCTCAGATAAGAGTGGAATCATATGTATTTAGTAGTGATTAATCAGAACATTGATATCACATGTAGTTGGTCTCTCTTCGAGCTCTCGGGATCATTATTACCAGTATTGTGTTGCAGATTTTCGCAGGATCTCTCTAAACGTATATCAGCTTTGGAGTATGTTTGAGCCAGAATTTTAGCCTTCAAAATACCTGAATTTTAAGCTTTGAATAAGAAGAAAAAAGTGGGATCAAGTTCAGGTGAAAGAGAGATGTATAATTTTGTGTGCTAATGAATTTTTTTAAATGGGTTTGGGTCATGGGGCATTGGAATTGGGTCGGGGAAGGAGGGAAAAGTTTGGTGGATTGGGGTTTTAATTTTGTCCAATAGAGAGTTGCCACGTAACAAATAATGTAATAATAAAAATTAATAGAAAAAAGAGATGTTAGTTTTAAGGATAAAAATGGGCCAAAAAGGTGGATTGAGGGATATTTCTAGCCAAATAGATGAACAAGGGGTATTTTTAAATTTTTTCAGATAGTCCAAAGATATATTTTAGCCCTTTTCCGTATTAATAATAATGAACAAACTTTTATCATTGGACTAGGAATCCTTCGTTAACCAATGTCATCGTATATCCTTTGAGCTTATTTTTTGAAAGAAATACACATTTGAATTGTACAGTATTTTGTTATTATGTTCTTGTCACAACAATTTGTTCATTTGTACACCTTTTAAACCATCAAAACACTGCTTGCCATTTATTTTGTATATATACCACCAAAGATTGTGATGAAGTTGAAAGCACTCTTTCATCCTTAATCAGAGATTTCGAGTTTGAACACTGGTATGAAATCGTCTTTGATAGGGAGCGCTTTACCCCAAAGTGGGACTTTCCAGCACAAATCTATATTAATCGACTTCAAAGTGGATACTGGACATCGGGTGAAAAATCAAAATAATAATAATTTTTTGTACGTCATTAACTTCGTCCTTAATTATGGGTATGTAATTTGTCTTTACTCTAGAGTAATTAGAACTTTGTTAGATTCAAGTTGAGAACTTGCACTTTAAATTTCCTTTGTACCAATTGATACTTGTCAAACGCAACATTAAGTTTAAGGGTATCGTCTAGCATAAAATGAAGTGATTGAAAGTCACGGAAGATTACAAAACAAATCCTACAGAGAAAATATATATATATATATATATATATATATATATATTAAACGTTATTCGCTTGAGTTTTGGTAGTCAAAATTATATGATAGCTTTGCTAGTAGAAGGTAACATAAAACAAAAAGTAGATATTCACATTTATGATTATTAATTATAATATACCACGGTATTTGCAACGTGGTTAAATAATAGTAGCAACTTTAAAATGCGGCAAAGTAATTACAAATAGCCACACATTTGTAGGAGATTTTCTTAACGTTCAAACTGTTGCAAGTGAAACTCCAAGACAGTGTCCTAGAGTTAAGAACTTTTATAAGTTGAAGGTTGCAAGTGAAATTCAACTATTCTGGAGTTCAAAACTTATACAAACTATTTCAAAGTTCGAAATTGTACAAACTACCAGCGAAATCCAAGAATACTATTTTGAAGTCCAATTCTAATGTTGCAAAAAGCTAAGGAAATTATGAAGAAGTTTCACTCACATTTGTCTTTTAAGTTGTCACTATCAAATGACTATAACAAAGAGTTGCATTTTTCAGATCACTTATTACATGAAAAATTTAGGTTAAACTACCTAAAGAGACATATCTCCTTATCAGATTTACTAACTCTTTCACTAATTTATTTTAATTACTTAATATACCATATGTTAATAAAAAAATCACTCGGATACATCGCCTCACGTCGTGATACATCGCCTCCACTCGGGATACATCACCCTCTGATACACGCGGGATGCCGATGTATCAAAGGTAAAACCAATGTATCCGAGTGATTTGGGATGTATCCGAGTGATTTGGGATGTATCCGATGAGATTGGGATATACCCGAATGGTTTGGGGATGTATCACGAGGCGAGGCGATGTATCCCGAGGTGAGACGATGTATCCCGAGGTGAGGGATGTATCCGAGCAGGATTGAGGTGGGAAAAAGAGTAATTATCTCCCAAAAATGTGTGTTTTAAGTAAGTTATCCAAAAATTAATACAATTAAGTGTGGTTGGATTTCACTGAAACTTCATTTGAGTAAGCAAAGAGTATGGCTCAACAATTGAAACCAAGTTAAGCATTGAACTTCATTTGAAACCAGCTCAACATTGCTTTTAGCTTATAAAAAAAGGCACTTGAAAAAAAAAGAAGACAAAACAAGTTTAGATTTTAGTTTTTGTTAAATTATGAATATTCTTAATTACTTTGTAAATGTTAATTACATTCCAATTAGCAATTCTAAAAGTGAGTGAGTGTGAAAAACATTTGGAAGTAACAAATACGGAATGAAATAGGTGAAATATGTACAAATTGATTAATACAAACATAATAAGAAAAGAAAAATATTGTCAAATGTTATTCCTCTAGTTAATATGCTCTTATGTTCTTAGTGGGTTGGATTCGGATTAAAAGAGAGAATTGGATAATTTCACGTCTTTTTCTTCTTCTTAATATCCATGTCAATAGGGATATTTATCTCATAATTAAGTATGACTATTAGATCTTATTTGTCACCTTATTCTTATAGGAGTATCCATTGAAATTTGAACTGTGAAATTAAAATTTAAGAACACAATTTCATGAGCATATGCACCATTTTGTCATCAAGTCAGAAGAAAACTATATCAAATTGATTAATACTATTATTGCTTTTTTAAAATAAATAAATTGTTCTTATTATTATTATCGTTCCTTTTTTTTTTCTTTGTTTTTATTCATGACTTGAAGATGAAATAACATCAGTTGAAAAAGTACACAGTTTAACCTTATGACATGTAGTGTCCTCAAAGTTAAAACATAAAAACTTAACTTCATGAAACTAAGCTATCATCCCGAGTTTGAATTGAAAATCTGAACTTAAAATACAGTGTCTTGAAATGTTAGTCCAAAAAAATAGAATTTTAAGATGCAATATCCTAAAGTTTTGAATTAAAAAATTGAACTTAAGAATACAATATCCAGAAAATTTGAATTGAAAAAAATGAACTTTAAAACACAATGTCGTGAATTTTTGAATTGAAAAACTAAATTTCAGTAACTATTATCATTGAGTTTTGGATTGAAAAACTGAAATTCATGACACATTATCTTAAAATTTAAAAAGCGAGAAGAAAAATAAGCAATATCATTTCACCTTTAAGTAATTGCGGCTAAACATTAAATAATTTGCCAGCACTATTTAAGATTTAAACATCGAATCGATCCTAAAAGTATCACCTAGTCCATTTCCACTTTTATTAATCTTATCGAAATCTAAAAGGATAACAAAATGATGTGTTTGAGATGATGACTAAAATAGTCCATTATGTTTGAGGTATATTCAAAATGGTCATTTAAATATACTGCTAAGCAATTCGATCGTTTTCATTTGTCAAAGTGATTTTTTTTTTATTTCTATCGAATATTTGACAAATTCTAGATGTCAGATTTAATAGGAGTTCTATAAAAAATAAAAAAAATAAAAAAATCAAACAGATCCCCATTAAATCTCAAAAACTACCCCAAAAAATAATTAATTAAAAACAACAAAAATTACACTTGAAAGTTAAAATATCAAACACCAAAAATATACTACTAATGAAAAAAGTAAAAATTATACCTTCAAATATGAGATTTCATGTTATTATCTTGATTTAGCACCATTTCTATAAAATCTAACAATCAAATCTTATTATATATTTGATGATGATAAAGTATGTTTAATTTTGATAAATTAAAAAATCAAAATCATTTAAAAATATATTCGAGTTATGGTGTGCTCCAAAGCTTATGCCTTTTGATCTTCTTTTTATCAAATTCACTTTTTACAAAAGTATCTTTTGCAACAACAATTATGTGGCTCATATATGCTAGCATTTGTTATGTCTTCTTTTTTCCCGTCATATATGTTATGGCCACTCAGGAATCTTTTGGTTGATGAATATAGTTATAGAAGAATTCTAGTGCATGAACTATTTGTAAGAAAATTAATAAAATGGGGATAATATATGGTGAATAAATAATATAGAGATTATCTTTTAGGGATTATCAATTATAAAAGTATTTTTATCTTTAAATATTTTTTCCACATATTATTAATTTTTATTAATTATTTCATTTTTATCATTTGCATGAAATAATATATATATACGTTTTCCTATAACTTTTCTCATCTAAGTGATGATAACAATGTTTAATTTTTGATATTAAAGTTCACATAACACATGTTAATTTTAATACAAAAATTCAAACATCATATAAAGTTATATAAAAATTAATTGGTAATGCAAAAGTTATATTTTATACCGAATATCGTATAAAACAACACAATTTTTTATAGAATATATCAAGTTTTTTTCCCTTTATACTGGTGAATTGTAACCAAATGATCTAAAAAAAGAGGAAAAAAAACCAAACGATCTCTCGTGTGTTCTACTAGCAAAGAAGACTCCTATAAGTGGTAGTACTTAGTTGATTGTGGTATAATTCTTTGCCGAAAGAGGTCTCCGCCGACCCAATGACTTTCCGATGTGATTGACAAGCAGCGGGGCATGGAACGGAGTTTAATTCATCGCGATAGGAGTTCACCAAGTCTAAGAAAAGACCGGTCATCCAACGAGAAGGGGTAAATCAGGTCAGCGCCAGTTAAGACCCACTTTTACCTTAAAGATCAATGTCTGTATCATATTGCAATTTGCAATGTAAAGTATAATTTGAAAAATAGAATATTCAAATTCAAATTAATCTTTATTTTTTTTTTTTTAAAAAAAACAATTTCTAAAATATTTATGCATAATTCTTTAAACAACTCCTCCCCAAATATAATTTTATTACCCCAAGAGAAAAAGAAAGTAAACTTGTGGTGGACTCACCGGACTGGCAGAATCCACAGGGCAAATACATCAAATCTAAGTCACTCCCATACGCATCGGTCACTTTCCTCTCTTTTGTTCTCCAAGAAGAAAAGAAATTCTTATCAGCCAAAACTGACATTGACACCCATAATTCCTACATATTCATAAAAACAAACAATAAAAACCCAATCTTGATCCCAATGTTCTCAAAATTAACCTCTAATTTTGGGTTATTCGACCAAAAGGGTTCCATTTTTTGAGGTTTTGGGGGTTCTTAAGACCTATACATATACTCATATAGGAGGGATATAAGTGTAGCAGGGAGGTGAGGTAGGTGGGTGGGAGGAAAAAATGTTATCAGATCATTTTCAAAACGGGGTGGAGACGGCGAAGCTGATGTGGTCACGGATTCCGGCGACGGAGGAGGAGGAAGACGGCGAGGTGGGTCCATCAAGAAAGGGCAATGGGGGCACTGTGGAAAGTCTTGATTATGAAGTTGTTGAAAATTATGCTTATAGGGAAGAACAGGTGTGGGGTGTTTTCTAAAGCTCAATTCTTGTTGCTCTATATAAGGAAAATCTGATACTATCTGAATGGAAAATTACAGAAAAGTTCAGTTTTTTCCTTCTAAAGATACTTGCTTTATACTAGTAATGACTAATTGCTTTACATTTGGAAAATAAGATATCTGAAGTTGTGTTTTATGTGGACAGGCTAAAAGAGGAAAGCTTTATATGGGATATGCTGTTGTGGTGAAGTGGTTCTTGGCGTTACTAATTGGAATTGGTGAGATTTGATATCAACTTAATCTATGGTTATTTCTCTTTATGCCCTATAGGAATAGATTATCTATTGTATGTTCTTGTCCCTGGTATCCCATTTGCCTCAAATTAAAATTGCTTGGAGTTTATCTTTTGCTTTACATGGAAATGTGGGAAGGGGTGGAATTTTGTGGTACTAGTTTTCTGTCTATGAGTAGTTCTAATAGGAATTGTACTGGTGAGAGCACCTCTCTGCTGTTTTCCCCCCTCTATTTGGAAAGATAATATCAATCTGATGCCCAACAACTGAACAACAACATACCGGTGTGATCCCACAAGTGGAGTCTAGGTCCTTCGGGAAGGTTGGAGTGTATGCATACCTTACCCCTACCTCGAGTGAGGTAAAGTGGCTGTTCCTGATAGACCCTCGACTCAACAGAAGTGTTTTCAAAAACAGGTTTGACAAATACAAGAGTAAAAGCTATAGTGAAAATACTGAAGAAAAAAAGAAGTAATGACAGCAAATTAGTAAGATAACCCAAGTAAAAAAGAAGAAGATACTAATAGAATAACAAAAATGATCCTGATAGGTGGAAGAGAGAGCAGACAAGGTGCTCTAATCTAGAACCGTGCTTTCCCTCAAGAAAGAGAGAGATTTCTCAACTACCTACTAACCCTCTACCCTAATCCTCGGCCTTCATGCTTTTCTAGCTAGGGTCATTACCTCGGTGAGCTAAAGATGTGCCATGAGTGGAAGCAAGCTAGCCCCCTGTGTTGGAAAGTTGGGGGAAAGAGTGCATTTCCATTGCGAAAGATTCAATCCAGCTACAGGTTCCTGTAATGATCCGATGACTTTGTTGCATCTCTTTGATACGAATACAGTAATGATCATAGCAATCTCCTCTGGTACCTACTGATACGTCAGGATCCATTTGGTCATGAACATCGTAAGGTGTTTGTCTTTTGTATTCGGTCAAGATAAATGGCATAGATAAGATCATTGCTTAAAGAGTTTCATTGTCGAATTGATCTCGAGTTGGATCCCGATAGTAGTTGCTGCACAAAGGTGCCTTATGAAAGCCGGTCCACAACAGTCCATGTCTAATCACCTTTCCTAAATTCTTCCTCCGTCTACCTTTACACTTCACTGGGGCATCTGTGCTCTTCCTCTTTACATGCCTGAATCATCTCAGCCCTGTATATCTTCTTTCCTAATTTTATATCTCCTAGTATGCCCACACATCCATCTAAACATCCTCATCTCAGCTACAGTCATCTTCTGAATGTGTGAATTCTTGACTGACCAATACTTTCCCTATAAAATATAGTTGGTCTAACATCCACTCTATAGAACTTACTTTTGAATCTCAGTGGCATATTCTTATCACATAGGACACTAGATGCGAGCCTCTATTTCATCCACTCCGCTCTAATAATCGATCTCCTCATTTTCTTGGATTATTGACCCAAGATACTTGAAGCTTCCTTTCTTGGGGATGACCTATGTATCAATCCTCACTTCCACATCCGCCTCATGTGATGCGTCACTGAACTTGCACTCCATGTACTCCATCTTAGTCCTGCTCAACTTGAAACTTTTCTATCTATCATGAACTTTGTCGCGTGTCTCATCAATCAATACTATGTCATCTGTGAAGGGTACCTCCCTTTAAATATGTCGTGTCTATTCATCTGTCACCAAGGAAAATAAAAACGAGCTATTCTTATTTAGGTTTTGGCTCTATCATACATTTCCTTAATCTATGCCACAGGTAACTTCCAAACTCGAAGCATCTCCATAAAACCTTCCTAAGGACCTTGTTGTATGCCTTTTCTAAGTCAATGAACACCATATGAAAGTCTCTTTTCCTATCTTTATACTGCTCCAACAATATCCTTAGAAGATGAATGGCTTCCGTAGTTGATCGCCTTGGCATAAATCCGGATTGGTTCTCGGAAATAGACACATCCTCCTCACCCTCATCTCTATCACCCTCTTTCAAACTTTCATAGTGCTACTTAGTAGTTAAATACCCCTGTAGTTGTTGCAATTTTGAATATTTGATGCATGTTGCTAGAAAAAACGCTCAGTTATTTAGCCTCCGGATAAGACATTTGGAGGATTTATTTTCGCTCGATTCAAGATTGCGCCTGAGAAGCTCCTTCTAATAATTAGGTCATCGATAGTAAGGCGACATCATACAAATCAAGGGACGGAGAGTAGAGTTGAGAAGAACAAATAAATTTCCAGAATCACATGTCATTTGAACTATTTTGATTTGTTGTTGACTCCTGTATGGTGCATGTCAATAGGTTGACATATAACTGATGACTATAGAAAAAATTGAGCTGAAACATTATTGGAGGAAGAATAGGTTATTTATTTTACCTGCTTACATCATCAGCAATAGAGAAGTGGCGATCTTGAGAATGCATCTTCTGTTAATCTTTGTATTTCCCGAATAAAATGGAACAGAAAAATTGAGGAGGAGAATTCATATAGCCTACCTGTATAGCCAACTTGAACTAACTTGGATTATGGAGTAGTTGATTGATTGATTGATAGTCTTTGCCTGGTTGACATTATTAGATTAAATGTAAAACTAAGACAAATATAAATCTGAAGCTAAGACAAAATTTTCTCTTGTTTTCTGTTTCTGTTTTGGGAGACTTAGCCAGATAAGAGCTTTTAATAATCAAAAACAGAGAAATTAAATTTTCTTCTTTTGCTCTGATTTGCCTCTACTTGGTCATAAATGACTCCCTAAAATCAAAGTCTTTCATTTTATTGTAAAGGAATATCTTAAAAATCATTTAATTACTGTTCTGGAGTTAGCTTATTCTTCATGAATGGAGTCTCAAGTATAAAGAAGAATATTGCAATATTTCTGAGATTTGCAACTTATTGTATATAGCGTGGATAGTTATTGTGTTACTCAGACATATTTCAGAATAAATGATTGTATACAAGCCATTAAGGTAATAACTTGATTTTAACCTTACCATTTCTCAGGAAAAAGAAAGAAAAATTTGATTTAAGCAAATGAGATTGTAGTGCTAAAGTTCAATTTGGCGGTTTCATGTGGTGAGTAATGCTTCATATTTTAGTTCATAAGTTATATATCATTTTTTTCCCAACTATTAAACAGGTACTTTTGACCAGCAAACTTTTTTAACTGTTTTCTCGGAAAATTGTAAAATTCCAAATACAATGTGCGTTATCCTTGGCTTCAGTATTTTGTTGCGGGACTCGAAACTACAGGAGTAACATTTTTGCACTTAGAATAGCTTTTAGAAAATGAACTTGTCAGTGCCCCTTTGGAACTTGCCAACTGATTATATTTCTGCTCAACTTGGAGCTTTATCATAGTTAAGCTCCACAGAAGTAATCTCTCTCTCCCGGAAAAGCCCTTTTCCAGAAGGAAAGTTCTCTTTTCACTGGACAGAAGTTTTGGAGTAGCTTAATTCATCATCTGAATCCCGTCCTTCAACGTGGATATTAGGACCAATCTTGTTGTAGGAGTATATGGGTGGTGATTGGTGAACCATGTGTTTATGTCAAATAATCATGGAAAATCTGGTGATTAATATTTTGGAGGGTTGCACACATTTCAATGGAATCAGTACGAATTGGATGTGAATTGTTCATATTCCGCTCTCCTTATGTTATCAAAATTAATTTGTTTTGCTCATTTAACAGACAGTACCTTCTTGTTGTGTTCTGAAATCGTGGAGTTATGAGAACTAATAACACGCGTCAGTGAGCAAAACTTTGCTACCATTTTGTTCTAGTAATCTTATTCTCTTTTATTTATGTATTTCAATTAGCATTAGATCTAATTGTTGCTCTCTCATGAACTGAGTTCTATTCATTTGCTCTCAGGCACAGGACTTGCTGCTGTTTTCATTAATCTTTCTGTTGAAAATTTTGCGGGATGGAAGTTCTCATTGACATTTCAAATTATTCAGAAGTCATACTTTGCTGGATGTCTGGTGTATATTTTAATCAACCTGGTTCTAGTATTATCTTCTGTATATATTATCACATACTTTGCACCAGCAGCATCAGGATCAGGAATTCCTGAAATAAAGGGTTATCTAAATGGTATGCTTGTACTTTCTGGTATTGGTTGTTAAATCTCTGGCGAGGATAATATCTTCTTCTGGGTTACTCATTTTGGTCTGTATGTGTAGGAATTGACACACATGGTATCCTTCTTTTCAGAACTCTGATCGGAAAGGTATGATAACACAGCTAAGCTTTGATCTGGATTCTCTGTCACTCTAAATCAGATAATTTGTTGTTATTCTTACTCGGTCTTTTAGATTTTTGGAAGCATAGGTTCAGTGGGAGGTGGTCTTGCTCTTGGCAAAGAAGGGCCGCTTGTACATATTGGTGCTTGTATTGCTTCTTTGCTTGGACAAGTGAGTATTACTCCTACTTTTTTCTTCTACAACTGCATTTCGCTTTTTCATTTTTCATGAATTCAAATTTTATCTTATATTCTACTAAGTTTTGGCAATGGAACATTTATTGCTGAATTCTATGTTCTGTTACTGCATTTCACTTTTTGTTTTTTCATGAATCCAAGTTTTATCTTATATTTTGAGTTTTGGCAATGAAGTATTTGTTGCTGATTCTATGTTCTATTTGTTTTACCTGCCAAATGAATCAAAGATATGATACTTGTTGTGTATTGGTGATCGTTTAAAATATGTGCTGTATTTTCTTCCAAATGTTATGCTGAATGTTCATGTATTTTGATGTAACTGCAGGGTGGATCCACAAAATATCACCTGCGGTCAAGGTGGCTCCAAGTTTTTAGCAGTGAACGGGATCGTCGTGATTTGGTGAGTGACTGTTGTCTTTTTGGTGTAAAGAGGAATTTCTAAATGAAGCAGAATTAACACTTAGCCTCTTAGACCTATAAAAAAATGCTTAGCCTCTTAGAATCCCTGTAAGTTTGGAAAGGTATTTTTCTTTTTAATTCTTGCTCACTTGTAATTAGTACAACACTTCCTTAGTGCTAGCTTTACAACAAATTACCTTTCTCTCTCTCGAAAGAAGAAGAAACTGTTGTCTTTTAGATTAAATGAGACAGAATCACTTTTTCCATTTCTACTTGGAGGAACATTGTCTACCAATTTTTCCCAAGGAGCTCTTTGGATATCTTCCAACTTTTGAGGTCCTATACTGTTTTAGTTCGCTTGATCAGTTTGTCTACGAAGTGTCAAGTGCCAACTGAGGGGTCTCAAATACTTGATTTTATTTTTATAGTTTGACTGTTAGAGGCTTTGCGCACTGGTTTTATTCTTCTCTGCTTGGTCATTTTTTTTTGGTTTAAATGTTGAGGCACTCGAGCAGTATTGTGTCTCTTGACAGTTCAATAAGTGGAACCGAGAGATTTGAAGTACAACCGCTGGACCAATAGTTTTTTGCTACTGCAGCATCTCCTTTTTCTTATGCTTTTTTTAACCATATAGTTCTCAAGAATTGTGTTTTTAATAATTAAGAAGAGTGTGGAGAGTGATTCTTATTCGTAAACAACTTATCTGCATCCGGTGTGTGCACAAGGTTTTATTAGTTTTAACTCGCGGAGCCAAAATTAAGCAATTTAAAAAGTTATTTCTATCTGATGTTAAATAATTTTTAAAAAGTTATTTTTCAGGTTATTATTTAACAACTTTTTTATGGGTTATGGTTTAACATTCATCTCATTTTTCTTTATTCATTTTTTCCTTGATCATGAATCTTTAGATATTTGCTTACTTAACCATGGAAAAATGAATATAAATAACATGTGTCATGCATTTAGTTAAAATGTGGGACTTGGTTCTAGAAGTTCGCTGCTAAAGCAATTCAGTGGTGGATTATCCCCTTCTTGTGTGTTAGTGTCAATAAGGTTGATGTTGCACATTATTCTTTGTTTTAAGCATCCAGATTTATTTATTTATGAAAAGTAAGCATCCATGTTTATTATGAGTATATCAGCTCTTTTTTCATTTTTCTTGGTCGTTGCAATAATACTCATGCAATTTAATTTTGGATCCCGATTATATTTATCGACAGTGTGAAAGATTTTTTACACATCAATCTGGTTTAACTGGTTGTATCAGGTTATTTACAGTTCTTTGCAGGTTATCAACCTACACAACTGAAATCAATTTTTTAATAACCTGATAGTATGAAAAACTAAACCAATGTTGTTTAGTGGTTCCCTCTTGTAAATGGCATATTCTTCGTAATTATCTGAAGTTGTTAAGAATCTACAAGAATCTTGTTAAGGATCTCTTGTCACGACCCAACTATCGGGCCGTGCGGGCGCCTACTCTAACCACCTAGATAGACGAACCCTTACCACCCGATCCAACAGGTGCTTGCGGAAAACAAAGTATAACAATATAATAATCTCATTTTAATACGTGAAAACACTTACAACCTTGTTTCAGAAAACATCTTTTTATAAGGAAATACAGTAAAACCTTTTTAAAACTGGGAAAACAACCCTCCCTAGGATCTAGTCTAAACAGGTACTAGAGCTACTACAGGAATGATACAAGGAAAAGTAAGATGACACAGCTCCCACCATAGAAACAAGAAGTAGAAGCTGTTGAAGATCGCCATCGTCCTGTACCTAAGAAACATTACCAACCCTGCAACCAGACTATACCCAAAAAAAGGTATAGCAAGAGTAGAATCAGCACAAACACACGTACTGGTAGGCATCATCGGTCGACCCGAATCCACTCCTACCATCATATAATGAAATTAAGGGAAAGCATGTAATTAACTGCAATAGCCCCGTCCTCTAACATCCACCTTTACCAAACCAGTCTCAAAAACCGACCATCTACTTATACCTCATACCTCAACCCTTCCTATCCCTTCCGCTGCCAACTCTCGCACTCGGGGGCTCTGCACCCTGACTCTTAGGACTTCCCAAGTCACATTGACCCTTAGACTTCCCAAGTCACCTTAACCTTAGACTTTCCAAGTCACCTTACACTAGTCCAGCCACTAAGTCCAGACCCGGACTACCACTCCATTACTCAAGTCAACCCCTTATGACGAAACATCCACAAATAACCCAGCTAACTGCCAGACCAGACCAACTACACTCATGGTGCTACTCACAAGTATCCGGACCTTTCAAGGATCCCTAGGACGATTACCCAACCTGATAATAATAGCCAGTAATACTACTCCCGACTCGCAGCCTTCCTCCTAGCTTATCAGCCATATGTAACCCAATAACAACCATTGACAACACTCAATGACAATATCATATAATCTTACCACATAGTCCGGACCCACCCCGGGATCTCCCTAACACCACCTAAGTGTTGAAACGCAATCCCGGCCTACACTAAGACCAACCTCACAATTTATTATAATCATCCCGCCTCTCATGGACCATGTGCAGAAATCACATTTCAAGAATACAACCCGGTCCACTCATGGAACCATCGAAAGAATACAACCAATGCAAGTAAAGTAAACCCGTACCAGGCGTGGTACCCGAGCCAACCATTTGTAATTCCCGTACCATGCGTGGTACTCGAGCCAACCGAATAGTATCCCGTACCAGGCGTGGTACCCGAGCTAACCAATAAGTAACCTGTACCAGGCGTGGTACCCGAGCCAACCGAATGCCACACAGAAATCCAACAGTCAACAACAATGAACAACAGTACACTTGTAAAATCAACAAGCAATAACAACTAGTTCATTTCACAAGACTGATAATCGGACAATTAGACATTCATAAACCATTCCCTAAGCATGCAACTCATACAATACTAAGCAGTAGTACATGAACACATAATGCATATTGGAAAAACAACAACTATCACCTATCCAACCCCGGGTACATAACTCGACCTTGAATCCCGTCCGAAGACTGAATTCCCATTCACCCCTTAACACATACTAGTAGATATACCCATTTCTGAAACTCCCCCCACGACAGAATTACAATATGGGGAAAAAAAACCTAACCTTGGTAATTCAACCATTCTAGTTATTCTACCTTTTTATACCGAATCATTTCCGGAACTCCCTCTTTATAGTCATCTAATCACCCAAAGCCTTTCCGGTTCCCCGAACCTTCCCGACTCTCTAATCCCTGAATTCGGTCATCGCACAACACATGATAACATACATAACCCGGAATATGGCAACCCATTATCCCAACTCAACCATTTCCTAGTTCAAACAATCCAACCACAACAATCCTCCAGACTCCGTGCCCGAAGACCTAATCATGGATTCTCCTTTTCCGTCTATACAATAAATACGAAATGAAAGCAAGTCAGTCTACTCAATGAAGAAAACCTAGCCTACTTGGACGCCAAGCAGCTGCCTGATGCATTTTCTGGCTCCGTGAAGGCGTTCCCTGCCGGATGACAAGCCCGAAACCCGAGCTTTCGCGTCCTTTTAGCCGGAATTCCTCCTCCCCATGGCTCCCAAGCCTTGGAGCAGCCTAAGAGGGTTTTTGGAGAAACCCTCGTATGTTTTTTAACTGAGGAGGAGAAGTCTTTTATTAAAATCGCGTTCTGAGGCTACTGCCTCTCTTCATCCCGCTATAGCGGACGGCCTTCCGCTACAGCGGTAGCGCTATAGCGGAATAAATACCGCTATAGTGGAGTGACGTCAGCCCGGACGATTTCCAAAAATCTGAAATTTTCCGTCACGTCGCCCCACTTAATTCAACACGTATTTTAATCGTTTCTGAAAGTTGCAATAACGTGATTCCTAAAATAACGATGAATCCGGTCGTTACATCTCTGAAACTGTAAATATAATACAATCCATATTAATTGTGATAAGGATCTGTGAGAATCTGTAAAAATGATATCGCTCTCTCCCAATCTAGGTTAGACCATGAAAAGCTTGAGGCACTAATCTAGCTGAACAGTCTAAATGTGTTCTTTTATTCCTTTTTACGTAAGGTGTTAGCTTCTTTATGAATCTTAGGAAATGCTAAAAAGATTTGGAGATGAAAGCTAAGATTTGGTCTTTAAAGTTCTCATGATGAGAGGGGTTTTCTCTGCTCTAAGAAGTGCTTACTCCTTTTTATCCGGTGACTCAGGTGACTTGTGGATGTGCTGCTGGAGTTGCTGCTGCTTTTAGAGCTCCAGTAGGTGGTGTTTTATTTGCTCTTGAAGAGGTCACTTCTTGGTAATTCTCATCTCTCTTTTGAGCTTCTTTCATGTTCATCTAGTGCAATTTATGAGATATTTTCCCTGTTGAACAATTTCTACTTTTGCATACTTCTATTTCTGACACTGCTAATGAGCAGTATCTAAACCATCAATGTTAAGCCCATTGCTGTTGTGATTAATCGTCATATTATCTGGTAGACTGGTTTTCGAATAAGCACGGTTAGCTTTTCACTTTGTACATTTCTGAATGTGGTGCATTTTACTAGGAACTATAATTTGTTCGAATTATTTTATTCTTTCAATCATAAACAACACAATGTTTTTGACTTCCACTTGAGTAGTCGTTAGCATGTTCCGCAATGTGAAAAATTAGATGCCGTCTGATCATATGTTGTTTCATTGTTGATCAAAAGGTGGAGGAGTCAACTAATGTGGCGGGTCTTCTTTACCTCTGCAATTGTAGCTGTCGTTGTCCGTACAGCAATGGGATGGTGTAAAGATGGAAACTGCGGTCATTTTGGCGCTGGAGGTTTCATTATATGGGACATCTCTGGGTTAGATTCTGAACTCATTTAGGTCTTCTGTACTAACTTCATTTAGGTCTTCTGCACTATATCCTCGTTACTCTTTTGACATCTTACAATTCTCTTAGTGGTCAAGAGGACTATTCTTTTGAAGAGTTGCTGCCCATGGCTGTTATTGGAGTTATAGGAGGTCTCCTTGGTATGTATGGTTGGCACTAGGATGTTGAGATACTGGAAGAAAATGGTTGGTAAATTAATGGGCATGCATTGACTTTTGCAGGAGCGTTATTCAATCAGCTTACTCTCTATGTAACACACTGGCGTAGAAATTATTTGCACAAGAGAGGAAATCGTGTGAAAGTAAGTTTACTTATTATGAACCAGAATTTCTTGCAGTTGTATATTCTCATCTTTGAAGATGAGTATGTATTTCCTTGCTAAGCTTGATGAACTAATTTTGAGGTCTGCCACACTCTCAGATTATTGAAGCTTGTGTCATCTCTGTGATAACTTCAGCTATTTCATTTGGATTACCACTTTTTAGAAGATGTACTCCGTGCCCTGAAGCTGATGCTAACTCTGGCATTGAATGTCCGCAAGCACCGGGAATGTTTGGCAATTATGTTAATGTAAGATCCTCTATGACTTATGACTTCTGTTTTATTTTATCTTTATTCAAGCATTTAGTTTCTGTTACTTTGCTTTTATGATTTTATTTTATCATATTTCTAAGCTTGTAAGCTGTTATGCTGCATGTGGTTGTCCTTTCTAAATCCTATGCACATACACGTTACTGCAGATCAAGCAATCAATGGCTCTTAACAGGGGCCGCAATCTGTGACATCTGGAAGAGTAGAGTTAACTGTTCTGTTTATGCTTGGCATCATAGGCACCTTAGTTTCTTACATGAAAAAGTTGAGGCTTAGCATTTTCTGGAGTTAATGGGCTTGTTTTGTAGTGCTTGTGGATTACTGACTATTTTAAATCTTAACTAATCTGTTCTTTCAATGGTCATTATTGATACTTCTTATATTCTTTTTCAATACAGGTTAGGTCCTGCTTAGGTGCTTGTATATATCACTTGTGAAAAAGTAGAGTAAAATGTGTACTGTCACTGGGACATGGTTCCACAATTCTATTGTCGTATTTGTTTCAAGTCTATGTATTGTTACATAGGTGAAGCATTTATTCCTCTAGCTCCAAGGAGATTATGATAATTAAGCAATTGCTGTAAGCAATTGAAAGTGCATTCAAATCTGTTATGCATACTCCATCCAGAAATAGCTATTCATTTACGATCCTGGCTTGATTAATTATGTGATGAAAGTTAACATCCAAAAATAAGTACTATACAGTTTTTCTCTCAAAAAAAGTATCATGTGCTGAAAGTTTAAGTCCGATTCTAGGCTTCGCTGAAATATTGTGAAATGTTTCATTTTCCTTTGTGGCGTTGGGTTGTGTTGATTTGCTTCTGTATTTCTCTTGATATCCAATTTCACTTTTCTTCTTTTGTTGGTGATGTTTGAATTTTGTGGATTTTGCAGTTTTACTGTCAGAACAACAAGGAGTACAATGACCTGGCAACCATATTCTTCAACACTCAGGTCTTTAAACAATTCCTGAACCTGCATTTATTTTAAATATATCTGTCAAGTTTCCTTTTTACTGATGGAGCTTTATGTGTCATACATGTCTGCAGGATGATGCTATAAGAAATTTATTCAGTGCAAAGACAGCTCACGAATTCAGTGCTCAAAGCCTACTGACATTTTTGGTATTGAATATTTGTTAGCTTTCTCCCTTCCCATTTGTGTAAGATGATAGCTTATGTATTTTATGCGTTCGTCCCGACTTTTATGTTTGGTGAACTGTAATTGCTAATTTGCATGGAAAATTCATGTGCTGGAAAACTTAGCAAATTATGGTATCAGTATTGAGATTCCCATAGAACTGCTGCTGCTGAAACTTTTACAATGTTTTTTGATCAAGAGCATTGTAAAAGAATTTAAACTCAAGACAACATTAAGAAATTTTTTACAATGCTCTTGATCAAAAAACATTGTAAGAAATTTTGTAATGTTGTCTTGAGTTTAATTCAAATCTTTTTCCTTTTACCGAGATGTGAGTTTCTTATGGGGTGGGATGGGATTCTCTATCTGCACTTGAACTTCCTTTATTTTTACAGCTATAATAAATTAGCAGTCAGCACCGCACAATGCTATTGTTGTGCTCAGGGTGTGTTGAGTTAATTGATGTGGGAAACACTTTGGATAGCATGCTTTTCTCAAAACACTTGTCTTTTCAACTCTTCAAATTTTATGCTTCTTTGCCAATACTCCTACAATTTTGTGCTTAAGTGCAGCCTTTTCTTATGTTTATGCAGTTCAGGGAAGAAAGTTATAGCAAAAACCTCTCTCATGTCTAGATGGGTTACAATTATGCGGGAAATTAATAGTTGGTGTATTTGTCTCTCAGGTTATGTTTTATAGCTTGGCAGTGGTGACCTTTGGAGCTGCAGTTCCAGCAGGTCAGTTTGTGCCAGGCATCATGATAGGATCAACTTATGGACGTCTTGTTGGCATGTTTGTGGTTAGCTTTTATAGGAAGCTGAACATCGAAGAGGGGACGTAAGTATTTCTTTTTTTAGTTACTCCATTTTAGCCATGTAAATTATAGATTTATCCTCTGATGAAAGCTTTGACATAGGCATGCTGGAATTAAGTTCTTTTTTTCCCGTTCGGTTAAAAAAGTGTGATCCGCCTAATTCCGAGTTCCTCCGAGTATTTAAGTGCATGATCACTATTGGCCTCTTCTCTGTCACATTTTAAAGAGGTGAGGTGTCACAATTGGCGGAAGCAGATTCCCTGGTGTTGAAAGAATAGAGCATAGTATGCTTCTTGATTTTTGATAGAGCAAACAATATGAGCATCATTTGATCAAAACCACAGCCATGTATGGAAGCCCTATAGTCAAAAATTTTTAAATTTTCTGGTGTATTTGTGGGGGGGGGGGGGGGGGGGGGGTCAGTTACTAGGCCTCCGCTCTAGTTTAACAAAAGATCTAGTCTCTCAGAGGCTGTTATGAGAATCTCCCTTGCTACCTCCCTCTGCAGAACCGTCATATCACAATGGCGTCAAAAAAAATGGGAGTGTTTCTGCATTGCATCAGCTTTACTTGACTAATCCTGTGGATGATCATCAAGATAATCTCTTTTAAGTTACTAATGGTGGAATGTCGTACTCTCTTTTTGCAATATCCTGGGATTAAGTAGTCTCTTGTGTTGTCCGTCCGGATCTCTAATCAATAAGCAAATAAATGGTTATGCTGATTCCGCAACATTAGTCAGTTCAGACTGTTCGTGTCATATATGGCAAATTAATCTTAATTACTAGATGAAAGTGGTTTGATCTTCCTCCAACTTGATGTTGCTAGATCTGCAAGTTTTGAAATGATTGATTCCATTTTATACAGAATTAGTTGAAATGTTTTCTTTTACCTTATCCCCCCAAAAAGCGGAAGGCCAGTAGGTGTTTAAAATTTATCTTACCTTATCAAAAAAAAAAGGATGTTCAAAATTTTTTGAGCTATTCCACTCATTACTTTGAGGTTTTAGGTTCGATATTCTGATTTTTTTCACATGATTAATCTTGCACTGGATTCTCTTTTTCTTTTCACTCACCTCTAAGTCTCCTAAGCTTCTTTTGTTGAACTTATAGGTATGCTCTTCTAGGTGCTGCATCTTTTCTTGGAGGCTCTATGCGTATGACTGTATCTCTCTGTGTCATCATGGTCGAGATTACAAATAACTTAAAGCTCTTACCTCTAATAATGCTGGTTCTTCTCATCTCAAAGGTGCGCTTTGATACTGGCTGGCTTACAATTCTCTCCGACTGACTTTACATTCCCATAGGACTAAGGGTTTTCCATGTGTAGGCTGTTGGTGATGCTTTTAATGAAGGATTATATGAAGAACAGGCTAGATTAAGGGCAATTCCATTACTTGAATCTAGACCAAAGTATCAAATGCGCTATATGATGGCAAAGGAGGCATGTGGGAATCAAAATGTAAGAATTTCTTCAGTGCCCTTGTCATGTTCTGCTCCAACTAGCAGATGTTTGTTTCCTTGTTTGTCCGTAAGGTCATCTTTTTTTTTTCAGAATTGAGCTAAAGACAACTAGTGGTTTCTTTACCTTTTTCTAGTTGTAGTTACTAGCACTCTTGCATGATTTGGACGGTCGAAATCTTACTTCCTTTCTTTTTTGTTTTATTTCTGCTAAAAGCAAGTGAAGCAGCAGCTCTGTATTGCAACAATTCCATGATATTTCAAGAATGAGCTCTACGTTCATGCAACACCATCTGATTTGACTGTGACTAGTAGCCTTAATGTTAAAAGGAAGATGCAAACGAGGCAGAAACTTTACTAGAATTCATCAAGTCCCCCTAAGATTAGAAGCCATATTTTGGATTTTTTGCTCACTTGTACAGAACCCCGCATTACCTTCGTGTTTTTTTTTAATACAATTATTAACATTTCAAAAAAAAAAGAAAAAGAAATCTCTTCTGACCCACACTTGTGCAGTTGCTGTGCAAATTCTAACTCACTAATCACCTGTAATTCCTGCATCTTTTAGGTTGTATACTTCCCTCGGGTTGTGAAGGTTGCAGATTTAGTTTCTATTTTGAGGAGCAATGACCACAATGGTTTCCCTGTAAGTTAAGCTTTGTCCCTCTGCTGAGTTCAATGGAAGCTATCGGCATGTTGGATCATTCTTCTGACTCATTTATTTTTAGGTTGTTGACCACACAAGAAGTGGGGAGACACTTGTTATTGGACTTATACTAAGAAGGTCAGAGATAGCGATGATCTTTTCTGATATTGATGCCTTATTTGGAGACATGGATTTCTATGCCAGAAATCAGTACAGACTTGAACAAACTATTTATTCTATCTTCTTGTTTATGCAGTCATTTATTGGTGCTTCTACAATCAAAAGTTGATTTTCAGCATAGCCCTTTACCCAGTGATTCAAGAGGCGATCTTTTGCCAATCAGGTAACTAGGTTGAATATCACGGAGGATCGCTTATTGGTGCTTCTTTGTCCATTACATGAAAATTTTACAGATCCTGTATTTCTCAGGCACAACCTTAGTGAATTTGTGAAACCCGTTTCTAGTAAAGGGATATCTCTCCATGATATCCATTTCACTCCAGATGATCTGGAGATGTACATTGATCTTGCCCCATTTTTAAACCCGTCTCCGTACGTTGTCCCAGAAGACATGTCATTAACGAAGGTAACATTGTAACTTATTCTAGTTGTTGCTCCTTTATTAATTTCCAAGGCATTATTTTGCTAACGGTTGCATGGAATTGAAGACAACATGACAAAAGTAGGCTTAATTGTTGTCTTAAGGTGGAAAACAAGAATTTATTCCCACTCATGCCCGGGAGACTAAGTTCAGCCATGGTGAACCTCAAATGATCAAAATGTTTAACATTCTGTTGATGGTACAGGTATATAATCTTTTTCGTCAACTAGGACTGAGGCACGCACTTGTTGTTCCACGTCCTGCTCGTGTTATTGGCATGATCACTCGAAAAGATCTGATACTTGAGGTACCTTTGCTATACCTATCTTCATTTATATTTCAAGTGGCGATTTTTTAGTTCAAACCATGCATCTATACTAAGCCTGGTAATAAGTGGGAGCAGGGTAGAGGGGTGGATCCCTACTCCCCTGAGTTTCAAACATGTGGGCCAACTGGGGTTGGACCAGCTAACTCACCAGAGGATTTCTCAGGCCATTTGAAGAAAGTGCTTATTTTTAATTGATGTTAATAGTCTAGATGTTATAATGCAGGATAATGATGATTCAGCGGCCGTAGAGCTCCAATCAACTAGTGTAAGGTCTCTTTCTTTACTCATACTGATGGACATCTATCCTGTTTTGATTTGTTTAAAAAATATCTGTTTCAATTATTATCGGATGTTCGCCTGCTTTTTCCCAGGCATCCCGCCACAGCTGCTCTACACAATTACCTAAAATGTCTAATCATACTAATATTTCTCAGAAATGAAAAAAAAAGGCTTGCTCTACAGGCCACATGTCACAAAGCTTAGAACCGAAGGAAGCGCCGGGCCACCAACCTGAAAATGTACCATAACATTTGCAGATTAACTAAGTCGGGAATGAGTCAGGCCTCCTTTTACATTTTTTTTCCTTCCCTACGTATATTTTGGGCAGTCATTAAGGGCGCACCTCTATGACGAGTGAGCCATACAGGGGTGAATTTATAGGGGAGATTATGGGGCACGTGAACCCATGGCCTCTCCTCAAAATTAGATATTTTTATGTACATATTTTTTAAATTGGTATAATATTAACTGCTGGCATCCATGCTCCAAGAAGGCTTAATGGCGCACTTGGTTGAAGGTTGAGTACTTGACTTATTTACCAAGAGGATAGGGATCACTTCCCACTTAATACATTGTTTCCTCCTCTTTTTTAGTAGGGCACCCCAAATTAGAAATCGTAGATCCGCATCTGGACCCATATTAATCTTTTTTCATTTGTCCAAATTGTCATATTCTTGGTGGCTTAAGCAGTTGCACTAGAAGGGAGTTGAAATATTTTGTCGTATACATTTATTATTCTGGTCATGTTTGTATCATCATGTGGTCATGCACAGCCACTGTGCAGCATATGCAAGTCATCTTTCTTCCGTTTATCACCGTCTTGGTTCAATTTTGTAGCAGATTGGTGACCTCTATTGCATTCTCTTACTTGTAAGAAGGTTGTCATAGAAACATGTCTGTTGCATAGCCTGTGCATTCTTTGTACTATTCATCAATGGATTAACGGTTGTTTCTGGAGTCGCTCCTCTAAATCGAAACAACTTACATGATATTTTGGTTTGTTATTCAGAGGTACACAAGCTAACCATAGAGGAATCAAGAGGAAAGGAGATGTACAACAGCCGCTTCTCGATGGTCTTCTTTAAAATAGAAAATCCCAGCGATTTGCTGCTGTTTCTGCAGTGAAGAATAGCTTCCAGTCTCCCTTCTCAAGATTTGGTTGCAGTAGATCTGATTCTATCTCACTTCATAAATCTGTTGTTATTAGATTCTAGGATATGTATAGTGTATTCATTTCCCCTTGAGGTTCATGGGGTTATAGCAACAGATGATTTCTTTTGTATTTCTTCCAAATAGTGTATGAGAAATTAATTGAAAAGCTGTGCTCCTTTTCATTGTAACTTTTGGAGCAATAGTTGGAAGAAAGTTGATAACGTTGCACATATTCTTGGATTTCAGTGGTCTCTGGAACCTCTGAAATTATAATGTCCATTGAAGGAATTGAAATGTTTTTTTGACTCAAGTTACGAGTGTTAAAGAGTTAAGACTTAAGTCTATTTGTTTGGAGCCAATCCATTCCAATTTATGTAACATAACTTCACGTTTTAGGAACCAAATGAGGAATATCACACGTAGACGGAC
Source organism: Jaltomata sinuosa (assembly GCA_003996215.1). Classification (NCBI taxonomy): domain Eukaryota; kingdom Viridiplantae; phylum Streptophyta; class Magnoliopsida; order Solanales; family Solanaceae; genus Jaltomata; species Jaltomata sinuosa. The sequence continues at coordinate 1,577,830 of QJPP01007185.1, read as the reverse complement.
CTGATTTGAACCTAACACGAAATTAAATGAAGACTTGAAATTTATGACCTTAAACTGTGTTGTGAGACTATAAACCTTTTGAAAATTATAGTTGCAAATATGTCATAATATTCGTGTGGTTATAAAGGCTTTTCATCAAAGATAAAATGAGAAGTGTAATGTTAATTGATTTCAAATTAAAAGTATTTTTTTTAAATGGACTAAAAAGGAAAACATGCCACATAAACAGGAACAAAAGAAGTGATTATAAAATGTTTGAAATATTTGATTTGGCATAAAAAACAATAAACATTTTGTTCTTTTAAACCAGGGTGGTTTGGTTGGGGAGATTAAGTGAATTATCCCGATTAGACTTTTGGATTAAATTTATTCTATGTTTGATTTGAGGTATTAGCTAAAATCAATATTAAAATCAGAACTTAAATTTAGATAACTTATCCCATATAAAAGGTGGGATAAATTATGCAAAAGAAATTCTTTTTCACATTCAACCATGAGAGGGCAACTTGAGCAATCAAAGGTACGCCCTCTTCCACTGACTATGAACAGTTGACAGCTAATGATTTCTACTTTACTAAGCCAGTTCGGTAAGTTAAGGTCCATGCTTAAAACGAAAAAAAAGAGGAAGGGGAAGGGGTCGCCCAAAGCCATGTAAAAAATGTTGCCTTCCTAGCTTATTTTTTAAACTTATCCCATATAAAAGGTGGGATAAATTATGCAGGTTATAGTCCTGGTTTTAATCCCAAAATTATAATCTTGAGATATCCGGATTTCAAACCAAACGGCTTCTAACTTCCAAACATGTAAAAAATGTTGCCTTCCTAGCTTCTTTTTTTTGAATTGTGTTAATCAAAACCTTACAAGAAGCAAATAAACCAACAAGCTTTATCCAAAAAATTATGATATGAAACGAAAAGTACAATCTTGTACAAGTTTTATATTGCCACATGACAAAACTGATAGAAAATTGTGTTACAATTATTACATTTCTGTAAAAACAAACAAGAGAAATTAGTGTTCTCAAACCACTTTAACTTCAGGTCATGATTAACATATTCCAAAACCATGTAAGAAAAACTAAACCTTAGCAAAATCCAAACACTATTGTCCCCTCCTTAAGCAAAATTGACAAGAAGAACTAAAGAAGCAGTCATCACAACACCAATCTTGCTAGGAAGCCAATAAGAAGCATGACTAGGAGAAGGTGAAGGCACTGCTGCAGCAGGGATGTGACTCGACGATGAAGGAGATTGAGATGGAGATGCGGATGATGAGACGCGAAGAACGTTGATATCGACTTTCTGGCCAGCTTGGCAATGACCAGGTACACCGCAGAGGAAGAAATGGTGGCCATGAGTAGTTATGGTAATGGAGTCATTCCCAGTTGTGTGTGTTGCAATAGGAGAAGATGCATTGCAGGACTGGTATTCAGCATGTATTACTTGCATCACATTGTGGAACTGTGGGTGATACTCGAATACTGTCACAAAACTCTTCAATGTCATTCATAATATGAAGAATAAGAGTTTAACTTCTATACACTGTCAATTTAATTAAAAGAACTATTATACTACCAGCCTACCAGGTCACCTATACAAAAGATAACTATAAGTAATCGTCCATAAAAGAAATGTTAGAATGTATATAGACATGGGCGGAGCGGGGGCTTCACTTGAACCCCCTTTCGCTGGAATATTACACTGTATGTACGTTTGACGCCCCCTTGGCTTTTTTCATGTGTCATCTTCAACTCACCGTGGACATGACCCTAGATAGAAGAGCATGAAGTCTTAGGTATCTAGCATATTCATACCCAACGATTTTTCACAAAGTAGTGACGAAACGTACAACTTGTACAAATCTTCCATTTTCCAAGTCGATCCGATCCATTCGTTCATAGAGCTATTTACTCGATCGCAGAATTTCTGAAAAACACATCTAAGAGGGGCAAATTGTCAATTTTGAAAGATACTTATTGTCGACCTCTTTCAGATATGAATCTATCTGATTCAGAAGGGAAGAACTTAGGTCGAGTATTAGCGTAAGTTTAGTTGGTAGTAGAGTGTTTTCTCTCTTCATAGTGGTAGAGCAGAGTTCTAGTCTGGAGTATCTATTTGTTCCCTTACCGTACTATTATTATTATGCTCGCATTATCATATGCTTCGATTTTATTACTATTGTTATTTCCTTTACTTTGGTTATCTTCAATATTTATACTGTCAATATTTTTCTTTCTTCAATATTTTCATCATAACTTTTTACTCTTGCATTTATTTGAAACCATTTTCTTGGACCGGGGTCTATCAGAAACAACCTCTCTCTACCCCACATAGGTAGGAGTAAGGTCTGCGTATATCCCACCCTCTTCAGACCCCACTTGTGGGAATATACTTGATATGTTGTTGTTGTTGTGTACTTCTTTATATTTTAAATCCCCTAAATGAAAATCCCGGCCCCACTACTATATACACATGTGTTAGAGTTCTAAAAGAAATTTTGTACATAATTAAAGATAAAGTCTCCTAAAACAGAATTAGACTGAAAAAGGAGAGGTGGGAGTTGAATCAAACATCTTCTAACTACATGTCTTAAGGCTAAAGAAACTTTTGACAATCTCATGGATCAATAATCTTTCAAAAGGATGCTCATCATAATTGGATTGTTGCACATTTTTTAACATAATCCATATTGTGATAGAAGGATTAACTAATGACATTATAGTTATCCCACTAGCTAGACCTATGGACTTCTCACCTACAACCTTAAATTGCATGGGATTAATATACTAGTAACCTTTACCATTCTAGTTTCTTTGCTTTCTATCTGAGCAATTGCATAAATCTCTTGGATCAATGAACTACACTTACAGAACACAGATAGCATAACTTAATAGCACTATTTTCGGTAGTTATTTTCATTGTGAAGTTCTCATATCAATTACTCCACCACAAGCTGCTAAAGCACACTCAATCAATCGTCAATCTTCCGTGTAAAGCTGACAAGTACAATCATGTGTCATCCAGCGGGATTCGTTGTACCTTGCCTACTCATCCAGGCTTATTTATAACCTACTGGCTACTACAATCTATTCCCCTTAGGTCCAAGGACCCCTATGCCAATCATCACTGGTCCATGAAAAAAAGAACCACCATCTCTTGATTGATCACTACTCTATTCTTGTTTGTTGTTAATGCTACAAATCTCCTTGCCAAATATCTTAGGATTTATGTTATACACTGATATGTAAAGAAGTTTCGCACTATCAGCAGAGTTTAATAGATTGTATAATCAGGTAATTACTTACTCAATTTCCGATATACTAATCTACACTTACTATAGACAATTAGCTTTAATTAGCTCTAAGTGACTTGATAGTATAACTGTATATATGGAAAAAGGGCAGGTTGGTGCTCAAAACATCTCATGTTAGCAGGGTTCGGGAAAGGGCAGCATCCCCAAGGGCCAGGGGTATGATGTAGACAATATTGATTGTTTAACTTTTAGTGTTATATGAAAGTTAAACAATATTGATTGTTTGGTCAGTGGAGATGTGCAATAGCCAGCAATGAATAACCAAATGAACAATATTGTGGTGCAAGGGTTTTAGAGGTCACTGTTGGTTAGTAGTGGGGGGGACATTCAAATTTCAATAATGAAAGCGTGAAAGTGCATCACTCAAATCAAATCAATAGCAAACCAAATTCTGATAGGTGTGCATTAAGTGGAAAAGCTATTACACCTAAAAAAAACAACTGCAACTTGATATCTTTTTCATCAAAAAGTACTGTAGTTGTTAAAATTAATTTAAGCAGATGTAATTAATATTTTAGTAGAGGTACAAACGGCATACATTCTACTCTCTCCAGACCCCACGTTGTGGGAATACACCGGGTATGTTGTTGTAATTAATATTTTAAATGATGACTCCCAAAATGACAATATTTCAAACAGAGAAAGATAATGAATTTTTGGTAGTTACTAGTTAAAATGTGAGCCTGTCTGTTAAAGTTTGGGGGTGTCTCAACAAAATCCCCAGGCCATTGTGTGAAAGGGAATAAAAGAAAAGGTAGTCCGATACACAAAGCATCCCACGTTAGCAGGGTCCTAGGAAGTGTAGCACCCAAGGGGTGTGATGTAAAACAGTTTACCGTAATGCAAGTATTAATGACTGTTTCCACAATTTGAACTCGTGATCTATAGATCACATAGAGATAACTTTACCGTTGCTCCAAAACTCCCTTCCTATCGTATGAAAAAGAATAAACTAGAGACAAAAAGCTAATTTTGTGCAGTCCATGTGTCCCTAAAAGCTAGTAAAAGAATTCATATTTTTTTATGTAATTTAAGGTGTATAGTGGCATACAGAAGGGACTGATTCTTGTTAGTAGGGCTCCCTAAAGTCAAAACAAACAACTGTTTCAATTTTCTGCCAAGAATTTTACATCTTCCCTCTGTTGAACCAAAATATCTCAAACTCAACTTAACAAGTAAAAAACAAGAAAATAAACCTTTCTCAAATAATGTTAAACTAGCGTTTTACCATAAATTTTAAAAATTTATATTCAAATATCTATTTGGTCATGAAATTTGGAAATCTGATGTTCAAATAATTTCAACTTCACAAAAAATGGCTCAGACCAGCTTTTGAATTTTTGAAACTTTCACTCACAAAATTTCAAATTTTTCTAAGTAAAATGCATGTCCAAACACAACTTCAAAAACTCAAATTTCCTAAGTTTCAAATTTCACAAAGTAGGATCACAAAATTTGGGAAAGATTAAGCAAAAGCTTGAAACTTTCTCCTCATATTAACAATTAAGAGTAAATGATTCCAGGGGTGGAACCAGCCTTTTGGCCAGGGGTTCGGTTCAACGAAAAATTATACTATTTATACATGGTTAAAAATATTTTTTTATGTATATTATAGTAGATGTTAAACCCTCCGACTAGTTCGTGTATTTATTTTTCCATATTTTGAACCCTTACTGGAAATCCTGACTTCGCCTCTGCATGAGTCTCCAACAACCAAGAATTTTGAAAACAAGGGAAAAAATTTCATGTATAATGAACATGAAGGAGGAAAAGACATACCAATTACATCACCAAGTAAAAAGGTTTTATTAGCAGCCCATTGTTTGTAATCAACATTACCAATAGTTGTCCAACCAGCTGATTCTCCAACCTTATAAATAGCCCCAAAACTGAGCTGCATAAAACAAGCTAAAATCAAGAAAACAAGAATCATTTTAGGTCTGTTTTCAAGAACATAAGCCATGGATAGAGATAGATAGGTACTGAGAATTTGACTATTTTGGTTCCTTGAGGAGTTTTTTTTTTTTTATGTACTTTTGGGGTTTTCAGAACTGAAGAGTCTCATTCTAAACTAGCAGTTATATATATCTTCAGGAATTCAGGACTAGGATTTTTTTGAAAATTACATCTGTGCTGCTTATAATAATGATGTGTCTCTTTAGTAAAAGCATTGTTTGGTACGTGGGATAAGGTGGGATATTAAGTTTGAAATATAAATTTTTTTGTGTTATGTCTACCAAACGCAGGATAAACTTTATCCAAACTTAATTGTACCAAGATAAATTATTTTATCCCATCTCTTAAGTGAGATAAATTAATCTAAAAATTATAATCTCAAAATAAAGCGTATCAAATGATTCCCAGTACTAAGAGGCAGTCGTCACGCTTTTTTTTTTTTTTTAAAAAAAGGAAGAATAAAGGAAGTCGTCCTGATCATGCCTAGAAAAAGACATGTTTTTCTTTATAGGAAAATAATTTTTTTATTGGAATATAAAGTCAGAATCAAGAAATTATATTTCTGAAGGAGTCCAAAAATTATAATCTCAAAATAAAGCGTACCAAATGATTCCCAGTACTAAGAGGCAGTCGTCACGCTTTTTTTTTTTTTTAAAAAAAAAGGAAGAATAAAGGAAGTCGTCCTGATCATGCCTAGAAAAAGACATGTTTTTCTTTATAGGAAAATACATTTTTTATTGGAATATAAAGTCAGAATCAAGAAATTATATTTCTGAAGGAGTATAAAAAAAGAAGACTTTTATAAAAAGGCCACGTAGTATACCAAGCATCTCACTTTTACTTAAAATTCAGGGAAATATCACATCTCTAAGGGGTATGATATAGGACAACCTCCCTTGAGGCAATTGGTAAGTATTAATGAGTAATTTCACGGTTCAAATTCGTAAGTCATGATTTATAGGTCACACACAAATTAAAATTAAATTTTTTTGATAGTTATATTAAGGCATACTATAAAATATACCCTTTAACTATGCCTCAGCTCACATTTATGCCCTTTAATTTTGAATGTGCACAAGTAGACACTAAAACTTGTATAAAGTTGAACTAGTAGACACATGCGTCATACACGTAGCATGCCACGTAGGGATGCGAATTACCACATAGGACGCCACGTATGACGCATGTGTTTACTTGTTCAACTTTATACAAGTTTAAGTGTCTACTTGTGCATATTCAAAATTAGAGGGCATAAATATAAGCTGAGATCAAGTTAAAGGACATGTTTACGTATTATGCCTTATATTAATTATGGATTATTTCTTGAAAGGATACAATAAATTAAACATCATGGACTATGGTTGGCAGTTGGGAGAAGCAGTAATTGACTTAATTTTAGAAATACGGTTGGAAGACTTGAAAGGAAAGGATGTTTGGGTATTGGTGGGTAGTTTGGATCATACCACACACAAATTAAAGTATGTTGCTTTTGCCTTTTAGTTTAGAGGTCAAATTTGTTTGTTTGTTTGTTTGTTTGTTTGGTGTGAAGTTCAACATATTTGCTTATTGGGGGGTCATGTCTAGTTGAAGACTAAGCCTTTAAGTTTGCTCTAATTAAGTACGAGATACAAAGCTATCATTAGGGAATTAGTAGGGGAGAGATATATAGTATCACTTATTAATGAAATAAGTAATTAAAAAGAAAATAGAAGAATTAGCTTAAATAGACGTTTATCGATCATCTGATTAAATTAAAAATAGCCCGATAAGTGTGTAATATATGTATAGTTCATGTATAAATGTGTATGATCATTTATAATAAGTGTATAATCTATGTATCCCGTCTAGAGAAAGTAAACAGTAAATCTGCATGATTATTCGTGTAAAGATCCCTTATATATATATATATATATATATATATATATATATATATATATATATATATATATATATAGTAGTGGTGCGCGTGGCTAGGGAGCGCAAGGCTCCGAAGTTTCTTTGGAGAGAAAATTATATTGTATTTATAAGGTCAAAATTACTTTTTATGCATATATATAATAGATGTTGAATCTCTTTGACTTCTTCGTGTGTTTATCTTTATACTTTGAACTCATTTAGTAAAAACTCTGACTTCGTCATTGCTTGAAAGCTGACTCGAACATTATTAAAATATATATAAAAAAAAACTACTTGACTTACATGCTCAATCTCTTTAAGTGCAGTATAATTCTCATACCATTTTTTTGATACGTTGTTTTTTAACATTTGAACATAATCTAATATATAATAAAATTCTTAGATGTGTACGCTTTATTTAGTTTCCACCTTTAGGAATAGAAAAAAAAAATTAATAGGGAGCGCTTTTTCTTTAATAAATTTTATAGAGCGTGAATCTAAATTAATCGAAGCTTTAGTACGAATATCAAATACGAGTTCGAAAACAAAAAACAATGAGTGAGAGGGGTGGAGTGGGTGAGAGGGAGAGAGAACACTTAGTCAAAATAAAATCTTATTTTCATATTTCTCATTTCTTACCTTAATTCTGAATCTATTTCTTGAAAGAAAATAAGCTTCTTGAAATTGCACCATTGATATTTAAATAAAATAAGTGTTATACATCTGAGTAGAAATTCGAAAAAAATTGGAGAGAGAGAGAAATAAAGAGGAGTCGCTATCAGCAGCTTGATGACTAGTTGTCCACATTTATTAAAACTTGACTATGTCCGTTTACAAGGACAAAATAAAAATAAATTGTGTTAAAAGACTGAAGAAATAAAGGCTATCACAAGCTAGCACAACATAACTCAAATTTCATTTTTACCAAACTTTGCAATATCTTGGCCCCTACTACAAGTCTTCCCTCAAGAAAATTAAGGGAACATTTTGAAAAAGAGTGTCAATAATTGTAATATGTTTAATGAACAATGTCATTGAAGGGCATAATATAAACATAATACATTGAATTAGTTTTTAATTAGTAAAAGAAATATCGACTCACTTATTCAACTAGCAATCAATAATTAAGCACCAAGCTCAGACATGAAGAAGTTATTTTTCACTAATTGATCACCTCTTAAAAAGGTTAGTATAAACAACTTGTGGCTTGTATCGTTTCAATTTTATCTGATGTCCCAGAAAGGACACAACTCGTTGCTTGTAATTTTAGCATACATACTAATTATAACAGCTATTAGCACCAATTTAGTCAAGGATTAAGCATGGCAATTGGAGCCCAAAAAAAATTGGTAGCAGATAGCTAAATTTTTCAAATCGGACAAAAAAATACCAGGATTTGAATATTCTCACCCCGATTTCACTCAATAACCCATAAACTTCTCAAGGTAATCCTCTGTAATCGAAAAAAATGTCAGGTTATCGGAAAGTCTCATTTTCAACACATTTTTTTGTCCAGGAATGATTTTACTTTTCCATCTTAAAATACCTTCTCTTTTTAGTGGCGTTGTTGGAATTTGTTGAAAATATATAAAATTTGAGGAAGTCTGGAGATGATTTGAATTGGTTTGGATATAACAGGTATACATGATATATAGGACATATATGGATATACAAAAAATACAGAGGTATATTAGGAGATATACACAAATACAATGCCTCAAAAATCCATTTTCATACATCCTCCTTTGTTCCATATCAAGTTTAATAAGTTTTGCCTTATGGGTCATAATTATGACTTCGAAGGTTTGTCCATGAGGCAAGTAAAGGTCAAAAGTTCAAGCTCATTCGTGTAATTTCCTGCTTTTTTGTGTCTAAATACTCAATATGCAAACCTCTATCGGGCCTAATCCATATAGCCAGAGACCTTGTCTTAGTTTGTAGTAGAAGTTTTATTTAATAGATCTAAAAAGCAAAATATTCATATGAATTTCGACTAAACTAGAGATTGAAGTCCCTTATGCAAAATGAAGATATTAAAACGAATAAACAACGGAATCTTAAAGACACTCAGCTTTGGACATGTTACTTTGAATTGTGCTGTTATTAATTATTGGCACAAATGATACGTAAATGTAATTCGTTGTTCGAATAACTATTCAGAGTTTCATACGTATGAATTATATCATACATGAATTTAACATTCTTAAACGTATGAGGGACTAACCCTTATGCTATTGACTTGGGCAAGGATTTTTTTTGACGAGGATGAGGAAGATAATATGTTAGACATATGCTTTGATAAAGTGGCAAGGGATGGAGATATCTCACCTAGGCAACAAAGAAGTGGAAGCAACAAAAGCAAAAAGAAGACACATGAAAGACAGCATAGTTGGGACGGTAAGTGATCAGGGAGTTTGTTCCAAGGCATCTACCGATACAGCTTGCAAAGCAAAATCATATGACAGTGTTAATTGTTTCAGCAAGATCCATTAAATCCAAGAATAAATGATGAAACATCAATTGTTGTTGGACAAATTTGAAGAAAAAGACAAGAGGAAAATACTTCAGGTTACTATAGAGGGGCGGGCAATCTATCTTTTTGAATTTATACATTTGTAAAAGGAAGTTTGAGTTTGATAACTCAACTTTCTTCTTGGTTTTTATAATTTTACACTATTTAAGCATCTTAATTTGTAATATCATCACAGAGTGTATCACAAACTCTGTGATGATCATAAAATACCTAGTTCTCTCTAGCTCTCTTATTTTCTTCATGCTTGTTAATTAGTAGAGGGGCGTTACTCATTAGGATTGGTAAGGTAAGGCCTATCCCCCCTTGCTTGTACTTATCCCTGTTGATGATTTTTTATTAATTAAAAAGCCGCTAGACACTCTGTCTAGTGGTATAAATTAAAAAAAAAAAAAAGTTATAATACAACCAATTATAATCTAAGCCAAACAGCTTCCTTCTTCAGAAAGTCTTAATTCTTTTTTTTTTCTTTTTCATGACACCAAAAAAGTAATCACTCAAATCTTTTTCCAATTCTTATGCCAAATTTCGAGCCACCATACATACATTACAAGAAATTAAACACCAAAGTGTTTGCCCAAAAAAAAAAACTTATACCAGCTTCAAATATACCTATGATTCCATTAATTTTCACCATTGTGTAATTATCTCTTACCTGTGGACTAAACAATTTCTATTACATTGGAGGATTAGGGAAGATAAAGAGGGAAAATGAAGAGTAAAAATTTAATTCACACCTATTTTGTGAGACTCTTATCGATACCACTAGACAGTTAACTTATTTCTATGCATCTCTAGTATCGATACCACTAAACATGTTTTCTTTGATTATTTTTTTTATAACCGTGAAGCAGGATCAAATCCATTAGCATGTCCATTCTTCTTAACAACATCATCATCATCGACCATGTACTTCTTCCATAACCAATGTTGCTTCCACACTCTGTCCGTCATCTCCTCAATCGGGATATTCTTCGTCTCGGGCAACAAGAAGAAGACGAACAACGACATGATGAAAATCCACCCCGAAAAGAACAAGAATATCCCGTACTTGAAATGACAAAGCATCGATAGAAACGCTTGTGCCATAACAAACGTGAATAGCAAGTTAACACATACTGTAACACTCTGCCCGGCCGAACGTGTTTCCAACGGGAACGTCTCGCTAGGAATTAACCATCCTAGCGGGCCCCACGACCACGCGAAAGCCGACACGTACGTGCATATCATGATCACTACGAATATTCCCCAACCGTGACTAAGGTTGTCTGAATGGTCCGTTACTTTGATACCTAGGATAACTGCGATTATTATTTGGGACAACAACATTTGGACCCCGGCTTCAAGGAGGAGGATTCGTCGTCCAAGCTTGTCTACGGAGTAGACGGAGACTACGGTGGAGAGGACATTGACGGCTCCGGTGATGACGGCTGAGTAAAGGGCGGCGCTGTTACCGAAACCTAGCGTTGAAAATAAAACGGGTGCGTAGAACATAATGGCGTTTATTCCTGTGAATTGCTGGAATACCTGTTGCATGAAAAAGGAAAATAATGAATTATCAATTATAACTCATTTAATTTGTTCAGGTTTGAGTTGATTATTGGCCCGACGTTTATTAGTTCAACTCATTTTAGGTCATTAAAATTGAGAATTTTACATAATTAGAGCAAATTGATCCACGAGAAATCTTGTCAAAATATTTTTTTTTATTTGATATGTCATATATAGTCATAATTTAAAAAAAAAAATTATTAGGTATTAAATAATTATAAAAGAACAAATAAAAATAACTACAATAATTGAATCGTTTTTAAGTCTATTTCAGCTCAAGTAATTTTTTATCCGCCCTAATTCAGCCAAACCTACTTATTTGACACATAGTTCTGGAGTTTCACTAGTAGCACTTCGAATCTACTTTATTTTATTTGTGTGACACAAGTAATTAGGCATAAAATTGAGTACTTTATAACCAATTAAGCATTATGTTAAACATCTATAAAGTGTAAAAGAAGTACTAATTGTTCATAATAAGTCAAACTAATAACTTGAAAAATAATTTTAATTAAAAAACTGACCTGGAGGGCAACAGAGATGATCAATTGAGGTCTATTTTTACGTTGGAGTAAATTTCTGAAAGGGTGCTTGACTTCTTTAGCAATACGACTAGCCTCCACAAGTTCCAAGAATTCAGGTTCAATGTTGTCTGTACCTCGTATTTTTCTAAGTACTTCTTTCCCTTCTTCTAAATAACCTCTTTCTATCAAACTGTTTGGTGTTTCTACCACAAATAATGCACCCAACGTCAATAGTGCTGCTGGAAAACCTGCTAACCCTAATGATAATCTCCATCCCCATCCTCCACTTATTCTGCATTAATAACAATTTAGATAAATGAGTTATGATTATTAGGTAAAAATTCGATGGGAAAAATAGAAAGCTACTACCATGAAATTTTAATAAATTATTTTCTACGTCCTCTTTGTTTCATTGCATGTGTCTTAGTTTACACTTTTGAATTTTGTTATCTTAAGTAAGCAAAAGACATATATAATGTACCAAAAAGCCTTTTGACACTGCTAAAAAGGGGACCAAATTCCAACCGACTTTTCCAACAGAATCGCTTGAAATTTTGATGGTAATTCATCGAAAATGTTACCGACTAGACAAGTTTTGACAGATTTCCGACTGGACATTGATGGAAATTTTCATTTTTGTAGCAGTGTGAAACTTGTTGTCTTAAACATGCCAATATTAAAATTACAAATTTACTAAATAATAAAAAATAAAATTCTCTTTTAAATAAGCTAAAAAGGAATAAGAGTGCATAAGGAGTAGTACTATACTCCCAAAAATTTCAGTTTGATGTTTTAATCTTTTAGTGGTACACTCTTGATTGACAATTCCAAAAAAAAATGCATTCTTTAGGAAAAAAGTGTAGTACAAATATACTCTTATTTTCCCCTCAAAATAATATAGCACAGAATAAATGATTTTCTAATCTTTTACAATCTTTTCTTAGTTTTATATTTTTTTTTGTAAGAGAATTTTATTTTACATATAAATAAATTGAAAAAAAAAATTATTTTTATTCAATTTTTAAGTAGTCAAGATCTCAGTTCCCTCATACAACACTTGTGTGGTAGTTGAAAACAATTCCAGCCAAGTGGATGAAACAAAACAATAAAGACAAGTACACACAAAATAACATAGGAGAGTAAATGAAGTGTCAAAACATGTGTGGTCAATATCAGACTCCAACTTTTTCTTTCCTACTATGAAAGAATTCCCTTTAAAAAATGAAAAAAATTGTAAACAAAAGAGTCGTTTAACTTTTATTTTCAACCATGTGGACTCATGCAATTTTTTTGAACAATAAAATCAAATTCATGACGTTAACATTTATTTGGTACGTAGGACATGGTGGGGAGTGACCAATATACCAATGAAAAAAAGGCCAAAAAACTTGACTATTGACATTTTTTGCCAGTAATTTATAGGTAAACAAGTTACACGTGTAAGCTTTATACTCCAATGTTAATAAAAGTAAACCTCTTAATTTATTACGTACTCTTAATTTATTACGTACTCAATCATGCATTATATTATATAGTCTCCTTATAAACCAAAAACAAGATCGAAATAATTGACGTTAACGATAAAATAAATATCGAATACGAGTAAATCTTTTTCCGTAGAGGGCGAAAAACTTACTTGGCAGTTCCGTAGTTGACGAGGTTGGCGAAAAGAATACCAATAGTTACGTTAAGTTGGAACAAAATGTTAAGTCCTCCACGAATTCTTGTAGGTGCTATTTCTGATAAAAATAGTGGAACAGCCTGAAATGTAAATACACATTAAATAAATGTTAATTTTGAGAAATATAGAAGATAAAGAATTGGAAAGTACATACTATTTTTTTCTCCATAAAATTAACTAAATACAAAAAAATTACTTAAATATAAAAGGAGATTTATTCACGAGTGACTTGCAAATTCTTCTTCATAAAGTTCTTTTTTTTTTAATCAGATTATTAAGAGGACAATGTATTGTTTGCTTCGGGCCCGCACAAATCTGTCTATCGGGCTATGCTACATCGAGCCTCAAAAATGAGTATATCATGCATGTGAACTTAAGCTATACCCTTGTAATATTATTCGTCTAAGATGTCGTGTAAGCTTATCGGTTTAAAATTTTGCTAGGCATATTTGACCTGCCCTTCGTTAAAAACGTCACAATCGCTTCTTCTTTCTTTGAATGATATCTGATATTCAAACTTGTGATACTCTAGTTCAAATTGTAATTACTGAAATATCCCTCAACCAAAAGGTGAAAGGATAAGGATAAAAAGAAGTAAAGGTAATACTTAGCAATTTATCAAAAAAAAAAGAAAGAACCAAAATTCAAAGAAAAGAGTTGAGAAATGATGGCCAAAGGAATATAAAGTAGAAAGTAAAAGGAATTAGCTTTGCAAAGTGGGAAAGATACAAGGAAGCTGCCTATAGAGGACTTTTCTTGACAAAGACAAAGCTTTTTGAGTCTCCCACCTAAACTTTATGCTTTTTCTTATACTTTTATGATTCTAAAAGAGTCTAACTCACATGTGTAATACAAACAAATTAAAGTTGATGACCCAAATTATTTAAAGCAAGAAAACACAAAAAGTTGGAAAAAAAGCTTTAGTGAGATTTGGACTTAAGAATAATTATAGCAAAAGATAACAAGGGTAGATCTTTTCTCACCTACGAGGGTGAAGCTAGATAGGGCCGAGTAGATAAATTACATTGTTTATATATGATTAAAATAATATTTTTTTATATATATAGTAGATGTTGAACCCTTCTTCGTATTTTGAACAACTAGTGAAAATTCTGCCTCCGCTGCTACCTCCATCCCCTCCCACCCACGCAAGTTATGGACCCCAAGTCTCCCATTTTCCACAACATGGCCACCGAGGTCCATGGTCGACCACAATTTCCGGTTTTGATTCTTAAGACGAACAATCATATAAAAGATTCATGTGTAATTATTATATAATATTTATTTCTTACTCAATATTTAATACTATATTTTTAAAATATCTGATTAACCAGAATATATGCCGAAAATCTTATTTTTAAAAAGATATTTACCACTTATCATAAATCTTTAATAATTATAGAATACTACTCTAATGCCTATAAAGAAATAGGGACAGTTTTCTAAGAGAGGAAGTCTAATACAACCAAACTATAACAGAGAAATTAAAAAAATACTAGCGTGGTCCCTGCACAAGCAATGCAGATTGAATATAATGAGTCTGGCAGAGCTACGTAAAAACAAGGGTGATTAGTTAAATATTTTTTATTGAAAAATTATATTTTATATAAAAAAAAATTATATTGTATATACAGGTTAAAAACTACTTTTTATACGTACATATTAAATTATGAAAACCCATGACGAAACGATAACCATGTAAATTGTTTTGCCCCTTTCTTTTATTTAACTTACTGTACTATTTTATTTTGTATTTTGAATTATTAACTTTATCACCCATCCCTTATTGAGGATTAGATGGATAAAATTAAAGATATAACTAGTGTACAGTGTGTAAACCATACTCATTTATAAAAGAAATTAATGTTCTTTACATTTTTCTAAAAGTCTCATATTAATGACAAAACTTCTCAAAATTCGTATTATATTATTCTCTTTGACCAATATTTAATTTTTTCACTTTATTACTCTTTTTTTAACTGTTACGAAACTTTATCTACTTCTCAAGAAGATAATTTTTCCGAAGACACTATTTCAAGTTCTTGAAGCTAATTAGTTTATCCACTTTCCTTTTTAACTTTATTTATGTGCACTTATATAAAGTGTTTACACTATAGCAACAGATAATTTTTCATAACAAAACCTAGAAAATAAAATACCAGTCCGACTTTTTTATAACAATCATCCTCTATAATTAATAACAATTTAGTGTATTATATTAGCTACAATTCTCTTGTCTTTTTTGGAATCAATTTTTCATATTATGTTATATTATATGCTCTCTGGAACAACATCCAACTATAGCAGTCAAAAAATATCTAAACAAATAACAGTGACGTAATAAAACGGGTTAAATTGTACAAAAATGTTTTTATTTTTTTTTAAAAAAAGTGAGAATAATTAAGGAAGTCTTTACCTGATTAGCAAATCCAACCCCACAACCAAGAAGAATCCTTCCAATAATAAGCATAGCCAAATCTTGAGCAGCAGCATTTAGTACAACTCCGATGATAAAAAAACAACCGGCGATTAACATCGTTAATCTCCGACCAAGCTTTCTTGTCGTGTATGACGCAAAAAACGTCGCCGTTAAACCAGCCAGATATAAGGATGAAGTAAATAATTGCAATCCTTGATTATCATACTTGCAGTAATTACTATCTAGCCCTTGTTCCTTTGTTCTCTTGTAAACCGTTGGAAAGAATTTTTTCAGAAATGGTTCCATTGATGTAACTCCACCTGTAATTTTTAAAAAAAAACAAATAATAGAAACCATTAAAATGAGTCGTAACGGTAAAATTGTTTCTGTTGACTTATAGGTCATGGATTGATTCGTGACGTGAAACATACACTAACATGCGAGGATTTGGGCACCGAACTATCAATATTTTATCGAATTTTAAGAAAATCTTTTTATTACAGGTTCGAGCCGTGAAAACAGTCTGATATTTATCAAAATTTAAGAATTGTTTTTCTTTTTTTCTCTTTTTGGTCATGAACTTTTAGGCTTTCCAGAGAGTTGGGAAAATCCAATTTAGCCGGAAAAGTTGCACTTTCCCCCTTTTTTTTTTCTTTATATACGGAAAAGGTATCTTATTTTAAAAGTTTTTTAAAAAAAACAATATTGCAGTTTTAAGAAATATTCTACCAAGCAAAACTTGGGTCAGCATATACTATAATTTACCCCATTACGTATTAGCGTAAAAAGGAGAAAAAAACAAAAAAAAATTGCTTTAAAAGGTATTCGAATTTTATTGTTTGGCATGGGGGCGAAGCTAGGGACGCGAGGGATTCATTCGAATTCCTTCACTGGAAATTACACTGTATATAACATTTCAAATTCTGATCATCATCATAATATAATTAAGGTAGCAACTAAAAATAAGTTTATTAAAAGAAAAAAAAATGATAAATGTAAATATGGAGTAAAAATAATTTACCAGAAACTCCGACATCATAACCAAACATAAGTCCTCCGGTAGCAGCCATAATACAAGAGATGATAACAATAGGTGTAATTTTAGCCTCGAAATGCGTGCCTCCGGCACCGGAGGTCGAAAATCCTCCACCGGCCATCGTGTAGTGCTAAGTTTTCCGGCTTCAAATGCACTAGAAGATGGTTTAATTATATGAGAAAAAAAAAAATGTAATGAAAGAGTTGATATTTTTGTGTGATGCAAATTATGGGAGAAGCATAGGGGGCTATATATAGAGTAATGGAGAAATATATTAAGGACTAAATTAACAAGGATGGAACCCCACGCCACAAGTATCTTTACACGTGGATTATATATGAGTTGACTATATATCTAAGTTTGTGAATTTATATATTTTTTAGTAAAATTAATTTCTTGCTAGACGGCTCATGTCTGTACTAGTCAACTCAAACGTAAGTTAGTTTTTTCAAAAGTAGTGTACACATATGGTTGGCGTTTGGAATTTGGATTAGTAAAATGATCGGGTCGATGAGATGTATTTATCCTTAATCAAAGATCCTAAATTATTTTTTTTACCACTTTCGATGATGCATGGACCTCCCGGGCAGCGGTAGAGCTAGTAAGGGCTCAAGGGTTTTATTCGAACATTCTTCTATAAAAAATTATCTCATTTATATATGGTTAAAATTATTTTTACGTATATATAATAGGTGTTGAATTCTCTTTGATCTTTTCATGTGTTTACTTTTTATTTTTCGAACCTCCTTAGTGAAAATTTTAGCTTTACCACAGCTTCAGTGTATCAAATCGAATATTCAGGTATCAAACATGGTTTATTTTACATTTGAATCTGCTAGAGGGCATTTGACCCATGAAATTTTTGAAAAATCTGTTTTCACTTTATTTACTTTTTACAAGAATTTAAAAAAAAAATCAAAAATAACATAAAATTATTTTTACTTTTTTCACTCTGAATTATTCACAAAAATTCAAAAATAACTTTAATTTATTTCATGGTCAAACACATTTTCCTCCGTACCGAACACACCCAAAAAGGATAAAGTTTTGCAAATAAATTTGAATTAGTCGGTGAGAGACAATAAATTTGGATTAGGTCGGTCGACAGTAAATTGTTATTTTGAGAGCTTTGTATTAATGTCTAAGAAAAGTACTTAATTACCTTAGAGTTTAAGAATACTAAAACGAAAAATACACTTTTCGTAAAACACTGATATGTGGGGGGGGGGGGGGGGGATTATACAAGTGGATAATTAGTTTTTTTGGGGGGTCAAAAAGTGGATAATTAGGTTATCCCGTTGGGTAGCACAAATTGTGCGTTATTTAATACAAGTTAATGCAGCTTTATAGAGTATCCAATTGTTTTAGACTTTTTTCATCAAATTGCTAACGATCACTGGTTTAAACCTTGAAAACAGTCTCTTGCAGAAATGCAAGGTAAAATTGCATACAATAGATCCTCGTAATCAGGCTCTTCCCCAGACCTTACGCATAGCGAGAGCTTTAGTTCATCGGACTGCCTTTTTTATTGTTCAATCCAATCCAATACTATCATTTTGTGCTACTACTTGTTGTGTCAAGTGTGTATCCATTAAATATTTAGAAATTTGTGGATTTGACCAACAATTAATTGTTCCATAAATTTTAGTTTCCATTCCAGTGTTCGAGAGCCAATTTATTTGTCTTTCCGTCTTACTAACTTGGATTTCATTTTCGAAGAATCAATTTAGAACTGTTGTGAGAAAATTGATTTTGTGATTTGAGAATTTTAATTTAGCCTAATACAAATTAATAAAAGTAGACTGAATAGTTTATTTCGTGCTTTCTTAGAATATTAGGAATTATTAGACTCTTAACATGCATGCATGATAGGCCTAATTAATAAATATTAATATCAATTCTGAATGGTTCATTTCTTGGATTTTTAGAATATTATTAGTAGGAATTATTAGACCTCACATGATCACATGAAAAACTCGTAAAGAGACACCCAACGGAGCAGCAATAATTAGGCCATATAACAAATTAACAACAGTGATGAAGTTTTCACCTAATTATAACAAATAAGATGAATAGAATTCAAAAAAACTCTTGAGCGAACTCTTTTTCTTTAGATTTCTTTTAGTAATAAAGAGATGTTTGAGGCCTTTTATTCCGTCCAAGGTCTTAAACCTAATATTTGAAAGGAGATATCTTTGAGAGCAGTTAAAGAAAGTGTCGAAATGCATTCAGAAATCATAATTAGTTATCAGAGACTTCAATTGGTCCTTTCTCACCTGCTTCTTTGTTGTTGCTAGCTTTGTTCCTCACATACATCGATGATTCAGGAATATATTCGTTATGATAGTATCAATTGAAATTAACGATTCTAATTATATTATAATAAAAGCTTTTACTAGAATAATCAGTGTTAATTACTTGACCGTTGGAGGAGAATGATAATAAGAGGATTAATTAACTATAAGAGGATAAAAAAAAATTGGATCTTTTTCTTCGAAAAGTTCAAGTGAATGTTGTTAAAAATATACAAAGAATTACGTAATGAAATGACTTTACCCTCCCTGGAAAATGGAGGTAACAGTTGTCCTCATTCAAAGAAAGAGAATCTTAAGAGGGACAAAAAGGTACACATCGATCTTTTTTTAATTGGGGATAATTGCACATTTGATCCTTTCTGTATTTGATTAAGCACATTAAGCTTTCAAGTAAATAAAATGTGTTTTTTGGTCTAATACATCAATAATGAAATGATTTAGTACCTAATAATTTTTAAAGATTCACAATATGCGGATTCAAAAATGCACATATCAACTAATTAAAGATTAAATAAGCATAGATAAAGGATCAAATCAGAATATCAGTATTTTGAGGGAGTAAAAGCACAAATTTCACAAATAAATGGTTGTTCATCCCTTATTTGTAGAGATTTTAAATTCGCCTTTGAGGTATCCAACTAACTGTGTTTAACTTTCAACGAATATAGTTTTATGGTTTTTTAATCCTCTTACTAACAAATCTTTTGTGAATTTAATAAATTTTCAAATATAAAACCATGTATATGCTCGGGTTTTATTGTTAAAGGATAGTATATTGATACTTTATACAAAAACCTATTAATTTTGTTTGAGAATTTGTTATTGGAGGAACTAAAAGTAGGATTATATCAATTGAAAGTTAAATGTGTTTATTATGATGTTATGAGTGCTAAAACACAATTTGAAATAATTAAAGAACTAAAATTGCAATTTTCTTTTTAAAATTCATATTCATATGGAGGCGACGTGTCAACCATATTTGTTTAGTGATCCACATGTAACATACCAATAAGGACTTGGAATTAGTTCACATGGAAATCAATACATTCAATAAAAAAAAATATAGTTAAGCAAAAATACTTGTTATATAAACAAACAAAGAAAAAGATTCACTAAACTTATTAAAACAGGGTATAATTTGTTAATGTAATAGGTGGTTGGAAACACCCTTAGTCTATCCTTTAAAATAAGGATAGGATAAACAAAACAACAACAAAAATAGAGATATTTTTCTAGCCATATTTTACTTTCTCTCCCATTGTGAAAAAATTATCCATTGTTGCCTCTCATAGAGTTTGGGCTGTGTCTTAGTGTAATCATGTTCTCATATCAAGTATTGATGATCGCCTTAATAAACTATTGTCTTATCAACTAGCTAATCAAACGCGAATTCTTCTTTTCTCCATTTCTATAACAGCTCGATTTTTAATGACAACATCTTGATAAGGATATCTATTGATTTTACTTTTTTACTTTCAAATTCTCCTCCTCACGTGTATTTTGGGTGGGGCAGCCAGCAGGGTTTTTTTAAAAAAAAAAAATGATCACGATTTCACTTAATATATTTTTGAATGGTATAAGTTCACCTAAAATTCTCAATTCCAATCTCTCCTACGATAACAATTATGCTTCAATCTAAATTATTCCCTCCATTTCTTTTAAGTTGTCATGTATACTAAAAATAGTTATTTCAAAATAAGTATTTGTCAATTTAAAAAATCAAGAGATAATTAATTACTTTTTCTCAACTTTACCCTTAGCATTATTTATTCTAGAACTAAGAGACACATAATTAGACAAAGATTAATAAGGAATATATGAGTCAAATTACACTCCTAATTAATTTTTCTTAATAGTTGTACAACGTCTTATCATGACAACTAAAAAGGAACAGAGAAAGTAGTAAAGATCGGTTTAGATTCCGATCTACTTGATTTTTATTTTTTTATTTTTTGGGTTAGGGGAGGGGAGTTAAAAAGGATTCTACAAAACAAAGTCAAAATTTCAGTTATAATTGAACAGTTTAGTCAATTACTTCGACTTGTGCCTACTTATCTGGGTATTTTAACTTCAAATTCTGCTAAAATTGACTACAACCTCATGTTGTAGCAGGTGTTTGAAATTTCTTTTTTGGTTTTTTCATCCGGAATCCAAACTTTTATGTGTTTGAAAAGTACTAAAGGAGTAAAATGCTCCTTACGTAAACAATTTCATTTTCAGGATTCAAAGTCGCAAATGTTTAAAAAAAATTGAAAAAAGTAAAAAGAGAATTGTAGCTTTGGTTTGTTTCAACTAAACACTTAAATTTTGCGAGACTCCTATTACTTTCCTATCTGTGTCCGAAGTGAAATTATTACCAAGACTATAAATATACTTAAGTTTATCAGGTGTTACACACGCGCCATATATATGAAACTCTAAATTCTTATTGAAATTATAGTATGTGCCAATACTTTCTAATTTGTAGGCTTTAATTTAAGAATACAAACATTAATTAATTCCACATTAAGATTTTCTTTTTTTGTCACAGATTTGATTGAATATACGTTGATGTTGTTGGATTGATTTCATTACATATTGATATGACGAATATATAAAAAATTCCCGATGAGAAAAGGAAATAAAAATGATTAATTTAAGAAATAAGAAACAAAGTCATATATCACTAGTTGTAGGTCTATATATTTGTGTAGAACACCAAAATTGACCACGGCAGAGATATTATTGATAAATCTCCCAAGTCCAAAATAGCAGTAGAATATTACTTCATCCGTCTCAAATTATTTATCGTAGTTTCTTTATTATTACAAATTATTTATCATTTAAAAAGTTTTAGATAAAATTAATTATTCATTCTCATTTTATCTTTAATAGTAATTATTCTTATAAGCTACTAACCCTTCAATTATGAATGATAAAATCCCTTCGTCTAAAATTATCTGTCGTGATTTTTCTTTTATAGCAAATTATTTATTATTTTAAAAGTTCAAGACACAAGATAAAATTAATTATTCTTTTCTCATTTTACCTTTAATAGTAATGATTCTTAAAAACTACTAACACTTCGATTATTGAGTGATAACACATAAATAAAGTAAATATTCAATAAATTATATTTTAAGATATAAATAAGGGTAAGATGAAAATCAAAATTCTTCTTAATTAAGGGGCATGTGAAAGAGAAAGACGACAGATAATTTGAGGAGGAATTATTGAAAATTAAATACTGGATTTGGATAAGAAGGAATATGCCTAGTAGAGATGCAAAAGTTGTTAATTTATAACTTAGCTTTTTGTAGGCATATTTACATATTCACACGATAAAACAAATATCGCCAAAAATTAGAGTGTTTGTGGAAATATTTTATTACAATTTGTACTTTGCTTCCACAAAAATATACTTGTGAGTTGTGATGTTGATATATATATATACATTCATTCATTTATGACCATTTGTAGGATGTTCATGTTCTTTTTTCATTTATTTCTGTCACACTTGTAATTTTGCATCCACGTAAATATTGTTGGGTTCGAAATCCGAAGGGCGTTATGCGGAAGCTATTAATTGCAAATCATCAAAGCGATAAATTAGATGACAAAGAAAACTATACTAAAAACATATTATTGATATGGTTTGACCAATTGGCCGACATATGAAAAACTAATATAAAAGAAAAGCATAAAATTATTGAGAGAAAATCTCCCCCTAAATAAAAATCTTCTAATGACTACATTGTGGATGTTATTGTATTTTGTTTGAGAAGAAAAGATCTTCTATTTATAGAAGTCCAAAACTTCTCCTCCAAGAAAAGGATAAATATGGTAGAGTCCTTTTATACAAAGAAAATATTTTTTACTAAGAAATCCTTTTTTGAGTGAAACATAATTATGTTAGAATCTAGGTAAAGTAAGAAATTCAGGGAAAATCCTAACAAATTTCCCCTTGGCCTGAATTTTCTGACAAATTTAATCTTCGTCTTTTTTCTTCATATCATCTTCATCATTGCTGCTTGTCATGGTTAAAAATAAGATTTAAAATATTGTGATTAAAAATAGTTTAAAAAATATTTTGTTTTTATTTTTAAAGATGCGCAACATGTATGTTGAAAATATGGTTAAAACTTGAAATCCTTCTCCACATGTAGTATCTGGACAAAAATCTTCATTATCAGCAAATTGGTTGCAACTTGATTTTAACCCGTCTTAAACCTTTCTTCAACCTCGTTTACCGATTGGATCAATGACTCATTGAATCGTTGGCTCTTGATACCACTTGTTGGGATCGTTATTGTGTTGTGGTTGAAAAGGACGGATCTTCAATTTATAGAAGTCCAAAACTTCTCCTCCAAGAAAAGGATAAATATGGTAGAGTCCTTTTTTACAAAGAAAACGTTTTCTACTAAGAAATCCTTTTTTGAGTGAAACACAACTATGTTAGAATTCAGGTAAAGTAAGAAATTCAAGACAAATCTTAACAAATATTTGGATCAAAGTAAAACATGAATTATCAAAAACATTATATTCAACGATGGGGTGTAATGATAAGTTTATAGTAATTAAGTCATGTCTTTTTTTATAATGAAATAAGTTATGTGGAAAACATTTTTTTATAAGAATGACATTCGTGACAACTTACATATATCTCAATTATTATACAAGGTATTCGCACCGGGATACTTAGGCTATGAATCAGGAAAAAAAAAACAATTTTGTTATGAAATAATCAAATTTTAATGATTAATTAGTAATTACGCAAAGTCAAGTTCATGATAATTTTAGTATTACGAATACATTATATTATATTTGCTTCAAAAAATTCGTGTGAACACAAGTAATTACTTCAAGAAATTTGAGGGTTGACTGGTGCAATAAGATTCCTGTCTTTTCTTTCTTCCTTTTTAGTTTTTTTTTTTTTCTATTTTGTGATCAAAAGTGTAAGAAGACTGTTGACAAAGAAAATAAAAACAAAACAAAAAAAGTGTAAGCAAACTGTTGACAATGAAATGAAAACAAAAAAAAAAGTGTAAGAAAATAAAAAAGAGTATGTGTATGGAAACTTCTATAAAGTGGACATCCATCTATATAGGTCCCCAACTTCCCCCACCCAAAACAGTGGACTAATATTTAGTGGTGTTTGGCTATGAAAATTAAAATATTAATTATTTTATTTGAATTTTTATAATTAGAGTTGTGTTTGATTATACTTGTTGAAAAAAATATTAAATCCTTGTATATGTTATTAAGTATCGATTATGTAGATAAATTAATCATTTAAAATATGTCACCACCCTTAATTATATGTATTAGTCTCAATAAGCTAAAAAACATCAAGCATATTTCAATTAAGGATGATGTGTATAATTAAAGTAAGTGATATATTTTATGTGATTAACTTATCTACGAAATTGATGTTTGAAAACACTCACAAAAAAAAAATTGATCCAAAAGTGTCTAATAAAAATACTTTTTATCATGTGTTTAGATACTTAATTAAAACAAGTTATAATTCAAATATTTATATAAAATTTACTGAAGAAATTTAAGGGATGTAAGACTTTCTAACAATTATAGGACGAAATCAATTTCCACACCATCTTAATATAAATTTATTTTTTCCTGAAAAAACATGTCCCAACAAAAAAGACACAAATTTAAAAAGTTCTCTCTAAATTAATTCTTTTTAAATTAACCATGAAATTATAATTTATAACAAAGGAGTATTTAGTTTTACTAATTTACATAGACATCTGAATATAATTAATTAAAATCCAAATTTATACCAAAGTTGCGTTGGAAGCTCTATCATTCTTTAGGTGTTATTTAGAATAACGAGTATATTGTTGTAATGATGATTTATTAGATTAATAGAAAGTAAACATTGTTTACCTCATAAAAACAAGGGAAATAACAAATAAAACATGATTGGCACCAATCAATCATGCATATTGGAGAACACTTCAATTCACAATATTGTACTATATGAAACTTGCCCAATCATATTGGAGTAGTAATTAATTAAGGTTTTATCTTATCCTAAATCCTTCATGATGATTTTCTTTGTAAAGTACTCCCTCCGTCCATTTGTACTTGTCATTTTCGTTTTACGAAAGTCAATTTGACTAAAGTTCAAAGTTAAATTGAAATAGATTAATTCAAATTTAAAATTTAAAATTTATATGGTCAAAACTATACGAGAAATCCTATAAGTTACAATCTTTCTCATAGTAATATGATGGAAAAAATAATTTTAAAATGTTGTTCAAAATTCATGCAGTTTGACCTCGAGAAAAAAATATTGACAAATAAAAATGAACGAATGGAGTAATTAATTCAATAATCCTATGTGGAATCCCTGTTGGATCATAGTGCGATCTCATCGAATACTTTGCATGGCAATTTAAATGGTTATCTTGATCATCAAACTATTTCCCACATAATTATTCTTTTTTCTTCTTTGGTGGTAGTTATTTAATCATCTTAATTGGAGGGATTAAAAGAAAATCAACCAAAATATATTCCTTCTTATCATACAAATAATCTTTGGGTGTGTGAAACTTTGGTATATTCATGAAAATGTAAAACTTTCACCTTGACGATTTTTGTTTTAAGTTATTAGTGGAACACTTAAATCTCACTTGTGAAATTATATTGGATATGTTATTATTGTTATAGTCAAACAAGAAAAATAATACTTCCTCCGTTCTTTTTTACTGGTAATCTATTGACTTGATACTTCCCATAAAAATTCATTTATTAAAGATTTGTTGTACTAAAAATACTTTTTCCAGTAGAAGTAACCCTCCTACACACCTCACCTCATCTTCACCCCAACCCCGTAGCTCTCACCCTCATCACCCCATCAATGGCGGAGCCACCTTATACTAAGTGGTGCCAAACAGTCAATTGACACTCTTTTGCCAGAAAATTACACTATTTTGGTTAAGGTATCGTATAAATACTATATGTTGACTCCCTTTTTATTTTATATGTGTCTACTTTTTTCTATTTTGATAC
This sequence comes from Jaltomata sinuosa, assembly GCA_003996215.1. NCBI lineage: Eukaryota > Viridiplantae > Streptophyta > Magnoliopsida > Solanales > Solanaceae > Jaltomata > Jaltomata sinuosa. The sequence continues at coordinate 1,551,596 of QJPP01007185.1, read as the reverse complement.
CTTTAAATAAAATTTCTGGCCCGCCCACCACCCCCCATCCCTACCCCATCTCCCATCGTATTTGTCTAGCAACAACAACATATCCAGAGTATTTGTCTAGATAATATATAAATACTTTTATAATAATATTTTCACTCACATACCGAGAACAAAAAAAATCATGAAAAACATTTTCCTTCGTAGCAAACACACCCTTAAAACACATACGAATATGATGGTTGTATTAGTTTTGCGTCGAAAAGGATATATAACCATAAAGAATATTTTTGACGCACAAATTCTTATAATGCAAAACTTTAATACTAAAAGCAAGAAGTTTAAACGTGTGAAAACAAAGGTGTAAAAGCATTAATATATGAACCACAAGCTCAGGTTTATTGAAAAATTCAAACCTAATTCGATTGATGTGACCAAATATGAAATAAATAAATAAATAATTAGAAAAAAAATGCAACTTATTAAACGTGTGAATAGGCTGTGTATGCATTCTTGATTATGATTAGTATGTTGTTATCGTCACTAATTAAAATCCCTAAATTTGAAAATGCTTTACCTAACAGAAATGTATCTTTATTTTCGTCTGTTACTCTTCCGTCTCATTTTAACAATCGTTTAAATTCTTTTCACGCTCATTAAGTAAAAACAAAACTACAGTTTACTTAGTTACGCTATTTATTAGATATTTCTTTGCAAATTGAGTTCTATTAAAAACTACTACTTCTTTAATATTAGAGGTATATTTAAAAATAATTCAATTTTATTTTTAAATTCGTGAAGTATCACTTATTTTGTAATAAAATTTTTGAGCTAAAGCGTAAATTAAAATGAGACTGAAAAAGTGTCCTTTTCCGTACATCACTTATATATAACGGAAATTTTAGTATACCAAACTGCTTTTTGGAGTATAGACTTTGCATGCCAATAAATTCAAACCTCGTGCGTAGACTATGGGCAACTCTTGCTGAGTGCACTTCTTTTTCTCTCCTTTTCTCTTTTTGGTCTTTTTTGTTATTGTTATTCTCATTTCATCAAGTCAAAGACTTGGTGAAGTGAGTTAATGGTGTCTAATAATACAGTTTAAGCTTCTAATGGGTTCCTATGTAACCAAACAATTCAACATATTATAGTTATTTTAACTTAATGAAGTGAAAATAAGAATTAATTAATCATAGTTAAGTTGTACAAGTCGTGATTGACGAGACTTGCGACGAAGTTAACGCTAAGCTGGACGTTTGGAGACAGACCTCCAAAGGACTCGGGTTGAATAGGACCAAGATAGAATATTTGGAATGCGAGTTTAGTGACGTAACATCTGAAATTAACTTAGAAGTAAGGCTTGATTCACATGACATCCAAAAGAAAGAAAGCTTCAAGTATCTTAGGTCTATTATTAAGGGAAACGGGGATATTGATGATGATGTCACACACTGTATTGGTGCAGGGCGGATCCAAATGGAGGCTTGCATCTAGAGTATTGGGTGATAAGAAGGTGCCACCAAAATTTAAAGACAAGTTCTACAGAGTAGTGGTTAGACCAACTATGTTGTATGGGGTGGAGTGTTGGCCAGTTAAAAACTCACATTCAAAAGATAAAAAAATGTGGAAATAAAGATGTTCCGGTGGATGTGTGGGCATACTGGGAGCTATAGGATAGAAATGAAGATATCCGGGACAAGCTAAGGGTGACCCCTTGGTGGAGGACAAGATGTGAAAAGCGAGGCACAGATGGTTCGGGCATGTGAAGATGAGATGCACGAATGCCCCAGTGCAAAGGTGTGAGAGGTTGGCTATGGATGATTTTAGGAGAGGTAGAGGTAGACCGAAGAAGTATTGGGGAGAGGTGATTAGACAGGACATGACGCAGTTACAGCTTACCATGGACATGACCTTAGGTAGGAGGTTGTGGAGGACACGAATTAAGATTTAGGGTAGAAGGTTAGTAGGTAGTAGAGCGTTGTCTTACTTATCCTTATATACCGGTAGTCGTACGTAGTATTTCTCATGTAGATTCTTGTCTTTCAATTTTTGCTACTATCTACGGTCTCTTGTTCTTTAATTATCAGACTATATTTGTTATAGTTATTGTTCCCTTTTTTAGGATGCTTTGTCATGTTTTCTATAGTATTTTGTCATGATTTCTTCACTTTCATTATTTCTTTTTGGATATACTTTTTCTAGAGCCGAGAGTCTATCGAAAACAGTCTCTCTAACTCCCAAGATAATGATAAAATCTGTGTACACTCTATACCCTCCTGAAACCCCACTTGTAAAATTACACTAAATGTGCTATTGTTATTGTTGTTGAAGTTCTAAAAGTCATGCATCTATTAATTTGACATAAGTACTCGATATATATAAGTTTTTACCATTGTAATACCTCCCCTCCCCTCATTCGTTGAAGCATGTTACATAATGTGGTGTACACTAAAACATTGCTTAGTTAGTGGTGGTAGATGTTAAATTAGTAAACAATATGGCGTAAAACCATAGTGTTAATTATTAACGTTGCTTAATTATTCCAAAAGGCACGTTAAGAATTCACCACAACTCAATATATGGTCTGAAAACATGAATTTGGTTATAAAACTTTTAGTTAGTTCTACGTACACCTTGTGGAGAAGACAACCACTTAACAATGAAATTCTTGAATTCCTAGGCATAAAGAGGTGATAATTCCTAAGCCTAAATTTGATGCACTATGATTATTTAGACAATAGGTAATTTAGATTATGGATTGAATTGATGAGTTTGAGAAACAATTGTTAAGGGAATTGGGAGAGAATACATGAAATTCTCCATGAATATAATTGCGTCAATGAATGGTAAAGGTGAGATACATTAGTAAATTATATTATATTAGTAATAGATTGGGTTGCCAATGTTGGCAATCCCAGTTTAGAGGAATGAGGACCAATTGTGAAACAACAAATGTTGGATATGGCAAATTGACTATGTATTAAATTATATAGGGACAAAATTATGTTATTTTCTAGGAAAATACATGTACTTATAGCTAGAGAAGAATCAAATGGAAATATGTATAAGACATAACATGTTCATATTCCTAGAGAAAAATCCATGAAATTGGACATCCTCAGCTCATTGAGGATGGTCGAAGCAATGTAGTTTTTCGAGGGGAACAGAAAATTTCACGCCTTGATAAGGAGGTTAGAGTCTTTATTGTGAATAAGCCATGAAATATGAATAGTCAGGAGCGAGGTTACAAGCGGGCAGAGACAGAAAATCTAAGGAGTCTTTTTTTGTTCGTTAGTATTGTTTTTTTTTAATTGCAGCTAGGGTGCTCCTTTTCTTTCTCAAAGTCAAGTTTCTTTCTTAGTCAAGCTTTAAGGTTTCCTACTTTATTAGATGTATGAGATATTTGAAGAAGCGCAGATTTAGAACCCTATGCTTATACAAGGGGTTGATCTCGATATCACTTGGTGGTATTCCTCTCGATGAGATTGAAATTTCAGTAAACTTTCGTGCAAGTGCGGATATCTATTTGCTTATCTTGGCGTTCATTTTAAGAATTTTTAGGAAGATTAGTATTAAGGCCTAGGAGAATAGTAGAGTCGAGTATAATTGAAACTTGTCATTGTACCTTTTTAAAAATAAGGGGGCAAATGTACAAATAGCCGATTTTAATGTCATCATTTAATTTGTGTAAATTGTTAAATTTTTTGGACTGTGTATTTATTTTTGGATAACTTCAGATATATAATATGTTTGAACTTAATCTAGACAAGTCTGACTTTATAAACATGTTTAAGTTTCATATTGTTAAAGTTCAGTCACATATGGCTGAAAATTATTTTGCTCGAGCTTCAGTCATATACATCAACAGTTTTTGCTTGAAGCTTCAGTCAAATATGACTAAAATTCAGTCATTGTTGCCTTACTTCAAGCACATGTAATTGAAGTTTACTTATTTTTACCTGAACTTTAGTCATATGTAGAATGTGACTGAAGTTCAATCATTTTTGCGTGACTATAGCCATTTTTGTCTAAAATTCATGCACATAAGATTAAAGTTCAAGCAAAAATGACTTTAAATTTCAACCACGTGTGGAATGTGACCATCATCATCTAGCATAAACGAGTCCAATCCAAATAGATTACCACAAGAAAAGGAAAGCATATTAGGAAAACTAATATAGATATGCTATATTAAGAAAATATTTACCATCTATATCAATAACATTTTTTTTTACTGGACACTAATACATTTATAATACAGTTTTAATACATATTGCACAGAATAATTTATAAAACACATGATATAAATTTTATTCATAGATAATACATTTATCGCACACTTTAATACGCTTATAATACATTATGCCAATTTCTTACCAAACAAGCATAATACATTTTAAAACGCTTATAATACATCTATATTGCATGAATAATTCACTTTTAATACATAGTGCAGATTTATCATAGTATTGCTATGTATTGCTATAGATGATAATAAATAAAAAATATCGCTAAATAGTAATAATTATTTATTAAAAAGTACTCACCCAAATAATTTTCCATTAGTGTAATTTCTTTCTAATCTAATCACTGGATAGGCCGATATCAGTTTTTAGGTCCAAATATCAAATGAAATTGGGCTATCACATAAAGTGTCTTGAAGGCCCAAAAGTCCTTGAATATTTTGGGCTTCCAATTGGGTTAGCCATCCAATGTTGACCCATGATGATTTTTGGGTTTTAAGCCCATCGAAAGAAAATTTTGAATTCAAATTGAGGTTTTCTGGATAATGAACAATTTAAGTTGTATACTTTTGAATATTTTTTTTAATAACCGTGGTGTCACGGACAGCTTTTGCGTACCCTCGACTAATTTCAAGGGATATCTGTCACCTCCCACTAGCAACATATATCAGGTAATTCTGTCCACTTGAGATCTCATGGTGCTCAACCCATGTCATTGACCAGTAGACCACACCCTTGAATGCGTATACTTTTGGAAAAAAAATTCGAATCATTCTTAATTTATTTCATCTTTTCTAACTGAAATTTAATGAGTTGATAATATCTTTATGATAATAAAATAAGTGCCCAAGGGGTCGTTTGGTTGCGAGTTAGGAAGAGAGTTATTCATGTATTAAAATCAACATAAATAGTAGCATTTTAGTTGCAATGTATAGATTTTTAGCATACCAAGTACGATGTTTGGTTACCAGTTTATAATCTTGCATAAACTATACATGTATAAGTTATGAGAAAACTCATATGTTATTTATACATAGTAGAAGATAGAATAACTAATACATGACAAGTGAGGTTTACTCAAGTGGTTGAGCACCTCCACCATTAATCGATCGGTTAAGTGTTCGAGTCACGCTAAAAAGTAAGTGAGAACACTATTGATCCTCCAAAAAAGTAACGCTATATAACTAATTCTGACATTATAAATACGTGAATAATTCTAACCAGCAATCAAACGACTCTGCTTAATTTCTAGTAAGGTCAAACATTGCTCTAAAGATCTGTCCAAGAGAGCCAATTTAATTGGGTCATCTCTGACCAAAGGAGTAGTTAATTAGAAACAAAATTAGATGCTATAGTAGAACGATTTCTTATAGTGGAAGACTTGAGCTATTGAAATATTTGAATTATAAATTCAATGAACAAATAATTTAATTGCGTAGGGTTACTAATAGGGGCCAGCATTTTATTTATAAAAAAAAAAAAATGGGGCCAAACATAGACCCCAATAACTACAACGTTTTAATTCTTTTTTTTCCCCTTGCACTTTCCTTAGTGTAACAGATAAAAAAGATAGAGGTACAATATTTATATAATAACAATAATGATATATAATTCTACAGGTAGAATTATTTAAAATATTAAGCATTGTCTTTTGCCAAATCAAAGGAAAGTAGAATACCAAGTATATCATGACGAAACAATGGAGAATAAAAATAGGCTAATAGGTAAATTTTTTCTATATAATAATATTAATCAAGATCGACAAAGACATAATAATTTTAATATTATAATGTCTCAACTTTAACCTAATAAGCTGATTATTCATTCCCCTTCAAACTTTGCTTTAATTTTCTAATTATGTAAAAGAGATGACTAATTTTCAATCAACACAAGACACCTTTTGCATGTGTTGGTAATAGTGTACAATTTTTTCACGTCATCAAGTTAAATTAACTTATAACAAAAAGTAATTTTTGATAACAAGTTTGATTAAAATTACTCGGAAGAATAGATTAATAACTTGTTATGACCATCACTAAGTTCGTTTGGTTGATCGGATGGGATAGACAAGAATATTTTATGAGTTGGGATATTTCATGAGATTATTTTATCTTACTTTTTATATGGAATAATTTATGAAATTTTTATGTGGTATAGCTAATATATACATGATATATATACTATTCATACACTTTTTAAAAAAAATACAATTATAACTATGTTTTATCTCTCTCTTTCGCCCCTCTCTCTCTCGTTGTATTTTCACATGTATTTTTGTATTTTAAAGAAGGAATTTTTCGGCAAATTTCTATATTTTTGTATTTTTCGCTTGATTTTGCATGCATCTCGAAAAGTTATTGCAGATCTTTGTTATATTTTTGTACTTTTGTATTATAAAGGAGGAATTTTCTGGCAATTACTGTATTTTTGTATTTCACCTTGATTGGACAATGTATTTTTTTTTTGTATCTTTGCACACTTGTATTTATATATTTCACTTTTAGTGTACCAAGTGAAATCAAGTGAACGCATATAACTATCACGAATCCATCAAGGTTGTATGCATTGATACAATCATAAGAGAGAATGAATACAAGTGATACAAATTGGTAAGAATTGATACAGTAGAGAGAAAGAATACATGTGAAGTTGGAGTGAATAAATATAAGTGAAATTAGAGCAAAAGAATACAAGTTATACAAGAATGAATGAATGAATACAAGTGAAATTAGAGTGAATGAATATAATCCTCTATATATTTTGTGTTGTTTGTATCCTTGTATACACACGAACTGTATTTGTCAATACATCCTAAATGCGTGTATAAATACAATGAGTACAGTCGCCTGACATCTCTTTTTTCTTTTCTTTTTTTTTGCCTCCTCGAACACTTGCTATGAATGGTAAATACCTAAATTATATCTACATATTATTAATAAGGTCAAACTGTAGTTATTTATGAAAATTCCTCCTAACTTATCTCACCGTTTATACGAAAATGATGGAACAAAATAATCATGAGACTAATTTATACTCGTTATCAAATATAAGGATAAAATAATCTCATGAAATATCTCGAGATTATTATCCTTATCTCACTGATTATTTAGTTGTGGGATGGGACAAATTGGAATAAGATACCTTCGTCTTTAATCAGAGATCACGAATTTTAGTTCAGGTATAGAAAAATCTTGATGTTTTAGCATTTTATCCTTTAATGAGCCTCATGTGATACAAATCTATATATAACTTGATATACATATTCAAACACATTGATTTTGAATTCTTGATCTACATCCTATGTTTGTATCTCTTGGTCTTCCCACTTTCTTAAGCAAGTATAATTAATGAGTCATCTTACATTACATTAAATTAAATAAATTAAAAGAGGCAAAGAGAGTAAGTAATAAATTGGAGAATAATGTTATATAATAAAGTCCATACCCAAGTTTCAACGTGGCCTATGAAAAGTCATCAACACATTTGCAGATTTTGTGTTTTTGATTGATTCTTTTGTCCTAATTAAATTATATAATAAATAAATAAATAAATAAAAGAAAAGAAGTCTAGATGGATCTTTCTCTTTTAAAAAATATTATTTACTTCATCTCCCAAACATAATTATGTATCTTTCTTGACAAAATAAACCACCTAGCATGACCCAACTTGTCGTGTGCCTCTACCAAAATAATAATATAATACATAATATAATATTATATGTGCACATAAAACTATAATGTAATATATACACATAATATTAACTATTCTTGAAAATTGTATAATATTTGTTATGGTTAGGTTAGGTCAAAATAATGCTGCATTTTTTGTGCTAAATTGGAATAACAAGGACATAAATATGATTATTTTATTATATCAATATTTTATTCAATAGAAAATTCGTTTTAGTCATCTTGAACTTTTTTTATTCATTTAATATTTATATTGCCCCAAATGAAAGGTTAGATAGGCCCTACACTAGGCCACGAAACAAGTACTTCCACTTTAATAAATATTTAATTAATTAATTATTGTATTATTATACAATAGTATTAAATAGTAATACATCTCACATAGATAAGATCACAAAAACTTTGTTTACTATACACTAAAATAATGCCAACTAAAACGTATTATTAAATAATTAATTAATCTAAAGTACTTGTAAAGTCAGGGTATCATATTACACGCTTGTCGCACTTTGCGGAACTTTTTGTACTTCTATATAATCAGAATTACTAATATGAATTGTGATGGGATGATTCGAGATTCATTTATTCTTAATTAAAGATGTGAAGTTTGAGACTTTGACGATGAAAAAAAATATTATCAAAAGTGTTGCCTCCGTAAATAAGCTCTTCAACGCGCCAATTTGAATAGTCGAATTTGAATAAAATATACACTGGATACTGAATGAAAGATATAGTTCATAACAAGAATTAAGGGCAATTCATTACGTTAAATTATAGGAGAGATCTATCAATGATGTCGATATTTTATTTCTTTTTGGTCTTTTAGATGTGGAGAACTTTTTTAAAATAATCCTTTAAAAAGAAATACAAATTGCTTAAGGAATAAAGTGGATGATTTGTTTTCCCTTTATCAAAACCCTAAAAGCATTTCTCCCCCTCTCTCCCTCTCTCAAATATTTCAAAAAGTAAATGTGTTTATTTTTCATGCTCAAACGATAAATATTGAATATTCATAATGTTGCAAGAAAAATAAGCTTACGTTATTGAAAATGTTTTTATTTATATTTTAAACATTTTCAATTTAATGATCGTTTATAAACATGAGCTTAATTATAAGTGTGATGATTGATTGTTGAATCGTGTATTTTACGTACTTGGTGAATTTATTGTTGCGATGAATATATATATTTAACCCGATGAAGCTCGTAATGAGAGGGCCTATTAGAATTTCATTAATGATTCTTAACTTGTTTCATTTATCACTAAGACACACTCTTGAAAAATGACGGAATCACACATTGTTCAAGGCTCTTATATGACACACTACCAGGAGTTATTTTCATATCATGGTGTGTGATAGTTATCTCAATAACATTATTATATTATGAAAAGGGTAATAAAAAAGAAGATCTAATTAATCGTCCATCAATTTGCGATATGACTCTAATAGGTATGCAACTAAATATATTTGATCCTGGTTCTATACATGTTTGAATTTATTATCTAGTTGATTAATTATTAAAAATAAAATGAGCCTTGAATGCATTCTTTTGTTTATAGTTATTTCACAAGTTTAATACAATGACAATTCCTTAAAATTGCCAACAAATTTTACTTAGATATTAAAATTATGAATTATTTAAATTGAGTATTTAAACACATGATAACCTATTTTTATTAGACACTATATGTTTAAATTTTGAAGAAAAAAAATTGTGTGTGTTCTCAAGCGTCTATTCGATATATAGTTAATTAATCACATAAAATGTGTCATCTCATTTAATTATACACATCATCCTCAAATCGAAACATACATGAGGTTTATGATTTATTGACGCTAACATATAATTAAATAAGATGATATATTTTAAGAGGTTAACTTATCTGATCTACCTAATGGGCACTTGAGAACACACAAAAAAAAAAGTTTAAAAAAATTAAAAGTGTCTAATAGAAACATTTTATCATATATTAAGATGTTTAATTAAATAAATCATAATTCAATGTCAAAAAAAATAAAATTGACAAGTTTAGGGGTGCTAATGTATATTAAGCATATTTCATATGTCTTGATGATATTCAGAAGGGATACGTTAATGTACTTTTAAGTTTCAATGCTTGCTTTGGAAAGTAAAGAGAAAGATATTATTTGAACTTTTTTTACCTTCATATCCAACACTTTAAAAAGAATCATACCCCATCAAGAAAATGACTCCTTTGTTGTATGTGGAACCTATAAATAATAAACTAGTAGTAATAAATAATTAAATGACAATATTAAATATATATTGTTTTATTTTGTTACAAAGACTGAGAAAAATTTAAAGAAGCAGCCTATGATCCACACACAACTTGCTTGCCAGCCATGTCACAGTTACATTATTATATTTACATATTCTAGGAGTAACATAAAACAAATCATTATGTGGTTTATTAGCTACTAAAACTTTTGATTAGCATAGCCAAGAGATTTTCAAGATAGCATATTCTATAATGATGTTAACATTAAAGTAGTAAATGACAACTTAAATATTTTAAAATTTTGCAAACTTTGTTTATGTGAGCACTATTATCATCCCAAAATTCAAATAAAGAAGAAGAGAAATGACAAATGGACAAATAATATGACGCTAACCAATTTATCAATAATTTTCATGATATTAAACATTCATGATCTATATTTTAGGAGATTGATTTTATGGATCATTGTAAGTATTGTTTTCATTATATGGTCTGATTGATAAAATATAATATTGAAGATGGATAAATAACATACACAATTTATTAATTTTTTGTAAAATTACTTCTTCTTTTTTCAAATTGTTATTTCCTCTGTCTAAATTTATGTGATGGTATTTAACTGGACATAAAATTTAAAAATAAAAAAGGATTTCTAAAATGTATTGCCTTAACTAAGTTATTAATATTTGTACGATTATAAATTATTCTAGTAAAAATAAAATTAAAATTAAATTAGTACTTGATATGAAAAAAATATTATTAGTTTTCAATTGATTAAAAAAATATCACATAAATTAAGATACAGAATACTAATTATAAAGTTAATTTCTTCCAATCTTCCATAGACGTACGTTAAGTCAATATCCATTCAGAATCAAATAATTTGACTATGCGAAGTTAAATAAAAAATGATCTTAAATTATGTGTAATTAAATAAAAATATATTTTGTTAATAGTTTGATTCAAAAATATTCTCGGTTGCTGAACTACATACTATTACTGACATAGATATTTTTGAACAAAACCATTAACAAAGGGTATTTTTGACCAATTTCGCATAAGTTAAGGATATTTTTTATCCTTCCCCGAAAAAAACTAAAATAATCAATTTCAATTAGCTTAAAATTGAGATTAACAATTAGTAACATGAAAATAATACAAGTATTACTCGTTAAGCTAGGGGCCCTTGTGGGGTCCATGTTGTTGATGGCTAAATCTTTTTATCACGCTCTCGCACGGTCATAGGGCAAGCCACGTAGGCTATGATGACGTAGCACATCGTTAGCACACGTGGCAGAACAGACCGAATTTTTAAACGATAAAAAAATACTCACAAGCGACAAACAACCGGAAAAAAGAAAAACCAAGTGGTGGGGTCCACGTTTTGTGGGCCATCCATTTTATTCATGTGGTCCCAACAAGTGGGTCCCACTATTCCTACGTGGCATCACCAGTCAATTAGTTAATGGTTTTCCGATATGAGAGGCGGTGTTATATTGACAAGGCCGTGACACAAAGCTACGGAGATATTTGACCGACACGTGTTCGTATTATTGTTAAAATCATGTATATGAATATAAACTTCATTTATTTAACCATGATTATTACGGTACTCCCTCCGTCCCATATTAATTGAATTGTTAAGACTTTTTTCATTATTCAAAATTAGTGAATTGTTCAAATATTAAGATAATTATTAAAATTATTTTTCATTTTTGTCTTTCCTTTAAAGAAAGAGTATTTTACATTTTCTAGGTACTTACACTTTTTACAAAATTATAATTATGATTTTACATTGAAATTTTACATTTTCATACAAGTGAAATTTCCAAGAGACATTATTTTGTAAATTACTTTATTAAGTGTAATTATTATAATCAAATTCCAAGCAATATTGATCAATGACTAACTCTACTTATGAGATTGGTGTGAGAATAATGAAAAGGGTAGTAATGAAAAGTAATGTTCAAAATATGTTCTAAAAGAGTTTTCTTAAGGAATGTGCATTATCTCAAACTTAATATGTTTATAGCCAGTTTGATCAAATTTCTAAAATCAAATTATTTTAAAAAGTATTTTTGACAAAAGTATTTTTTTCAAAAAACTACTTTGCAAAAATAGTTTATCGTTAGCTACTAAATTTCAAAAACACTTTTGATGAAAAATAATTTATATTTAGCTAATAAATATAAAAAAACTTTTAAGCAATAATTATTATTTATCTGACTTTTAAAAATATTTCTAAATGTATCTTTCACAAAAATATTTCTTAAACTAATATTTTTAGAAAAAACTACTTTTTTTATAACTCTCATTACTTTCAAAAAATACTTAGTATTTTCTTTAAAATTTTTGGCCAAATACCTCATTTTTTGAAAAGAAAAAAAAGCATTTAACTTCTGAAAAAATTGTCTAAACAGCCTATTAACATAATAAAGTGTATTTACATATAAACACCGGATACAAATAAATTTTTATCTTCAATATTACGGTGCGTCTAGTTAGAGTAGGCAGTGACGTTGTCATTTTCTTATTATTACTTTTTTTAATGTAAAAAAAAAAAAAGATATTTAGAGGTGAGTGAAGATGAGAAAGTAGTGGGTAGCCTATAGGAAGATTTATTTAAAAATATACAGGATATTGACAGGTGGCAGTCGGATAAGTGGACATGTAATAAAAAGATATGCCACGTAAGAGGGGCAAATTTTAGGTGCATGAATCTGTACCGCAATTGTAGCCGTATTAAGCAGTACGTGTTTTGACCAAATGTAAATTCAAATAGTACACTATATAAGTGGCTAACTCATAAAAATAATTTAAATACCCCGAATAAAAATACTACGTATGTTAATAATTTAGGCATAATATATAAGGGTATTTTTTAATTTAGCTTTAATTGATATTTACGTCTTTTAATTTTGGAGGTATATAAATAAATAATTAAATTATCATAAATTAAATAAATATACACACACGTCTTATATGACAAATCAAATGAAATGCACACATTGTACATTTCAAATTGTCTAAGACTTGCAATAGGGTGCATATATCTATTTATGATAGTTTAAGTGTCTACTTCTATAGACTTCATAATTGAATAACATAAATATCAATTGAAACAAGTTAAATGGTATGTTTATATTATGCTTATAATTTATATGATATAATTTGATTTGAAATGAAGTTTAACTAAAAAGGAGGTATACTATTAATATTTATGTAGTTATAAAAATTTTAAATGTATCGTAAGTTTGTAATCAGTAGCCGAACTAAAATTTTCATAAGAGTATAATTAAAATACAAAAAAGTAAGTATATATATATAAGGAAATGCAATATATAATACATATTTGCATAAGAAAAAAGTTAATTATATAGTGTAATTTTTACAACAAAGAAAAATCATAATTGACACTTTTAATAGTTGATGGATTATGAGAGTGTTTGGATTGACTTTTAAAAAGTAGCTTATAAGTCAAAAATCAAAAGTCAAAAGTTGGGTATTCCTGACTTTTGGCTTTTGGCTTATTTTTACACTTTTTTGATCCAAAAGTGAGTGATTAAAAGCATTTTTTAATTTTGTCAAACACCATCAAAACTTAAAAAATGGTTAAAAGCTAAAAACACTAAAAAAATATGTCAATCCAAACACCCTCTATAACAACTTCTCGCAAGGTAAAGCTGAAAGTTTATAATTACATTTTAAAATATTAAAAATGCATCATTCCTTTTTAAACGAACAATAAAATTAATTATGTCACGTAAATGGAATGGGAGAGTACTTATTTATACTCAATATTTGAAAATTATTTTGCCTTACTAGTAAGGGATAAAACGACGCGAAAAAAAAAATAACAACCTAGAATAAATATTTTTGAGAATGGAGACAGTTGTTACATTCATTAAGGTTCAGTTCGCTTTGAATACTTATTTTCTTTTTCTTCTTTTTCCCCTTGCTCCTAATAAATTTAGAAAATAAAAGTATTTGAAAAAAAATAAATTTAAAACAAAAATATTCATATGCTTCTAGTTGAAGGAATTTGCAAATTGTTTAATCTTTAATATATATATTTTTTCTCAAATGCTATGCACTTATAGGAATTAATAACATACCACTTTCAAAACTACATAATTATTAGCTTTATATATTTTAAAAGTCATTCTTCTTTTTTATAAACTGAAATGGACGGAATATTCGTTTGGTCCAATAAGTTGTCAATATTTTATCAATAAATTTCAAAAATATCAACCCAATTAAAATTAATTAAGCTTTTATATCAAAACTAAACTAATTATAATTCATACCAATTATTTAAATACTAAAAAAAACCAAATAAAAAAAACTCACTCTCTCGCCTCACTTACTCTCTTTTTCAGTTTTTTTGTTCTGTTTCTCTCTCCTCTTACTTTCTGCTATTTTTCTCTTCACTCTTTCTGTTTTCTCTCCTTTTTTTTTTTTCTTTCTCTCTTTCTCTTTCTTTTTTCTTTGTATTTAATATTTTTATCTCTTTTTTTTCTTTTTTTTGTATTTAATATTTTTACATCCCTTTTTGTATTTTATATTTTCACACTTCTTTCTCTCGATTTCTGTCTCTTTCCTTTTCTCTTTCACTTTTGTTTTCCTCGTTGTATTTTGTATTATATCTCTCTCTTTGTCTCTCTTCATTTTTGTATTTTGTATCCCCCCCGCGTTGTCTCTCTTTTTATTCTTTCGGATACAATTATATCAATAAATATAAATACAATTTGTATCAATAAAATATAATTTGTATTTAATTATATCAACAAATACAAATACACTTCGTATTAACGAAATACAATCTGTATTCAATTGTATTAACGAATACAAATACAATTCGTATTCAATTGTATCAACGAATACAAATACAATTCGTATCAACAAATAGAAAACACAATTTGTATCAACGAATACAACTTCTCTTTATCTCCTTTTTGTATTATATATATTACAAATACAATTCGTATCAACAAAATAAAATTTGTATTTAATTGTATCAACGAATACAAATACAATTCGTATAAATAAATAGAAAATATAATTCGTATCAACGAATACAATTTCTTTTTCTCTCCTCTTTGTGTTATACATATATGTTATATACAAATACAAATAGATCAATTAAAAATTGTATTTAGAGAAAAGGAGAGAAAGAGATGGAGGGAGGAAGAGAGGTAGCGAGAGGGAGGGAGAGGGAAGAGAGGGAAGCGAGATTGGGGAGAGAGGGAGGAGGTTGGTGACAGAGATAGACGGGAGAAGGAGAAGCTATATACCAATAGTTTTGACTAATTGGCAAGAAGCGTAATTAATTTAAACTATAAGCGTGTCCCATAATTAGGCCTCTAATATTTGTATATTTTGTAATTTTCCCTACATCGAATAGCAACAGTTCAAGTTTTAACTTTATTCTAATTGTGACTTTTCTTCGGAAATATACAATGAAAATTTGAGTACACCTTGAATATTATGTCTCTATACTTTTACTTATCCACTATATTTAAAATAAATTTTTATTTTTATTTATTCATTTATTTTATTTTTAACACTAATTATTCATTCAAAAATTATTTTTTAAATTCAATAAAACTATACACCAATTAATATAAATATTTTTTTAATAAGCATATAATATTTATTGTGGATAAATAAAAATAAACAGGCGGAATAATAAATATACAAGTTGATTGCATTGGATGCCTTTCTCTTTTAATTGTGACAGTCAGATTTGTAGAATATTTAGTCAGGACTCTAGCAGTTTAAGTAAGTGGTTATATGCTAGACAATATTATCAGTTTTATAAGATCAAAGTAACTTAAAAATATAAATATCATATTGTTTATGGAGAAAGAATATTTTCTTAGAACTTTTAGTTATCTTTAACAATAACAATAATATTATATTCAATAAAATCGCACAAATAAAGTTTAGGGATAATAAAGTATACACGGATATTACCAATACTTCGTGGAGATAGAAAGATTATTTCCGAAATACCCTTTTAACTATCTTTGCCTAATATAATTTAGCCAAGTGACAATCTCTTTTTAATCATTTCATAAAGTCAAGCAACAAATCAATAAACACATGAAATATATTTTTTACATGCATTTGTATTATTAATCATAATTAGATAATATACATCATTATCTTAATCCATCAATTAGTCATAATAAATTAAAATGTCTTGGTATAATCGTGGGTGTAGGTTAAAAAATTGTCAATACCACTATGCAACATTTAATTCCATACCGTGCCCAAGTCTATGACATGCATATGCAAATATTTTTTTAAAAAAAATAATATAATACCAAGATTACTTAATATTATTAAAGTTAATATATCATTTTTGGGAAGGATAATCATTTGGTTGAAGATTTTGATCGCCGCATAATGCAACTAGCTCAGCTAATCAATTTTATGTTGTAAACACACATTTTCAATTTTTTGCCCATGTCTAAGTCAAATTGTATACCTATCCTAAAATTGTAGTGCATGTTTTGGTAACTAGGACTTTTATCACGAAAGGATATGATGCAGTGGATGGGGTTGTTCCTCCTTTAATTCCGAGTATGAAAAGAACATTTTGTAAGGAGCGATTCCTTTAAATGGGTCTTAAGTGGTGTGAATTTGAATTAGTTAGACTCCAATACAAATATCGAACACCGAATAAAAAAGATCTTTAAGACTTTCAATTTCCTTCCAATTATGAAGTGACGTAGTGACTAAGGAGTGCAAGAAAGAAAAAAAATGATAAAACAACAACAATAATCCAATGTAATTTCACAAGTGAAGTGTGAGTGAATGGGATGTGCTTAGACGTTAACTTTGTCGTTGTGTAGGCAGAGAGATTGTTTGTAATAGACCATCAACTCAATAAGAACGTTATTTTAAATAAATTTTGAAATACAAAAATAAAAAGCTATGATAAAAAATATCGAAGAAAAGAATTATACTGACAACAACATATTGAAGATACCCGAAATAAATAAAATAATAGAGAAAAAAGGATTAAAGAGGTTTTAAATTATTGGATTAACTTAGGTTAATGAATACTGACCAAAGACTCACTCACTTCAATTATACAATAAAATTTCTGTTTTAAATCAATTTCGTCATCAACTAATTAAACTAGTAGTCAAATAAATATCACTTAAGAAGCATAATCAATTTTAAGTTGTATTTAAAAAATTTATGCCTAAACATTGATTTTCAGATAAAATATAAAAGAATTCTCCTAACCAAATGGGTCCTACGTATGATCAAAGAACTCACCCATGGAGTACAAGGAACATCTAATTGAATGAGAATTCTGAATGTAGAATATAGCCCAAAATTGTAAACAAAATAAACTATATAATATAACCAAAATAGTATCTTAAAGCTTTGTGTAGTCAACAATGAGCTACAAAATTATGATATTCCAAAATTTTAATTTATAAATATATTGTCTACCCGACATAAGTGTTTTATGATCACAACATTTTTTATGTAATCGCGAAAATATGAAATCTTTGAAGATTGATTTTATGTTATATTATAATCACGAAATTTTAATCTTGGTAATGATATTACAAAAATTTAGGGACTATACATTCTTCTATCACATTACAATCACAAATCCTTTTGTGAGGTTATACTATGCATAAACTATAAATGTTCAAACTAAATTCTATTCAAACTCGATTTTAGTTCTTCGGAACACATGAATAACAATTACAATAACACAAATGGGGGGGGGGGGGGGGGGGGGGATCGATTGTAGATTTTTACAAAGATAAACATAAATATCATCATTTCAGATTTAGATTACAAGGAAAATCTAGATGAACAATAAAAATAATGAAGTTTTATGACAAAAAATAAAGCATTATTGAAAATTCAATTGAAAAAAGAAAATAGTAACTCCACATTTAATTGTAATTGTAATATGCAACAACAATTAATTTGGATGAGGTAATTCAAATAGATTTACATAATTAGATTACAATGTCACATGTATCTTTTAACTTTGTGAATTTAAGTTTAAACTTTTAATGTGATTGTGGAAACATTGAAATCTTTGAAGGTTGATTTTATATTGTAGTATAACTGTGAAAAATTTAATTTCACTGGTGGTATAATAAAAATTTGAGAATCATACATTTTTCTATATTACGTTGCAATCACAAATCCTTTTATGAGACTGCATTATTCCTATACATAACTTACCTATCAAATTAAGGAAGGAAAGTCTCATATCTATGTAGTTTTTGTCCCTTTTTTTATACAATTTCTGACAATTTTTTTTGTGTCTCTTCACTTCAGCCTTGAAGTATTCAATGAGCCCAATCTGTTTAACATGGACACTCTGTTATAGAATAGAAAGAAAGTGATGTAGAGATCCACTAAGTACCTTCATATTAGAGGACATTGTGGGGGTAAATCTAGAAAATTAGAGAGATCTTTTAAAAGCCAATTCGAACACCCCCTTAAAAGAATATCGTAATAGGTATCTTAGAGGTGTCCTGGAATTCAAAAGCCTCATCTCCCAGTTCATCATTTATTGATGAATTTGTCAGAATTTTTCTTTCTTATAATTGGAAGAGAAAGATTGAAATGACTATCTCTAATAATTTAGAAAGAATTCAGTTGTTATCAACTTCTTTCGTTGTAGTCTAGTAAATTTACATGCACTAGTGAATCTAAAGTATTAAAAGTGTTCAGGCTAAGTGCTATTCAGATTTGATTTTAACTTTTCAAACACATGAAAAAATAATTATATTAACTATATGGTATGCCACACACTCAATCAAATTCACAAAAATCAAAACAAACCATCAAAATGTTACAATTAGTATCAAATATAATAATGTAATGTTCACTTAAAATAATATTAAAGATTATAATAAAATAAAGGTACAAAATTTAAATAAAAGAAAGAAGAACTATCTACATTTTCAAAAATATTTTAAAATTTTAAATTAAATAATTTAAATCTTTCTATTAATAAATAAAGTTTTTATAACAAAATTCAAGGTAATGCATTGCAAACAAATGTCTTATCATCTTTCAAACTAGATTTAATCCTTGCTTTTATAAATAATAATATTATTATGTGAAGTTAAACACTTAATATTTTTAATAATATTACACTAAACACAAGTAACATGTAAGAACAAAAAATACAACTCTAAAATATTATTATTTTTATGTGTATGACATATATTTAAGATTTCTTACTAAAATTTAACTTTAAGCCACTAATTTTATTGAGATGTCCTTGAATATTGATTAAAACAAATTAATTTTCTTTTTATATTACTACTATTATAGAAAAAGCTTATTTACTACTATTATAGAAAGAACTTATTTCGACATGTCTATTTTATGACATTTATATAAAAGTTAATGGCATTTTAGGCTTTACACATCATTTAAGAAACGTGTCTTTTATCCCAAAGCTAAATAACCACGTATCAATTGTTTCACAGATTCATCAATTTTCTTTGGCTCTACGGCCTTTCGCTCACCTTTTTATTATATATTTGAATATTACGTAAAAAGTATTATAAATCACAATATAACAACTCAAAATATTTAAAAAATATAAAAATTTGGTTGACTCTTAAAATTTTAGTCAGTGCCACATAAATTAAGTACTATAAATCACAATAATTAACAAATTAAAATATTTAAAAGATATATAAAAAATATAGTTAACTCTCGAAATTATATCAATGCCATATAAATTAGAATAGAGAGAATAATATATATTATTAGAAAACGTAAAAAAGATATAAAAAATTATAATAGTTGACAACTTAAAATATCTAAAAATCATATAATTTTTTTAATTGACTATCTAAATTTTATTTGTATTACATAACTTAAGAAAAAAAAAATATCACGGGCTCCTCAGTGTCTAGTAATAAGAGAAATATAACTTTAAGTGGCATTGTGTTTAGTATTTATCAAATTAAACAAAGAAAGAAAACTCATTTTGTTAAAGTGGTTCTCCAAAGATCAAAAGCAAATTAAAGCATCCTGATTAAGTCAAACATTTGTTTTGTTTGTTTTTTTGCTTTTGCTACATGAATAAAGAAGAAGAAAAATCCAAATTCATATTTTTACAAAGATAAAACATAAATATCATCATTTTAGATTTAAATTACAAGAAAAATAAATAAGAACGACAAAATTAACGATTTTTTTTGACAATAATAAAAGCATTAATGAAGTCCAATTGAAAAAGAAAGTATTAGTTTATTTAATTGTAATTGTAACATGTACTGTGATAATTAATTTGGATTGAGGTCTAAATAAATTTACAAAATTAGATTACAACATCACACGTATCTCTTAACTTTATGAAATTAAATTCAAACTTCTATTTTAAGGCATTGTGTAATTTTTAAGTATATCCCTTATTATGAAAAAATTTAAATTACTTTCCCCACCAACAAGGAAAAAAATAATTGAATTTCCTTTTAAGCTCAAAACAAGTATAGGTCGTTACTTATTATGCATAGCATATTCATTGATTATAATATTAAATTTAATGTGAAAATGATAGTGCCCACTCGATTTATTACTCGATTAATAAAAAATAAAATACTTCAAAAAGGGTAAATAAAAATATACCTAGAAGTGATTCACTTTAGTACTTCGTATACCACGCATAGTGAATGATTTTACTAATATTTTTATTTCTAATTTTGTTAAACCCAAAATGTAGTTACATTATAATAGTGCATCACAATTACTATATCCGTTAACTTTGAATTGTTTACTATTTCAAATATAAATTTTTTGTAACACATAATTTATTTATTTTTTAACTGTTATGGAGGGAATACTTACCATCTTATCTACAGGTGTACGAACTAATCTGCATTAAACTTTTTTAGTTATGTTTTAAATAGTGTGTATTTAGTAAAATCCTGATTTGATTTCACTGTATTAGATTTTTCCTCATTACTAAAATTCAAATCCAAATATAAAAAGTCAAACTTCACAATCACTAGTAAATCAACATCACAAAAATAATAATAAATTCAATTCACTTGCCTACTTTTTACTATTTTCACCATTTTCACTTCAACCATAAATAAATAAAAAATAATAATAAAATAATAAAATAAAACAATTGTGGGGTTTGGGGTCCACATTCTTAGCTACCACAAACTACAAAGCACTACAGAACGTGACAATATGGCTAACGCAAAATGTAAAAATATAAATAAATAAATAAACAAATAAATAATTAATAAATCCTGGGCCCCACTTAATTTTTTCTGGGAAGTTCCGTGACCGTGACTGCCCTTTTTCCCTCCGCTGCCCGCCCATTTATCACCGTTCGATCATTCAATCTCAACGGCCTTGATCTTGCCGAACATGCCACGTAGACTCAGGCCTTAATTGTCGGAATCTAATAAAGCATTTAATTAAACAACCGCATATGGCCACGTCAGTTATACATCCAACGCTTCAGGTGGTTTCCAACTAGACAATCGGATGATCTACACCGTTGATCTGACTTTTAGATCTAGGGGACCCACCTGTCTATTTCTGGAAAAAAGGAACTGGACAGTACTAAATACTCACTTTACTTAATAATAAATAAAAAAATAAAGAAAACCATAATTATTGTTATCATTTTTTTTTTGAAATTGCGAAAAAATGCAAGTGAAAAACCCGAAAATTAATGAATTTGACCGGCTGGAACGGTATTTTCTGCAGTCACCTAGATTCCTTGTGATCGTCATGTTTTTTTGCTTTTACCAAGAATCATACACATGTATAACCGGCTATAACCGGTCACCTAAGGGGTCGTTTGATTTGCGAATACCTTGTGATACTTCACGATTAAGTTTGAGACTGAATTTATTCATTGTACGATGACAAATTAATGAATTATATTAGTATTAGTTAAACACAATATAAATTTAATTTTGAAATATAACATTTTATTTGCGAAAAACCCTTAGCTTTTAAGTACATAACTTTTTTTTATCTTTATGAGATAGTAATAAAATTTATATACACTCTATCTTTTTCCAATCTCAAATACAAAATTTTATTAATATATGAAACGGAGAGAGTATTATATAATCTCAAAATAACTTGATCTACAAACTAAACGGTCCTAAGAGACTTGCGGGTAAATTTTGTTTGTTTTCCATTCAATCGTGTAAAGTGCCCCACACAACGGGGTCAAGAGGGGGAAAAAAAAATTAAATTAGTTTTTTTTCCTACTCAATACTTTGTTGTCAGAATAAAAACTCCTTATATTCAGTCATACCCCCACCCACCCAACTTTATTTAAATCAGGAGCATGGAAAGCGATGACCGACACGTGTCAGTCGGTGGAACCACATGCCACGCTGGCAACATGGAATATCAACCGTTGGATGAGACCGTGAATGAACGGCCGAGATTCAAGTAATTGTCAAAAGTGATAGATCTCAACCTTCCACGAGGGTTTGAAGAGTGTGATATAGCCCAAAAGCTGATGAAGATAGAGAGCAGAAAAAAGGAGAGAACCAAAAGATAGATAGAGAGAGAGAGAGAGAAAACGAAGAAGAAAGGAAAAATAATCCAAGAAAAACACACCCATTTGTATAAAGTTAAGATCTTTGAAAGAATTTTTGATTCTTGGGGTTGTTGTTTGCCGGCCGGAAAGTTATAAAAAGCTCATTTCCGGTGAAATTTGCCATTAATTCCGGTGAATTATGCTATACCTTATCTGGGGTTAGTTTATTTATTTCACCGGAGAAGAAAAAATGGATAGGAACAGAGAAGCAAGAAGAACTGGTATGGTAGCCGCCACATCTAATGGATTATCAAGAAGGAGACATAGAAGTAACAGTCTTAGAGATTCTCCTGGTAACAACAAACACATCATAGATCTATAATCTTTTGACCAAAAAAAATAATGAAATCTTGATTTTGTTAATGGATTTTTTGTTTGTTGCAGATGAAGATGGTGGAGGTGTAGAGATACAAGAATCTGTAAGGTTAAGGGAGAGAGTGAAGAAAGATCGAGATCGAGATAGGGAACGAGACAGAGAAAGAGAACGAGAAAGGGATAGAGAGAGAGATAGGGAGAGAGATATTAGGGATAGAGATAGAGATAGGTCAAGTCGGAGTAAGAGGAGAGGTGATAGATTGATTATGCACAGAGGAGGAGGGGAAGATGGTGGGGATGATAGTTCAGAAGAAAGTGTAAACGATGATGAAGATGATGATGATGAAGAGACCACCACAACCACTACTGCAAACGTTGTTTCAGCTAGTAGTACGAGGTTGTTGCCGCCGGCGCCAGTTCCGGTAACGGTAACGTCAACGATGGGGCCGTCGATTTCGAACCACCATCATCATCTTCACCATAACAACAATCATCATAACAACCATCATATACAACAACAGCCTAGGAAAAGCTTTCCACCAAACGTTGGTGGGGGTGGTGGTGGAAAGGTTTATAGGGCAGCACCTGTGTGGAAAACTGGTGATGAAATGATTGGTGTTTCTGTTCCAAGAAAAGCTCGTTCTGGTACTGTTTTGTTCTTATACTGTTCCTTCCTTCATCTTTCTTTGTTGTTTTTCACGTTTTTTTGGATTGACCCTTTTTTTCTTTTGATGTTTTTTGGTGTTTCTCAGCATCTACAAAGAGGTCACATGATTGGATTTCTGGGACTAGTGGTGGTGGTGGAGGTAACAGTGGTGTTGTTACCGGAGACCAAATTCATCAGCAACTCTCGACAGCTTCGCCGGTGGGACATAACATTCCGGCAACATCACCATCTCCGGCAACTCCTTTATCTCCATCTTCTTCTAATGTTTCAGTCAGAAAGAAAATTGTTAGTCGAATTCATCAGATTTTCCAACTTTTTTCATGTTTTTTATGTTGTTTAACTGATTGGTTGTTTTTCTTGATGCAGAAGCCTAGTGGACAAAAACGGCCGCCGGCAAAGTCACCTCCTAAAGCTTCTTCATCCAACCCTGAAGAGCTAGAGATTGAGATTGCTGAAGTTCTGTATGGGTTAAGTCATCAAGGACCTTCCAAAAAAGAAAGTGGACCAATTGATAATACAAGAGAAGTTAATAACAGATCCAGAGTTTCATCTCCAGTTTCTAATTCGAACTCATCAGCAACTCCTTTATCTGCTGTTGGTGAGTATAACAAAGTTTCAATCTTTGCAAATTGGTATTTGGAAAACCAAAAAACCCCATTTCTTGTATTCTGTTCTGATAAGTCTTGTTGTTGTTTCTGTAGCTCCAAAGAGGAAAAGACCAAGGCAAGTCTTGGAAAATCCTGGAGGATTTGGTGTAAGGAGCAGCCCCATTTCATCTTCTACAGCTAAAGTGGAGATGGATCAGACAACAATGAAGATGGAGGTTTCTTCTCCTAATTTGGAGAAGACCCCACAATCTGCAGCTGAAAATGGAGTTTCTTTATATGATTTAGGTGCTTCTGCACAAAGTTTGCCGCCGGCATCAGATCCGATACCGGAGCCGATAAAGGTGGAATCTGAGGTCAAGAGGAGGCCTGATGAATCTGAATTTATCATGGAGAGTAAGGTGGTAGTGAATTCACCCAAGAGGGAATCTGTTGAGAATAGTATTTGTGTGGATGCTGCTGTTGCAGTTACCCAAGTGTGAGTATCTATCCAAAGTTTTGATCTTTTCCTTATTATGAAACTTTTAATCCTTGTTCTTTGTTCTGATTCATCTGTTTGTTGGAATTTCAGCAGTGGGATTGTTTCAGAAGTGGAAATCCAGAGAGAGGAGAAGTTCCAGATAGATCTTATGGTGAGTATGAAGATGTGCACTACTTTTTCTTTTTCATCTTTCTTCTTTGTAATTTTTTTAATTGATCTTTGAATCCTATTATAGGCTCCTCCTCCACAGTTAAGATCATCACCTGAAAGGGAGGCTGAGATGGATTTTGGCTCAGCAGCTGTGGATAATAATAAGCATATTATAGCAGAAAATATAGTTGTGAGTAGTCACTTCCTTTTCCCCCCTTTCTGAGGATATTGAGGATGGTCTGCTGATTGAATTCGCAATATTTTTTTGTCAAGGAAATGAAGCCTGCGGTGAAAGAGAAGGATGATGAAAGGATTAGCAAAGCTGAGAAAGAAGAAGGGGTCAGAGTCAGTGTTGAAGTGGAGGAAAAGAAGGCAAAAGCAACAGTGGAAGAAATCAATTCTTATAAGATAAGTGAGAGTAGTAGGGGTAGGAATATTAATCTTGATCTTGATTTGGAAAAGCCAGAAAAGGATAGTGGTGTAAGTTGCAAATTCCAACAGCAGAGTCAAAAGTTGCAGCAGCAGCACCAACCACCTCCTTCACAAAAAGCTACTAAAGAAGAACCAATTCTTGAAAAAACTGGTAAGTTGATGTGTGAGGTTGATTTTCTTGAATCTTTAATGAGTTCTTCCTCTGGATTTCACTGATGGGGTTGATCTTTCTATATCCAGGTCAATCCAGCTCTTTGCCTATGCCAATGTCTATGGCTAGCTGGCCTGGTGGGCTTCCTCCCATGGGGTATGGTCGGCTTGACTTATTGTGTTTCATTGCTCATTTAATTGTATTAGATCCGTGGTGTAAATGCTGTGTTTCTCTGGCGAAATAACTAGAATTCCTGTCAGCAGATACATGGCGCCTTTACAAGGAGTTGTAGCTATGGATGGAAGCACAGTTTCCTCTGCTGCTCCAATGCAGGTATTTTACTTCATATTTCTTTCACTTCTATGGCTGAAGTTATATTCAAGCTTCTGCCTCTTTTTAACTCTGAAATCTTATGCAGCCTCTATTCTCTCAACCACGGCCAAAAAGATGTGCAACACATTGTTACATTGCTAGGAACATACATTGCCTTCAGCAATTTATGAAGATGCATCCTTTCTGGCCACCTGCTGCTGCTGGCACTGCACCCTTCTTTGGAGCCAAAACCAATCTCAATGTTATGCCATCAGCAGATCTCCATGGAAACTTAGCTGGGAGGGGAGCAAGTGCTGGGCCAGACAAGGGGCAGGGGCTTGCCATCTTCCCTAGTAATAGTGGTAAAGACAAAGTTCAACCTGCAAATATTGCAGATGCTGCTCAGAGAAAGCAGCAAATGTTACTCCAGCAAGCTTTGCCGCCCGTTGCGCCCAATAATCTACTGGTACATTCTCTTCTTACAAGCTTATTAGCACCTTGATTTCTTGTTTTTCTCTATTTTTCAACTTCTTAATGAGAATGGAAAGATCCCTAGACCGCGTTTTTGCTGATTCTTTTCCCCCATGAATTTACAGCATGGGCCTGCTTTCATCTTCCCTTTAAATCAACAACAGGCAGCTGCAGCTGCTGCTGTTCGACCAGGTCACGCAAAGTCACCTAGCACAACGGGCCCTTCAGTCCCTTCTAACACATCTAATCCTGCTGCTGGAACTGCTTCAGCTACAGCTGGTGGAGCTGCTACTGCAATTAGCTTCAACTACCCAAATATGTCTCCTAATGAAGCTCAGTACTTGGCGATCCTGCAGAATAATGCGTATGCTTTCCCGATACCTGCTGTAGGACCACCTCCGAATTATAGAGGAACTCATCCTCAGCCCATGCCATTGTTCAATGGATCTTTCTATTCTTCCCAGATGATTCATCCTTCCCAGGTTCAGCAACAGCAACAGCATCAACAGCAGCAGCAGCAGCAGCAGCAGCAGCCAGCAACATCGCAGTCCCAACAACTGCAACAAGGTCAACAAAACACGAGCATGTCAAGTGGATCCTCATCATCCCATAAGCATTTGCAGAGCCAGCAACAGAGGTCCCAAGGCAATGCTGTTAATGGTGGGAGCAGTGGTGGTAATTTGCATAATTTTCCTGGGGCAAAAAATCATCCATCTCAGTCCCCAGCACAGTCACAGAATCAGCATATGCCCCCACAGACACGCCATATTGAAAATGAGGTGGGTAGTGAAGATAGCCCATCAACTGCAGAGAGGAAAAGGTCGCATGGACAGGTTAATGTGTACAATCAGAATTTTGCTATGCCCATGCATCCCTCAAACTTTGGTTTGATGACTCCAGCTAACTTTGGTGTTGCCTCTTCTGCTGGTGGCGGCAGTAATCATCATACCGAGAAGAAGCCACAGCAACAACAGCAGCAACCAGGTCTTAAAACGAGTCTAGAATCTGTGCCGCCTCAACCATTTGCCATGTCATTTGCTTCATTTGCCTCTGCTGGACCTGGCATTGACGTGTCCATGGCACAGAATCATGCTATTTTTCAGAGTCTCCCTGAAGCTACGAGGCAAAATCTACAGATGGCCGCAGCAGCTGCTGCTCAGGCTGTGCAGCAGAAGAAAAATTTCAGAGTATCCGAGGATGGTAAATCTGGCTCTGGTGACCAGCCGGGAGCTGATGCTGAAAGAAAAGGTTTAGCAATGAAGCCTTCGGGAAATGCTGGTCAGTCTATTGCATTTTCAAGGTCTGATACATCGGATGCCTCTGGGTCTACTATTGCAGCCAACAGTGTCATTGATAGCTCATCAAGGTCCTTAAATCTTCCATCTGGTGCTTCATGGACTGCTCGAGCTGCAATGCCAAATGCTATGGGAGCTGTAAATGTTCCTAATGCGCAGTTACAAGCTCAAATTCAGCATCAGCAGCAACAAATGATTCAGCTTCATAAGCAGCAGCAGCAACAACAGCAGTTTGCAGCGGCTGTTGCTGCTCGGAGTAAAACACCAGCCTCTAGTAATGGGAATGTTTATTCCGAACACTTAACTTCATCTGCTTCTGCTGCTTCAAAATTTCCAAATGCCATGTCTGCTTTTCCTCAAAATCTTGTACAGAGTGGTAGCAACAGCAGTCAAGGTCAGTCGCCTCAGTGGAAGAGTTCAACCAGGACATCGACATCCCAAGCTCCATCATCTTTGTCATCGACTTCGTCTCTGAAAAACCTTTCTCAGCACCAGCACCAGCAGCAGCAGCAGCAGCAGCAGGTAAGATCCCAGCAAAGTCACACACAGATATCTTTTGGCACGAATCAGAGATCCACTCCTCCTCCACAAGGACAACAGCCCCCTAACAATAACCAGTCTCCCTCTTCCCCCATGATGGTTGGCTCTCCTACCACTTCTTCAATTTCAAAAGGTGCCAGTGGAAGCCCAAGGCCTACAAATTCTGCTACTACAAGCAATAAAACCGTCCAAAACTCATCATTGTCGACACAGCAGGGTAAATCCTCGTCTTCAATTCCCAACCAGAAGTCATCTCCAGCTGGTGGGAGGAATGTGCCATCAATTCTTGGAAACCCTCATATAGCTTCAACTTCAGGTGGTGTAACCAAGTCTCAAATGCAGCAACAACAGCAACAACAGCAACATTTACAGAAGAGTATGCAGCAAGCACAACTGTTCTTCTCAAGTCCATATGTGCAAGCTCAACCACCGCATTGTACTAGTACAAATTCTACGGGTCAAGCTACTGGGGGATATTATCTTCCGAGACGGCGTCCTGACCAGCCTGGCCAACAACCACCTGGTTCATCGGCTGCATCATCTTCAAGTGGGATGTTGACTTTGTGTCCTGTTACTCTAGGTGGTGGCACCACTTCTGATCCTGCCAAAGCAATTGCAGCTGCAGCTGCTGCTAATAATATGAAAGGTGGTATGTTGTCCTCGCAAGGCATCCTTCATGCTTCCCAATATACAACACCACAAACATCAGGAAGCCAACATCAGCTTTTGCCCGCTGGTTTCTCGTATGTTCACCCAGTTCCGGCAGCGGTTCAGGTGAAGCCAGCCGAACAGAAACAACCTGCGGGTGAGTAGTTTCATATCATACTTTATTTACATTTCAGCTTCATTTTTAGGTAGACAAGCTTAGGAGTTAAACGCAAAAAATTAAATGATTTAGATTAAATGGGAAAGTAATTCATGAAGTGAAACATAATTCTTGACCAGGAAATGACAATTTGCATGCGTGCTGGCAGCCTGAGAAGAAATGAACACTGTACAACTTGATGATGGGGCTGCCAACCGGAGGCACATAAAGGAAAATCGGAAGTTGGAATGAAGAACCCGCAGTTTTGAAGGTGGTACTATGTGGGGTTTGAGGACTGGTCTTCGAAGGATTTTGCACGGAATGCAGCAAGTCAATCGACATGTGGATTGATGTTTGTACAATGCATTCCTGTGGTGTATAATCTGACTGCTTATAGGGAGATCACAAATGATAGCGCTGCTCGACTGGTTGGTTTTGATGATCACAGCGGATGGTTTGCTGGAAATTTGATCAGCTTCATTCCTGCATGGTTGATGGTGGAGGTTAGGTTCAGGAAAGAAAAAGGTTTTTGGTTCCTTTTTTCCCTTTTTGAGGGGGTGGGGGCAGTGCAGGTCAGTGATAAGAAACTAAGAATAGTGAAGGTTGTATTGCCTTCAAGTTTTTCAGTAGGAATTCTGATGCTTCAGTAATTCATTATTCTTTTCCTTCTCTTAAAAGTGCTTGAATAGCAGCAGTTTCTGGACAGTAGTATCTTTATGGACATATATAAGTAATGCAAGGTGTATATGTGTATGTCTTGGCACATATAAATGGACAGCCCTCCAAGATTTTCTTTTAGTTTTTACTTGCTTTGAAGTTTTATATCATTCTTTTCCTTTGCATTCTTTACTTTATGGCTGAAAATAGCCTGTCATGACAAAGACAGGAATCCGTGAATGATGTTTTCAGTTTTTTGTTGTTTTGGGAAAGCATTATGTCATTGGTCCTCTGGTTATGATGTTACACCCCCTTTTAGCAAAGATGGACTCTTTATGAAGGAACTTCTGACTTGGCTACTGTTTTATTTCCTTTCTAACTTGTAGTATCCTTTTCAAGCTTTCTTTGCACATAATTTTTATAGTTTTGGTAAATATTTACACATTCAGGTTATTTAGAAGATAATCACAAGTTAAATCATATTACTACAACAACATACTCGGGAAATTCTACAAGTGAAATTTGAAGAGGGTAAATGTATGTTAGACCTTACCTCCTACCTCGTGGAGGTAAAGAGGAAACATGTTTTCCAAAGAGACTCGGCTCAAAATTTTATTATAAGTGCCTCAAGGGGAATCAAACCTCACCGAGGAGGGTAACAAAGCTTAATTAGGTTCCATTTTTGCTGTTGGACTAAAGTTAAATCGTATCGATGATGTATAATGTTCATTACACTGTTGTATATTCAAAATTAGTTGAAGTCGGCTACATGAATCTTCATTCGTTTATGGAAGTACGTGCCTATTATCCATCTAGAGATGAAACTTAGACTAGTAATGAAAAGAGGAATGAAGCATCATAGCAGCTTCCAAATAAGGGGAGCAAGTTGATCTTATCATTGGTTGGTGTGATATATAAATAAAAATTGTGTAAAAAGGACAAAGGTGGGGGCTATCTTTGAACACACATGCACACACCTATAGATAGATTTGAGATTGAGATTGGGATGGGTGGCTTTAAACAATAGTTGATTTTTGTTGCACTACATGTGTGTATAAGTGTAGGACCTAAAGGATTTCATTTTCAATTGAGGTCCCCCACATTTTTGTAATTACAATATCAACAGCTCAATACTCCAATAAATTCTTCCTTCCTGCTTTTGTGTTTTGCTTTGAATAGTTCTTAGGAATCACTTACACTATATACAGACTTTACTAAGCCAGAAAAAAAAGTTGGTTTTGTTGAAAAGGCCACTTCTCATTTGGATTCCACAACTTGGCTTTCTTTTATCTTTCTTCTTTTCTTTTCTTTTCCACTAAGTATTTTACTATAATGTTCAAGAAGTGATAGTACTAGCTTAGATACACTGAACCAAAGAGTCTCTTTTTCATCCTCAATCGAATCACTCTGTACGATCTAAGATTCTATTTTATCATAAATCTAATTCTCATTTTTTTTGAAAAAAATCAATAGATCAACTTGACTTAAATGTTTCATATTTTCACGAAGAAAAAATACCCTAAATATTACTTCCTCTGTTTCATATTGCTTGGCCCCGGATGATCCGACATACTCCTTAAGAAAACTTTAATTAAAAATATATTTTACTAAATTAACCTTATTAATGATATTTTTGAACTCTAAATTTGACTCCTATTACTTTATATGGTTATTTAATACTAAATGTAGAAAGAAAAAATATAATAAAAATCTTTTAATTTCATAAATTGGACAAGTAAACTGAAATAATTATTTTATTATGGAGGCTAAGTAATATGAAATGGAGGGAGTATATAATTATGGTAAATTACTATAAAAGTAACTTATGGTCGACTTTAAAATCTTTACATTGTAAATTTTAAATTGTAAGATTATATCCCATTCATTTCATTTTACTTGATCCCTTTATTAAAAAATAGATATTTTTACTAATCCATTTTAATAAATCTAGATAATTTTATTACATTTTTATATATTATCGTTAGTATTAAATAACTACACGAAAAAATAATAATAAAATTTAGAATTTCAACATCATTGATAAGGTTAATTTACTAAAATACTCCCTAATATTTTTTTTTAAAAAAGAGTTATGTCAAGTCGACATGAATCAATATAGGAGCATATAAATAAAACTTATTTTAATATAATATCATGAGATGGTGGATATTTTGATAATATCTGAATGTTAGATAACTGGATTATTATATGGATTTTGATAGATATGTAGAATTTTGATATTGACAAAATTGACCTTCTTTTGTGGTCCCATTTTCCCTAATTGAACAGCATAGGGCCCTTGAGGGGTGTTTTTTGCCTTCCAGAAGGTCACTTGTGTCCAGATATCTTTTTGCCTTGTAGGCTGGAACACTTTTTTGGTGTCCTTTTGTGGGGCCCATTTTTTTTTTTTAAAAAAAAAAAGTTATTTGCCCACAAAACTTTTAGAAATTCCACTGTGGGACCTACTCTTTTTTTTCTTTATTTTGCTCACAACTTACCAAAACTTAAAAAAATATAAAAATATTTATGAAAATTACCACTATGTTTGCCTTAGGTTCAGGCAGTTTGCTCTTTTGCTAATTCTAATTTGATTTGACACACTCTTTAAAAAATAATAAATAAAATAATATCTTTATTGTATTATTTTTAATTATTACAAATTATTTAAATATTTAAAAAATAAATAATATTAACAATAAAGATTAAATAGATATAAAATAATAAATTACTTTTTTTTTACTTGAACAAATAAAGCGAACATTTATTTTTAATATAATGGATAAAAAGAGTATTAAATAGTACTAATAAATACTTATACTAGCTAAATGTGACTATTATAATAAATATTCCTAAGTAGGTCAAGTGAAACATCTCATCAAACATGAAAACAAGTTGATAAGAGAATATTTGAGAGTTTTCACCTTGAAAGATCATTGTTAATAAGCTAGTGAAACGAAAATAAGCACTTTTAAATATTCCAATAAGAAAAGAAAAAAAAGAACTTGTACAATATAATATATTCTCCTATATAAGAAATCACGGTTGTGGCAGCT
Source organism: Jaltomata sinuosa (assembly GCA_003996215.1). Classification (NCBI taxonomy): domain Eukaryota; kingdom Viridiplantae; phylum Streptophyta; class Magnoliopsida; order Solanales; family Solanaceae; genus Jaltomata; species Jaltomata sinuosa. The sequence continues at coordinate 1,518,920 of QJPP01007185.1, read as the reverse complement.
GAAACAGGTAGAACATGAACGATATGCCTGCTTCAGCAAGCTTTACTTTGATTTTTTTTTTACTTTTCTTTATTTTAATTTATTTGTCTTACGTTAAAAGTATTATAAATTACAATAATTAATAACTTGAAATATTCTTATATAAATTTCATTGATCTAAATAAAATAATGTATGCATATCTAAAAAATTAATTGATCTAAATAAAAGAATAATATATGCATATCTATATTGAGCATATCTTATAATTTTTGAGTATTACGCACGGAATTTTGTATCTAGTTTAAAAGAAATGATAGTAAAAATAGAAAGTGCTTTACTTTTTCATTTTGTGCAAAAAAGTAACCATCTATATTACTCAATTATTCTAAGTTCTATTCCTTTATTTTCAAAAAACAACATACTAGTGGTAATTATTGAACTTTTCCAAGATTAAGTCATAGCTTAAAAGAACAAACAAATTTGTATGGACCCCATTAGTAGTATATTTTAAAAAATTTGAGGTGGCAAATGATTTTATGTCAAATTAAGAGGTTGAAAGGGAATTCAAAGTCCAAATCTCCTTTTGACAAAAGAATAAAACGTGCTTTAAATTTGCTTTTGTTTGAAAGACAAAGGAATAGAAAAAGATTTTCTTGATTAAGAATAGATTAGTTGAAAATTATAAAAATGGTGGGTCCCTTAATACTTAGATTTTCAACGGCTAAGATTCATTATTGATAATATTTTGTAATTGTGGTCCAATCAAATTAGGTAAATGATTGGGACAAAAACTAGTTGAATTAATAAAATGACATAATTGGATAAGAAAGAAAAAAAGGTAATAAATCTTATCTTGTGATGTATATTCATTGTCTTTTATTCCTTCAATTCTTATTACGTGTCTAATTTTCCAACACTTCTTTTGTTTTTTACATCATTTTGTTTTATGTGTTAATAATATTTTATTTATTTTCTTTACCTTTTAAATTATCATTGTCACTTTTGAATCTTTTCTTTGTTCCCACTGTCATCAATCTTATATTTGGTGGAAAAACTTTTGATATCAAGAAGTTGAGTTGGGGAGAGGGTATAGTGGATGTACTTTTTAGACTCTGGATAATTGGTGCACTTATAATTTTTTCTGTTTGAATATCTGGTATAGTCTATCGAAAATAGTCTTTTTATTTTTTATAAAGTAAAAGTAAGATTTACGTACACTTGATCCTCTCCAAACGTCATTTGTGAGATTATATTAGACATATTATTATTGTTGAATAGCCGATATTCAAATTAGGGTTCAATTTGAATTCACGTATTTTAGGATTTATTTTTTCTAGCGATATTTCTAATAAGATTTTTTTTTCATTCTCAAATGCTCAAACCTAAGACCTCTCATTGAAGGTGAAGGAATCTCAATTATCACACCCATGTTGATTGGTGCACTTATATTTTTTTTGGTTGCAAACTAATTTTCTATATTTATTTTGTTATATTAGTAAATTTAGATATTTATCATATTAAATATTTCCAACTGGAAGCCTCCTTTTTTTTTTTTTTAATTATGTGTTTTTTTAATTACTCCATCCAACTCAATTTATATAATACTTTTTGTTTATGGAGATTCAAACTATATAAATTTTGAATAATATTTTTAAAGTGTATTTTTTGTTGTATTGAAATGAAAAAATTACAAGTTATAGTATTTTTTATTTAATTTTTAAATATTTAAACTTTAATTTAAAATATTAAAGTAATTAAATTTAATTTAACTTTTAAAAATTAATTAAATTAGTTCTCGATAAACAAAAAAAAGTATCATATGAAAAAGTATATGTACTTACTAGGTTAGAAGTATGTTGTACTTATATTAAATTTTGGACATCAATATGTATACACTCGATTCTCCTCAAATCTTTATTTATAAGACTATATTTAATTTTAGAAAAAGGAAGATTCAAATCATAAAAAAATATTATACACCATTTTATTTTGTATTTTTGTAAGCCGTTATTTTCAGACTTGAACTCATAACCTTTTGATCACGTGGCTATGTTGTGTACCGACACTGAATATGAACAAAAAAAAGACCATTACCTAACTTTAGATGCTAGTCAAGTAGATAGGGATGAATATATATATATATCAACAATAAAGTAAATGGTCCCAACAGCCAACAATATAATTTTCTGTCCCAAAATCTCAATTAAATTGACCTCACTAATTAATGTGCAAATAACCACTATTTATTCTATATATTTCCCTTTAATCTTCATCTTCTTCTGCTTCTTGTACAACACAAATGACAAAGTTATATATAAACAACAAACAAGGGTATTTCCATTGAAGTCCTCCAAATACACCTTCTATTTGTTTATGGAAATCTCAAAGTTATCTACCTTTTTGGAAATGTAGTGGTTGGTTAATTGCTTCTTGTTTTCTTCTACGAAGATTCAGACAAAATTGAACTTGGATGAAACTGAATAAGTACTTAGAGAGGGGTAATGGTACCACGTTCTTCCGTGCTCGTAGGTTGACTTATATGCATTCCGACTAAAGTTTCACAAATGTCTACTTCCATTATGCATCCAATAATAGGTTATACAGAAGGATAGGTTGGTTATATACTCTCATGTGCCCTCCTTCTTCAAACTTTTGGTATGTATTGCCCCCTAATTATAGATCAGATTTACCAGACAAGAAACTCAATTTTGCACTGCTGCTGAATCATCAGACTTATCCACCAAGGGATTCGTAGATTTGGCGAACGATTTGTACAAACCAAAATGGAAATAAGCATATATATGTGGAGTATGAATTTGTTTCCATGACAATGGCCACAAATCTCTTCTGATTGTTGCACAATGCAATTATCAATTCCAAGTAAGAAATCATTTCTTCAAATCTTGGTTATAAATACTCATTCGTGTTTCAGTTTATAGGACATGTTTTCCTTTTTAATCCGTTGAAAAGAGTTTGGAGTAATATATTTTTCAAATATTAGTGTTGGTTTGCTCAATATTAGTATTTGTAATATTGGAAAGGTTAATTGGTCATTAGTATTTCAAATATAGAAAAAATGTTAAAGAGAAATCTTATTTGAGAAGTATTTCAAGTAAATTAATGATGGTTTTCACTCAATTTTTTTTATTTTTGATGGTCCAGAGTTTTCAACTCATACTCTTCCTCTTTAAAAGATCGCCATTTTGGAAAGTTGTTTGTTTTACTTCTAAACAACACTTATGTTTGATTAAGGTAAATAATTACTTGCACTTATCAAATGTTTATATTAAATCATGTAAAGTTATTATAATTTAGTAATTTAATAAAGTAAAATGTATGTTAATTGATCATTAATTAAGTGCCTATGAGCAAACACATGACATGCATTTATTGACTTGAGGTAAACATTAAGTGCGGGTAAATTTTTTAAAGTTGTTTGGTATGAGGATGAGATAGATATATAAAGTTACTCCATGGATTAAAATATTCCATGAGATTAGTTATTTCAGCATAACCAAACATATGATATAATCCGATATTTTATCTCGAGATTATTACCTCTTTATCTTTCTGTATCAAATGGCTAATGTCGTCATTGCATCTTTTTCAAATTTATATTTTAGATCATTTTGATAAATTTTTTTATTATATTTTCTTTCATCCTTCCTTTGTAAATGGTACAAATACTACAACACTATCAACACTTTAAAGAATGTTGAAAATTCAATATCTCGAAAAGTAGTAGTCAATCAAGAGATTTTATTTTCAAGATATATATATTGGGAAGGCAAAAAAAGAAAAAAATGCTAGCAAGAGAAAACTAATCAACGTTAACGTAAAACTTTCGCGGAATATTTTACTGAATATTGCTATTTAATTTGTACTCACTTTTTAATTTTTTTGTTGTATTTATCCATCTTTAGTGTAAAGTTATATATGTAATGTTCTGACAATATCCACATGTCTAAAGTGTAAAGTTATAGGTTTTTATGTGAATATAATTTAAATGATAATTTCAAAATTAGGTATTTGTGCACGTCGGACCAATGTCATAAACCTAAACCTAATTTCATAAAAACTACACTTTTTTCCCTTTCAAATGGCTGTTTTTTTTACAAAAAAAACTTACCCTTTTAATGACCCGATCTTTATTTTTTATCTTTTAACAATCGAATTAATACCTAGTAAAGCCTAAATTCTTTAGAAATTATTATAATACAAAAATATAAATTAATACTCTATAAAAAGAATATTTGTTATGATGAGCATAAATTAGAAACCAGTATAAATAAGGACAAAAGTGCAAATAATCTCAATAATTCACTCAAAGCCCGAAATGAAAATGCCAAAAAAAAGTTTTTTCCCCTTTTGTGTTCTATTTACCTTTTCCCAATTTGAAGTATACTATATGCTTGATGTATTATTTTAATTTTAGTAAAACTTACAGTCATGCTTAAAATTGTTTTTATTTTCTTTATTTTCCTCCTGATGTCTAATGCTCATATAAGAGTCCTAACTAATTCAAATCACGCATACAAAGGTCATTCTAAGAGTGATGCTCCCAACAAAATTTTCTGCTTACTGGTAATCTTTTTAGGAAAAAGGGTCAAAAATACCTCTCTACTTTAGTTTATTAGCTAAGTTTACCCCTAGTTAAACTGTAGTGCTAAACATACCCCTGCCGTTAGCAAAGTTAACAAAAATATCCCTCATTTGGATGGAATCTCCCAAATCAACCAAAATAAGCCAATTTCAATTTATATTATCCATTTTGAATGAATCCTCAATTAAACCCGACCCATCTACATTGCCTAATCTTTTCTTTTCTGCTATCTCAAGGGAGTTATGACTTGCAACGTTTATACAATCCGAGAAAGAGAATAAATGGGTACTTGGTTCTTTATAGTTTAGCTGCACAAAAATTCACTGTTTTATATTCTCCAAACTTAAAAGGAGGACATTTGATGCAGTGAGATTTGGACAAAGAAAAAAATCATTTAACTGATCTTACTCATGTTTAAGGTGGATGAGAAATTGAGTTGTTTGGTGTGCCACTTTTAAACTATGACTCTGCAAAAACATCAAGATGTGATTAATGTAATAAATAATCACAAGATATTCCATATTGTCTAATAAGAAAAAAATTGAAATTATAACTTGGAGTGAAAAACGTCTTTCACCATAACTCAAAAGTAAAACACGACGTCTTCTTAAATGCTGACCGTATACTCGGATTGTTTGAACCGTCTCAACCGTTTAATCAACCAAATTGACAACGAACTGACCCTCTGTTATATATGGAATGTGAGGTGGATATGTGCTACCAGTCCAGGTGTGATCAAGACTGAATCAAGAACATCACTGGTTCAATCAAATACCGGCTCGATACGCTTTCTTCATCTCCCTCCTCCTCATTTAGCATACGGGCCTTCCTAAGATTAATTAAGCTATTAAAATAATTTAAGAATTAAGAAAGTTTAATTACTTTGGTTTGAATTTTAGTTTGGTGGGTTGCGGATTCATTCAAAATAGATAATATAAATTGAAATTGAGTTATTTTGGTTGATTTGGGGAATTCCATCCAAATGAGGAGTATTTTTGTTAACTTTGTTAACGGCAAGGGTATATTTGACCCTATAATTTAACTAGGGATAAACTTAACTAATAAACTAAAGTAGAGGGGTATTTTTGACTCTTTTCCCAAAAAATTATCATCTCTTTAGAGAAAGGAAGTGGCCAAAGATTTAGGGACCCACTAGATACATGTAGGACCCAAAGGTGTATGGACTTTGTCTGTATATCAGACAACATGATATACATGTAAGATAGTTTCAGAATTGGAGAAAATTTGTTGGTTTGGGTCCCACCCTACATTTTTAGGTTAGAGGACCCAAAAAGGTCCAAAGGGTAAAGTGGTCCAATGAAATTGAACTTTGCTCTACCTTTGATTTTTGATATAATATTGTATTCTTGGTTTAAAAAACATATTTTTACCTTTTATGACAAATATAAAAACCTAAGATAAAGATAATTTTAAGTAATATTAAAAAATTTAGGAGTAAATTTATACTTTTTTTAAAAAAAAATAGACACGTGAAATTTATTCGTTTTACATTGAGACACGTTAATAACAAAGATAAAAACAAGACATTATTTTAATAATAAAAATATAAATAAAAAGATAGTTCGATACATTAAAATTTTTGTTATACGCAAAATTCAAGAAAAAATTGAATTGTTTTATACTGAAATTCTAATGATCCACTCAAATTTTATCACAATTTATGACAAGGCAAGTCTTCATACATCAAACTTTTGGTTACTTTTGCAAAAACTTATTTTAATTGGATTAAAACTTAAATAGTGGCACTAAAATAGCCTATTTGTGCAAATTCAATGCTTTCTCTACCCCACCCACCCAAACCTAATTGTGGACCCTACACGTTTTGGGCCAACAGTGAAGTGGACTTGGGTAAGTCGGGTCGGGTCCCATGGCCCACAAAAATGTATTCTGATTTCTGAACTGTCTAACACCGGTAACCTTTTGAATTTTAGCTCTTTTATTGGAAAGTAGCAAAGTATAATTAATGATTAAAAGAAAAAGAACATATAAAGAAATAAATATACATATTTTTATTAGTTATAAGCATTGGCCTCGTATTTAAAGTTCGTAGGCGGGGTGTAGTGTACACGTGGTATATATCTAAGCTTTTCTATTCAAGTTGTTGCATAGATTAGGTAAATATAGCATGTTAAATATTAAATGAGTATTTTTCTACCATAGGACTCTTTAATATTCAATATATATATATATATATATATATATATATATATATATATATACCCTAGTTTTGTTTTGTTGCTAAGGAAATCTGCGATTATTGTCTTTCACGTGTGCACAAGGTAAAGATCTTCGGATATTTTTTTTAGGGGAGGATTTTCTGTTAGCTTCAATATAATAACTCGCAAACTATGCAAGAGAGATAAACTATATTAAGCGAGACAAACTCAATTGAAAAAGTATGTGGAAGATTTCAAATATGAGATCCCCCATTTGAAATATTATCTTCCCAATCAACTTGGCCACCTTTGGATATATATACCCTAATTTAATAGTATTTAATCCTTTTTTTTTTAAATTGAGATTGACGCATAATGGTGGAGAATGGAAACACTACTAAAAAAATCATTGTTTTCTAATTGAAAAATATTGAGCGACTATTCCTATAAATATTTTGATTGAATCAGTGAGAAAAGAAAAAATACTAATATTTTCATATAAAAAATTAAGAAATTTTTCACTATTTCAGTGAGAATCTATTTCCCACCATGCATTTTATCGGGTGAACTGATTTATGAAAAATGAGTGAAAAATCATGTTTTATAGTATAAATTTTTCACTGATTCACGATGAAAAAAACCCTTTTATTTCTGGCGGTGAAAGGGCGATATAAATTGGGAGGGAGGGATAGTAATAAATATTCCAATAATTGTCCTATATGAATAAAATTGGGGTTATGGGACAATGGTTTATTAAGTGAGGATTTTGCTATTGCAATTGTTTAACAGATTAGCATCTTCTACCATATCTTTTGGATTCTTATAAAAAAAATTAAGGCATATGGATCCAAAAATAATTTGTTAAATAAGTTATCTAACCTCTGGAGCAAAGTTAGATTATGCTTTATATATAATTAGAATAATTAACTGATTAATTATTAGTGATTAGGATGTTATATATGGCACGTGGACAAAGCCGACCAATATAATGTGTAAGGTTTAATTAGGTTGAAATTATAAATTGCATTCTTTATCGTGATCTAGTGATGATGATTAGTGAGTGTTTAAGTAGAAAAATAGTACGAATTAAAGGACATTATATACTTGCCTAATCAATTTAATGTGGATGGACCATTCACCTAACTAAGGAAATTTGTTTTGACTTTTAAGTTTGGCTATATGGACCACACATATATAATGATTAGAGGGATGAAAAATAATATAAGTTGAATGGAAGATCATTAATTATTTTGACAACTTCACTAATCATGTTTTAATTTGTAGCTTGACATATTAAGGCAATAATCATAGTATCAAAGGATGTTATACTTGTTTAATTTGCTTGGACAATCAAGAGATTTTTACCATAAGATACAATCAAAAGATAACGTAGATGTGAAAAGGTTTCCCAAAATAAACGGAGATTGACCATCACGAAACAAGAGAGCTTAACTATACGATTCACTCGTCAAACATGAACAAAAGTCGGCCTTATTATTGTATCGAGTGGAAGAGACTATTGCTTAGTGGATAAAAATTACTCTTAAGAATCATAAGGCTAATCAATTTTCCTCACAAGCAACAACATTGCACTAATCGAAAACCTGAGATAATTCTTAGCTAGCATGGAAGTTAGCGTCTTAGTTTTTTTTTTTTTTTTTTTTAATGTCATTGATGCTATGTTGGTTATGATGTCACTCTATTTGTGCAAATTAGATAGAGACACTTGTGACTCTGAAGGTAGTGTTGTTTCCTTTATCACTTCTAAAGTCATTTGTCAATCTCTTATTGCATATATATTACTATGATAATTTATATATACATCGATCAAATCAATGATCTAACTATAAATATCAAAGTCACAAAATAGTTCAAGTAAGGTACATGATTTTTTTATACATTTAATTCGTACTATTCAGGCCTATAATAAGTAGGTATGTACATTTTAACGAAAGTATTTAGTAAAGCATAACTCCTAATTAATAGGGAGTTTAGGTTGATCCAAGGGGATTAAGTGGCTTATTATTCCTTTGGCATGATAGATAAAAATGGTAGTACAAATGACAAAGATGACATTCATTATATCTTGAGTAAAGTATCAAAAACACATTATAACTATCCTTTTTTTTTAGTTTTATACTTAAATTATTGGAAATGTGAGTTCCATACCTAAACTATTACTCATTAGCTTGAGAAACACAACTCAACTAATATGTGATGATGTGTGTACTACACTCTCCTTTATTTAAAAAATCCTGCCACGTGGCACTCAACGAGATTTTTTTTTTCACCTTGATAAAAATTAAACTAATTATTAATATTAGGTTAGAAATTTCATATTCACTGTGTTGATAAATGATGAAGAAAAATGGGAGAATTTAGGGTAAAATCAATTGAATTTTTTTTTAAAATTGACGGATCAGCTTAAAAAAATAAAAATATGTCATATCATCTGAATATTTAATGGCCAGACGTGCCTAAATGTATTTGTATACAAATACTGGTCTAATCAGCGTTGAGGTGTGTTTCTTAAACTAATGAGTAATAGTTTAGGTATGAAACTGACACTTCCAATAGTTTAGGTATAAAACTCAAAAAAGAGGATAGTTTAAGTGTGTTTTTTGATACTTCACTCTTATATCTTTGAACACACGTAGCCACACAAGTTTAGTTTTGAAGAAGACCTGATTTTGCTACACTAAATGAGTGAAGATAAGATGCACATGACACTTTAGATAAATTTCACGTCGATATGAGAAAGGAAAGTGAAAAAATTTATATGATGTAACATAAGTTCACGTGATATTGTGGCCTTGTGCAAAACTAAAACCAAAACAGACAATATGTGTCATGAACTTAGATTGTGACATTATAATTTGTCACCAGTTTGAAAAAAGTCTAGGACCTATTTATTAAGATTTCATTTGCATGGAGTCTGCTTTTGTGCGTAGCATTGCAAATTTGCAATTTCATAGTTTAGTAATTAGTACTATAAGATATGGAAAAATGATCCAGTCAGTTAATTAATTTTGGCTATGCAAATCCTCTATATTTATATGTTTATAGCGATCACTTGACACATTATAACTATTTTTGTTGGCTATGTTATCCTAATTTGGACTATAGTTTTGTACAACTTATATACACCAAAAATATCAAGAAAAGTCCATGTTACTATCATTTACTAGTTGGTAGATATTTTTATAAATATCTCAGTATTTATCACTGGATAATAGTAGTATAAAAATAGATGGATATGTCACTTTTTCAATTGCCAAAGTTTGTCCTTTATTTCTGGTCCAATTTTGTCCAAATATAACAGCAGAGACCCCTTGAAAGCTCAACAAACTTTTATGAGGTTTTGGCCATAAAAGTCACTCACCATGGCCATATTATATTCTTTGTTTTGTTGGCAGAGGCTGAATCAAAATTACTTTAATTTATGCTATGCTCCTAGATTAAACATAAGAATCGTTGTGAGATGCAATAATTTGTTCATATATAGTTTTGAACAAATTTTATCTCATGAATCAACTTTTCAATTGAGTTAGACTCAAATTTTATTTGTCATGCGTGATATCAAAACCAAACACATTTTACGTCTTAATTTATTATAGTTTATATGATATTGGCCTCGATATTACATTTATATAGTCCACGGTCCAATCCGATTCTTGATGTGAGGGAGGTGTTAGAGTTTTACATCGATGTGAGAATTGAGATGTGATAATTTTATTTTCTTATATTGTATTAGATAATGTTCATGTCATGACATAACTTTTGAAGTTAAATTAGACCCAAATTTATGTAAAAAGGCAATGAAATACTTTCAAAACTTGTTTAGATCATTTATTAGACAAAATTGTGAAAAGAAATTGATGCCTTCTTGATTTAAAAACATATTTATTTTGGACTAAATTTGAATAGCTAGAAAATCTCTTATGGGAACCGAAGCACATGTTCCAGTTTACGTGATTATTTTATTTTAGTTTATTTTAATAAGAATGATATTTTTATATTTGAAATAAATTAATTATTTTACCTTTAATGACTTGATTAATAGACCTGTCAAGCCATATTTTAGATCAGTTTCTTTTGAAAAAAATTCTCAAGTCAATCAAACATGTTCACATAAATTAAAGAGAAGAAATAACTGTATATAATAAACATTAATATGATAATCTAGTCCGAATATCGTACCCAAGAGACTTGTGACTTAGCAAATGTTCTACCTTATTCATACACAGCTTAAATACGCAAGTATGAAAGTAACTCACAGATGATTTTTTGTAGTAATTGACGAATTAAAATAAATTGACAAAATAAATTGCGAATAAGTAATGATTGTTGATTCCAAGTTTAGAGAGAATTCCAGGGTTACAGCTTTATTACACAATCCTAAATAGCAATCACGTGAATTAACTTGTTCATTCACCTAGTTGTTGATTCCGGGGTTGATATTACAATTATGGTCTCTCGAGCCTCTAGTTGCCTATTCAAAATAGCATCACAACTACATCGTTGAGCGGGGATGTGACATCTTATTTTAAAAGCATTTATATTTCTTCCCGTATGAACCAAGCAAGGCGTTCTAGGTATATCTTTATCCTAGTCGCTAACCTACCCCTTACGTTACAAAAGAGAGGTCTTGCTCCTTATATTCCTCGGTCTACCTTGTTGATTCCTCTCTCGAGTTCACAACAAGGTTATATGTTTATTTTAATGGCGGGCAAGCATCAAAATACTAAAACAGGAATATAAGAACAACTAATAGTGGTAAACGAACTCAATTCACATTCAATACTAAATAGTCATGCGTTTGTAGCCGTAACCCCAGAACAAGGGTTCTTAGCCACTCATACTACGACGAAGAACAAAGATAATATTGTTTTCATCCAAAGTATGACTAAGAAAAAGGAAGAAGAAAAGAAACCTAATGGTGAACTCTATTCTTGCCTCTTGCTCTCGAAAAATAATGACCGAACCCTTCAAAAAACGTACAAGGTTCTATTTATAGAGTTTGGGAAATAACCCCTTTTCCTTCTTGAAATCAGAATAGAAAAAGCTCAAAAAATCTGTCGGGATGGCTGCTGGCGCGCCGCGCCTGAAAGGCTCCAAGATCGCCCTGCAGCAGTTTGGGCTCTGGCGCGCTGCGCTTGAAAGGCGCCCGGATCGGGCATCAGTAGTTTGGGGTCGGGCGCGCTGCGCCATGGACGAGCATGCCTGGGTTTGCCTTTGGAGCGGCGCGCCTAGAAGGCGCCAAGTCCTGGCTGCAGTAGTTGTAGGCCTGGGGCGCCGCGCCTGGAAGGCGCCAGGCAGCTCCCAGCCTATTTTTCTTCCTTGTTTGCTCCCGACCATTCCGCTACATCACTTCCATGCTCTACTCTTCCGTTTCGTCTTTTCATGGTCATTTCTCGCGTCATTTTACCTGCAAGTATCTAATCATGTGTCTTAGTGCAACATATATCAATTCTGATCAAAACACACAATATATAGTAGGTAACGTTCTCAAAACATAAGGTAAACATGAGTAAAATACGATAAACGGGCATATAATTATGCCCAACATCACCTGTCAAGCCATATTTTAGATCAGTTTCTTTTGAAAAAAATTCTCAAGTCAATCAAACATGTTCACATAAATTAAAGAGAAGAAATAACTGTTTATAATAAACATTAATATGATAATCTAGAATATAAAGTAAATAAATATTACAAAGTGAAAGGGGTGAGAATATAGTTTTGTGGTGGAGTTACAAGTATTTCTCTAATTTTAATAAGAGGTTTTAATTAAAATTGAGTTCTTAATATATGAAGTCATGTTGGATAGGGATCATCATTTTACTTCCTAAAATGAAATCTTTTGGCGTGAATTCACATTGATTGGGTCTCAAAATGAACATCAGACACGAATTTTTTTTAAAAAAATGCGTGAAAAAAGTATTTACTTGATTGAGAAAAGATTGTTATTTGAAAAAGAAAAAGTAGGAGAAAAAGGAGAAAACAAAGATAGATGGTGGGTCCTAAATAGTTGCCAACTTTAAGAGGCTATCTAGATTCATTATTGATGATATTTCATATATATGTGGTCCAATTAGGATAGACAAATGATTGGTAACCAAAATATATAGTTGAATCAATAAATCGACTGATAAATAAAGCTCCAAAATCTTATCTTACTAATCTTATATATTCATTTGTCTTCATTCCTTTATATTTTACGTGTCAAATTCTTCAACACTCTTTCTTGCATATATTTCTACTAGGTGATGATGGTGAATGTATAGGTGGACTAGTGGATGCATTATCTCTATAAAGTGCTCAAGTTGTAAAATATCACACAATTAAGTGTGTTCCTATTATTAGGTGTTTATTCTAATTTTCCTATCAAATTTGTTTTTCTTTTACTTAAAAGAATTAAAAGGACAGTCCGATACATTAAAGCTCTTGTTATGCACAGACTTCGAGGAAGGACCTGACCAAAAGGGTCTATATATTATACGCAGCTTTACCTTGCATTTTTGCAAGAAACTGTTTTCAAGACTTGAACTCGTGATCTCCTGGTCACATGGCAACAACTTTACCAAACACTTCAAGGCTCCCCTTCTTTTACTTAAAGAATAAAAAAATCATTATAATTAATTTAACTTTTTCTAAAAAGAATATGAGGTTCTTTTATATTTGGCTATTTTTTTCTCTAGAGAAAATATATTTTGCACTTTTAAAAGTTAAGGATTCTTCTTTCTCACTTTACAAATACAATGTTGTTGTTTAGGGTTGGGAAATATTGTTTAAGGGGAGAATTTTCGCTTCATATTTTTGTGCTCTCTTTTATATTAGTGATGAATTACTCGTATATATGTCAATTGAATTACATAAATATTTCTTTTGGTATATATTTCTTTATCGTCTCATATTTTTGGCATTAGCTTCTTTACTATTGTATTTATTTTTTATATTTGATTTTGTTATGTTTTACTTGAGTTGCGAATGTTTATTGAAAACAGTCTCTCTACCTTCACAAGATTGCATACACACCAATCTCCCCAGATCTCACTTGTAAGATTACACTGAATATTGAATATATTATTGTGTCTTGTTTATCGTCCTTTAAAATTTGTTTCATTAGCTTTCGCATGACACCTAATAATATTGATTCCAACACCCATCTCATATTATCTATGGTTTTGAAGAGTCTCAAAGTTTATATATAGAGAGATTTTAAATATTTTACAATATAATTTATATTTATATTAATTTCAAACTCATGATACAAGTAGAATTCCATATCCACTGACATTACTGCTGACTTGGACCTTGGGGTCCAGCACATATGGATGATTCAACAATAATGTAAAGGTCCCAACAGCAATTAAATTGACCCTTAGCTGATATAGATACCTACAATTATTCTACTACTACTACTACTACTACTTTTAGAAGCCAATAGCAAAAGGTATAAATAAACAACCTTGAAATACTCTCTTGAAGTCCTGCAAATTAAGCCTTCTCTTTTCTTGGTATGGAACTCTCAAAGTGTATTTGCATTTTGGAGAAAAAGGTTAGATTATTTTTAAAGTCTTGAAAGAACAATATTAGTTAGTGTGAGGCTTATTCCGGTGGTTGAGTACTTTCATCATCAATTGGTAGGTTGAGGGTTTGAGTCGCACTGGAGGGTACGTAAGTGAAAACACTATTGGTCCTCTTGATGGGACGGGGGTGGGGAAAAATCGAAGCATAGTTAGATTGATTGATTTGTGGTTTTGATTACATAGCATAGCAGTGGCAGGAAAACTATGTGATTACTCTGTTCTTCTCATACAATGCAATCAATTGCAAGTAAGAGATTGTTTGATTTTAGATGGTTAAGGGTGTGTCCGGTACAGAGGAAAATGTTTTTCATGAAAAATATTTTCTAGAAAAACAAGTGATTTCTTACTTATTTTCTTGTGTTCAGTTTTAATAGTCTTTCTTTCCTCTCTGTTTCTGGTTTCTTTTCCAAGTGATTCATTTGTCATTGCCTCTTTTTTATGGATCTGCTTTAGGTGATAACCATATGGACTCTGCCTCTTGACCTCTTGTCTTGGGTTGAGAGAGCCGAAAATTGAATCTTCATCAAAGTTCATAATTTTTTTCGTTTGTGAATCTCATGAATATTAGAGAATGATCATGTCATTTAAGTTAAGTTCTTTGTCCCTTTTTTTTGTGAAGCATTTATCTGTTTAATATCTCATATTGATTAATTATCTTGATTGCCTCTTTTAAAATTTAAGATTTTCGATTATCAAGATTTTAAGATACAAATTCTATCGTTGTTCTTTTTTTGGTCAAATTTTAGTTTCGGTCCTTTCGGAGGAGAAAAGTTATCCAAATTTATTGGGCAATCATTCTATATTGATACATTCTAAAAATATACTCCTTCCGTTTCAATTTGTTTGACCTATTTTGACTTGGCATGAAATTTAAGAAAATAAAGAAGACTTTTAGAACTTGTGGTCTTAAATTAAATTATGTCAAATGTATTAAAATATTCTTTAATCTTATTGTCTTGAATATGCCATGTGGAAAGTTAGAATTAAAGAGTTTCTAAAAAGGGAAAGAGACATTCTTTTTGAAACGGGGGGAATATTTGACATTATTTCTCTAATATAATATTCTTACCACAACTTTATGAATTAATTTAACTATCCAAGTTTTTAGCTTTGAAATATTGTTCTCTCTCATCTCTGTAACTCTATAAAGTAAACATTTTCTACTAGTATTACTTTTGAAAAGACAAGTTAATCTTATGATCTTTTGTTGACTATATTTAAATTAAAAGAATTTTAATTCAGTGTCAATTATTGGAGTTTCTATAATTGCTTTGATTGATCTCTCTATTTCTTTTCATTAAACAACGAGTAAAAAAAAAAAAAAAAATGAGTTCAAGTGTTCAATCGATAACCAATATACACGTCTAATTATGATATCGAGATAATAACTATTATAAAAGAAAAATACCCAGTAGAGTTCACACGTGAAGACTAGAAAAAGATGTACACGAATTTTATCCTTATCTTTATCGGATAGAGTGGTTGTTTCCGATAGTAAATTTTAATAACTCTACTACACATTGGTGCAGGTGTGTGTTTCTAAGTCAATAAAGAAAAGTGTAAAAGTGCATTGTCTACAATGAATCTAGGATATTTTTTGCCTTGAAAAGTATTAGTCAACAAGTATCCTGTTATATATCTAACTATTTTGGAAGTTGGATAATGCAAATTTTCAATGAAGAGAAAATTGATAGATAACAAACATTAACCTAACATTTGTGGAAATTTAGTTTATTGGTGATAATATCAAAAGACAATAAAAATCTCTTATTTTTCTTTTTCTATTTCCTCTTTTCCTTTTTACATGTATTATTGTACTCCACCAAACCTACTTAATGCCATTTCTATTTCTTCTTTTCATTTTTACATGTATTGTTTTAAACTTTTCGTTCATATTTGTACTCAGTAATAGTTGGGATCAAATCTATCCATATCATTATTAAGATGGGCTACATTTATTTATATTGACTAATGACATAATTTTCTGATACAAGAACCTTTTTTACAAGGGAAAAGAGTGAAATTGCCCTTGAATTATGTGAAATAATGTAAATTTTTCTGAACTTTGAAGAATCATTCAGAGGGTGGCACCATTATCTTATAAAAGGATAGGCGTTCGATTCTTCAATCCATTTTTTCATACTTTCGTTCGGTTCATATGGCTTGAATTAACTTATAATATTTTTCATATTAATATTTGATGAAAAAATACATCATAAATTATTGGTTAAAATTCATATGTAATTTGATTTTCGAGAAGTAAAAATGACACATATGATTATTGATTAGGGGTAAATATTCGGTAAATTCTTATCAAATTATGATGTGACAAAATCTAGTGAAATAATGAGGAGATCTTCGAAAAGGTGATAGTTGTCAAAAATAAGTTAAACAAAGTAATTTAAAAAGAAAAATAGTAAAAGCAAACCATGTAGATGTGAACTACTTAGTACTACTATTCAAGCCATAGAAAACAAATATTGGATCTACCACCAATATTTATTATTATTATTAAAAAAAACATAGTGTGGTTCCTGACAATGAAATCACCCACCAATAAAGCCCCACATTTCAGTCACTAAGCAAAATTGGACCCCATTATTAACTTAATGCATTTTACTAAACCCTACATGCTTCATTAATATATAATTCATCATTACTTATTTGTCAAAAATGGTTGCTTTCTTGTCTCCCCCACCCCACATGCCCCAACTCTCCTAGAGGGGGTGGGGTGGTAAATAAAGATAATATTTTTTTTAGGTTTCATTTTGGTGTGTCCGATATCAGTATTGAAGTTTGATTAGATTTGAATTTGAGTTGCAAAGTATTATATTGGGATAAAGTGTTTTTTAATAAAGACAATTTTCATATTTCAAGTTTGAACCCAGACCTTTAAAGAAATATGTACCACCCTAGCACAATTCTTATTGATGTCTAAATAATATATATGATTACATATACATGCACATGATCCACCACTCCTAGAAAAAAAGATTTTTTCTACGGTGAATTAGTGAAAAATTTATGATATATAATATGATTTTCTCATTTCATTTCCCATCGAACCAACTCACTGGAAACTGCATGGTGGAAAACATATTCTCATTGAAATAGTGAGAAACTTTCTAATTTTTTCATATGAGAACATTACTATTTGTTTTCCCCCACCGATTCAATTAAAATATCTATAAAAATAATCACCGAACATTTTTCAGTGAAAAAATCCAGTAAAAAAAAATAAAAATTTAATAGTGCACTTTGGATTATTTAAGATTAGACATCTTGATTATAGGAAGCCCTAGGTTGAAACCAACTAACTAATATTCCATTAGTTGTCCAATATGAACTTAAAAAAAAGGGATAAATGCCCTAATAGGACAAAGGTTTATTAAGTGAAGATATCTCTAATGCATTAAATTAGTAGATAACATCGACATATTATCTTTGGATTCTTATTGAAGGAAAAAGGAATCAAAATTGATTTGTTTTAATTAATAAATCACCTAACCTGGAGGAAACTCAGATAATATAATAATTGATTGTTGATTAATTAAGTTAAAGATGGTACTAGTGATGAGGATCTTAATTATTTTAACGTGGACATGAAGACTGATGTGTATAGTTTATTTAGGGTTGAACTTATAAAATGACAAATGGTTGTGGGTTTAATTATCGTGATTTAAACGATGATTACTGACTATTAATAGAATGATACTAGTATAATATAAGGATTACGCAAGTGATGATGACACCTACTAACCTACTATAATCACAATTCCAATAGTATTATCATATAGATCGAATTTAATTGCCTCTTGATTACTGCTGCTCTTTTTTTTTATCACTCCCACCGTTCTTTTTTACTTGTCCATTATTAACTTGACACTGCTCTTAAAAAAGTATTAATTAAAAAATTATTTTATTAAATTATCTCTATTAGTTATGCTTCGATTAGTTTAAGTTTGACTACTAGTACTTTTATGTAATTACTTAATGATAAAAAGTAATATCAAAAGTAAATAGTAATAAGTTTTTACTTGATTTGTTAAAATGAACAAGTAGAACGGAGTAATTTATTAGGATCAATAAACGTGTTCCTTAACTTAACTTCAACTGTCATCTATGCCCTCCAATTTTGTATATGCACAAGTAAACACTTAACTTGTATAAAATTAAACAAGTAGACACACGTGTCCTACGTGGCAATTCACGCGAGAAAGGGAGATGAAAGAAGTATGAAATGATATATGGAGCAAACAAATAACATGGTGAGTCGTAAAAAAGAAGAATAAGAACCTCAATGTTCTAGGGATTGTAGATTCTACCCATGAAGGGCAACCCTGCAAGAAGTATCCCGCATTCACACAAGTCTGAAAAAGGGTTGCACCCCAAGAGGATGTGATGTGCCTACCGTGATGCAAGTATCGACTCACTCTGAAACCCCTAACTTATAAGTCAAGCAAAGCCTACCCTAACGCAAGCATCAATGGCTTATTCCAATGCTCGAACATGCAATTTGCAGGTCACAACGAGACAACTTTACCAAAAAGACAATACCGTTGCTAGAAGACTCCCCTTCATAACAAAAGCGTGAAGGAACTTTACTAACTCAGAGCTGCGACTATTGAAAACCCTTACTAAAAGTACCTGACTATCTATGAATGACCACGATCAGAATGCCAATGGAGGAGATGATACTAGGAAAGATTTCGAGTGCAAACACGATATAAGAGAGCAGAACATCGAAGCACTGATGACGATGATACATAAAAAGATTCCAGCACACGGTACAATACAATCTTTTGTCCATGCCAAGCACAGACTTGTACGAATCGATGAATTAAACAAAGGAAAGAAGAAAGGGAAGGACAGAGCATGGCTACACTTAAAACACAGGCTTGTTTGTAAATGCAGAAAATCGTATCTTCACTTTCTAAATGTTGGAGCATCTGCCCAATAATGAGTTCCCAATTTCCTGATCTCCAATTTTGTCAACAATGGCACTTCATTGGCACCCCTAAATAATGTTTCTTTGAAGTTACATAGTCAATGAACTTGTGAGACTACTGTTCTTTTGTACAAAGTTTCCGAGTCTCCAAGTAGCTTTCATCGTAATCACTAAAGCCACCAATCGTTTCGTAAACCCTATTTCTGACCATTTGACAAAGGTAGATAGCGAAAAGAAAAAGCTTGAACGAAAAACAAATCTATGAGAATGAAGAGGGGTTATCTGATTGCCCTTCAAGATGATTTGTTCTTCAGACCAGCCAATTCCTCTTCTTGCTGTTTTTTTAAATACCGTTGTGCAGTAGCATTTACTATCTTAACAAAAAAGTTCAGTAGCATGATTGTAACCACGCCGTTCCAAACTGAAGCAAATGAGAGATCCCATTTGTTCACCTGACAAAGATGATGAGTTTAAATTAAGATGAAGAACCATAAACTAATGAATCAGCAAAAAAGGAATTTATTCAATTTAGCCCATGAAATATTATCACAAACAGAAATCTTTAATCATATAAGATAGAATTAGATGAATTATTACCTTTATATTTGATGTTGAAGGAGTTTTGGTAGCCATATACTTGTCTTTCATGGAATGGAGCTTGGTAATGATTTTGGGTAACATGGTTTCAACACCAGGTATAAAACTAAACATCCGAATCAACTTGGTTTCCACCCAATAAAGAAGTTGATTGTTGCAAACAGAAATTATAAATACGGTCTGCAGAAGGATATCAAAATAAACATCTCTATCAGAATCAACATGTTAAATTAATTCGCCAGTCTGAAAAAGGTGGCGGAAAAAGCAAGTGAAAAGATGTTACATGACGCCAAAACTATACTAAATTGAAACTGCATCTAAGATGTGGAAACTCATGAATGCAGAGCATTAGAGTTGACAGACCTGTATGTGAGTTTTAATGATAGCCTTTCCAATCAAAGTTGCAAAAAAGAACTTCCAAAATGGGATCCCAAATTGTCCACACATTATGCCAGCAAGATCAAATAGAGGATTTGGAACCTACAAAAGGCACTTCCATTAGAACAGTCTAATACTATTTGAGAAGATATTTCTGCATGTTAACTGAAAACTACCACCATACGCAGCTAAATCCAAAACTACAGAAAAAAGGAAATGAGAAACGATAAGCCAGAAAATAATAATTGGAAATATAGCGTCCTGTATGTCCCAGTTCTAATATATTTTTGAACAATTGTTGGGATCTTCGCAAGTTTTGAATAATCACAGTGCATTTCGAAATCCACACAAAATTCCTTCAAAAAGATGATGTATGTCACAATTGTCAAAGTTGCTGGATCAACACATTTGTTTGATTATTATCAGGTCGAAATTATTTTTGCTCCGAATTTTTCCAACTGACAAACATCTCCAAAAGGCAATGTTACTAAGTTCATCCGTTTTTTACGGTCAACAAAAAATCAACTTCATTTTGGGGGTGGGGGGAGGGTGATGCTTTAATGTATAGCTTTAGGAACATAATATCTGCATGCAAAACAAAGGTCATCAAGTCTATCCTCCGTGCCTGGTTCTCTGGATGAATAGAAAATAGATTTAAATAAAGATTTGGACTAACCGAAGCAAGTATTAGAATTGTGAAGAAGTTCAAACATTGTGAATGGGAAAGAAACCACCGCTTCATTTGAGCCAGACGAGTAGCTAGAAATCCATTATTTTCAGAAGATGCATCTAGTTCTTCCATCGCTTCCACTTTACTACCTGAGAGGCTTGCTGCATAAAGGTATGCAAATACATTAGCAAAACGAACCCTGAAGATTAAAAGCTTCAAAATGTTCTTTTGCATCTGACAAGATTGAGAACATGTAGAAAATATTTAAGTCCCTGAATTATGGTCTTGATTTATCAAAAATTGAAAAACAAATTTACTAAAATAAAGCAAAAGTTATGCACATCTAGGCTCCCAAGGCACATCTGATTGACTAATTAAGGAAAATCAAATTCATACCAGTGTTCTAAAAGAGCCCAGAAGACAAAGCAAGTCCCGTGAGGCACATAGTTAAAACTCAAAAAAGATAATCAAATCTCATATCACAAATAATTTGATTCTTGATTGAAAAAGGGGGAGAACTTTCCAAATTACAAGTGAATATCTTTAAACACCCTGCAAGGTTGAATAACCACCGAATATACTAGGACCAGTAGCTTCAAAATAGGTTTGTGCTGCTGGTGTTGAACTATCCACCCAATACAGATGTAGGCTTACAGACATAAGATAATGTAGACGAACCTGCTCTTGAAATAAAATATGGGGGAAGCTCTCCAAGTGCAGTTCCAAGGCCCCACAAAACAGCCTCTAACTGCACTTGGGGCAGTATGCTACTAAGAGGAACACTTGTGCCATGTGAAGATGAAAATACAGGGGGGCCAAACTCTGAACAATCTTTGCGAAACCATAGAGGAGTCCTTTGAAATTGTATTGTATCATAGGGAGCCATTTTGAGGTCAGCTCGCCCACATTTCATTGCTTTTATCGTAAATAAAGCAATATGAGGGCCCAGATAGAGGACAAAAGTGTGCAAACCAGACCCTGAAACATGACAACGAAATAGAGGATCTAAGTTTTTTATGGAAAAGCTAGAAAAAAGCAAGTTAAATCCCCATTACTATCAGCAAGTTCCTTTTATGGAGACTTGAGTAGATAAGTCTCCCTCCAATATAGAAGCCATTAAACACAAGAAGCTAAAAAATCTAACAGTAAATGCTGCTTACCAAGCCCAATAGAAGATGCAACACCAAGAGCCACCCACCATAATCCAAACTGGAGATATTTAAGAACCTCCTCAACATGCTGCATTGAAACAGAAATGTTCTATTAGGATTGACAAGACTGAGTTTCAATACAACATAATAGGTACCATAAACAACCAAACAACGCCTCTTCAAAACTAGTTGGGTGGCTATATGAATCCTCTATACCCATCCCATTCCTTTCGGCATCAAATGTATCATAAAAGCTGAGGAAAAATAGATATCTGACATTTTCTAACTCCGCAACAAAGTAATTAAAAATTGTCAAAAAGATCCAAATAAACAGTTCACTTGGCGATGTAACAACGGAAAACCCAGTTTTAAGTTGACCAATTGCCGACTTCCAACAACAAGCAATCAAGTTCTTTTTCTTAGGTATCTGTGTGTGTCTAATAACAATGGTACCCAAACCAACTTGTGGCGCACCTCAACTACTACACAAGTACATATTACCTCCCACTAGCACATATATGAGATAACTCTGCTCACCAAAGCTTAGGCAGATCACAGATGGGAAAATTTACCCGGTGTTTTTATATTTGTCTTTTTGGGGATTTAAACCTTGGTCTCTCGGGGCATTTTCCACTTCATTGACCACAAGCCCCACCCTTGGGTGCAAGGTATATATTCTGATGATGATACTAGTAACCATCTTTCTCCACTACAAAAGCATCTGAAATTGATGAAGCATACCTTTACATGAGGACCATCGGTTGTCACAAGCAGTATTAAGGCAAGTACAGCAATGGTACTGAAAAGCATACACCATCGATGCGACAAAAGATATGCTATCGACTTCCTGAGATACTGCATCATCGCCATACTGAAAAGCTTGAGTGTTCTGAAAGGCTGTGTCAACAGATTCAAATTTGCTAAATCCTTTTGATGCTTCGCACTATGATCTGCAAGGCAAGAGCAATTAACTCAGTGAATTAACTTTAGAAAGCAATATTTCCTTCTCTTTAACAGGAGCATAACCCCCTCCCTCCCTCTCTGTTAAGAATATAAACTGTCCCTTTGGGTTTTTGTTCCTTAGTTTCTTTCTCTTTTCAAATCTGCCTAGACAGTGAGCATCACAAATAAGCTTTCTTCTAAAATGTACTAAATAATTATGTGCAAACTTTGAACATGTTCTCCTTCCTACAACATGCCACAGATAAAATATTTTCGTTTCTTACATTTAGCTTTTCTTTCTTTGATGGGTCAATTGTTTCTTTTTGGTCAGCGGTCAACCAAATTGATAAGGAGACATGCTTATTATTTCCTATTTTTCTCAATCATATCAATAAGAACCGTTGAGTTTTCGTGTCCTTATTTTTAACACTAGTCAATCGGAAGTTCCTATAGAAGTTTCTCATTCTTTTTTTTTTTTTTTTTTTTTTTTTGAGATCAACTCCCATCCATAAAAAATATAATTGAGAGACAGAGAAGAGATCAACTCCTCTTAATGGTTTACAAGATGCTACCAAGAAAATATTTAAGAGGAAAATTGATCATGACAATGACAAAATGTACATCAAAACAGCTGGATTATTTAACTTTTAGGAGGACCCTTCTCCTATTGCTCCTCCCATTTCCACCTTCGTTCAACCTCCTCGAGAACTTTAACACGGGCTTGACTTCTCATTCATAATTCCACAATCGTTTTTTAGCAAAGAATTGAATTTCTCTCGATACATTTCAGTATCTTTTTTCCTCATTCAGTTAACTAAAGTGTACTATTTTTTATCCTCATACATACCATGATACCAGAGGTATGTATATATGTAAGCTTCCAAATATTAAGTGAGATAATGATGCCTCAACAATTTTATTTCTTTTAGAACTTTTATCTCTACACGTTACTTTTTTTTCCCCTTTTATCTCTAGAAGTTACAATCTCAAAGATTCTTAACAGAAAGGATACAGTAAGATTTTATGCTGCTAAATCAATGATAAACGGGAAACTACAACTCAGTAGGTCAAGATGTAAATTTCAGGTAAAATGTGATAGATTGTTGCTATTGCTATCCTCTCCGGTTTATGTTGGAGATACAAGACTTTTATAGTGAAATAGTAAGCATCTTTATAAAATTAATGGAATAAAAACAAGTTTGCCAAGGACCACACGCCTATAAAGGAAACAAAGATAATACCTTCTAAATTTTGCAACAATAGCAGTTCCTAATATAGTTACTTTCTGAGTTCTTTTTGTTGAGAAAGGTAAGTGTTACTTTCGGAGAAATTTGATATATCATACTTCAAGAACATGAATGTTTCGATTTCTATAAATTTTCTCTTCTTCCCACATGCATTTAGTTCTCTTTCCAGGTCTTCAGAACCCAAAGGACATTCCAAATGCCGTCTTTATAAAGAGAAGTGCACAATACATCAAGTAATTTCCAGTGCATCATGTTTATCAACCATCAAGTCACCATATGTTAAATGATATTATCAAACTTAAGTCTCATTTAGGGATGGCAATAGGGGCGGGGCAAGCCCTGACCGATTTTGACCCACCCTGCCCTGCCCCGCGCTGCCCTGTTAAGTCTCTTTTACATTTTTTTTCTCTTGAAGAAATTTTCTGCAGATCCTTACGACCAAATCTTTCGTTTTTAATTCATCTTTTTTTATAGATTATTACACTCCCAAAATGGTAGTACGCTTGTATCTGACGGCACAAAGTTTTAAAAATAAATGTAAGAGCTTCTCAGTAAAGCTAAATATATGTAATTTACAAACTTCGAGAGATGATTGAGCACCCAATGGTGTGGCCTAGTGGTCAATGAAGTGGATTAAAGAACCATGAGGTCTGAGGTCTCAGGTTCAAATCCCAGCAACGACAAAAAAACACTAGGTGATTCTTCCCATTTGTTCTAGCCTTGGTGGACAGAGTTACCTGGTACCTGTTGCTGGTGGGAGGTAGCAAGTATCCCGTGGATTTAGTCGAGGTGCGCGATAGCTGCCCGGACACCACGGTCATAAAAAAAAAAAAAAGAGATGATTGAGATGGAAATATGCTTTATCAAATCCATCTTGCAAAGGACTGCTCCAGTTTCTCATATTCCTTGTGAAATACTTCCTCTAATCGGATTGGACCAATCCCAAACATTAGTTGACAAATTACACTTGTTTTGAAATATTTGATGTATTAAAAAAGAGAAAATTTTACTATTTTCGCAAATATACTTTACACTACTCCATTAGTAAATAGGATAATTTGCAGAAGTACTCTTATAATAAAACTACTAAATGTCTTTCTTAAGGAAAATATAAAAAAAGAAACTTAATGATAGATAATATAGACAGGATAAAGTAAGTATTTAGAACCAAGTCAATTAAAAAAACGGCATTTTTTGAACTTTAACGTTACTGCTTGTCAATTGATAAATGCAAATACATACACCAACAGTCATCACAGCAATTGCCCTGCCCTGCCCTAAACCCATAAAACCTTTTCAAAAATAATGTTTTTCCCTCTCATTTGCTGCTTACCCAGAAATGAAATAAATATGGCACTGTTGCGGATAACAAAAGCCTCACTCGAAACAGATTGGGGCTTAAGTAAAAGGAGAAAACAACTACCAAAAAATAGGAAAAAAATATTGCGAAAATCACAAACTTTAAAGGCCTTAACATTTCATCTTCACTCAACACTATGCAATAATAACAAGCAGATGTAAGAGATATAAACAGAACATTGATATAAACTCTGCATGGTACAGCAAAGTGGGATCGTAGCTTTTTGAATCCACAACTAACTCCACTGAGTCTGGATTATACCTTCATGACAAATCTGGGACAATACTAAACAGGATTTGCAGGGAATTTAGCATATTGGCTAAATAATTTGCTTCAATCAGACTTCATCCAGCTTTAAACCAGTGCAGATGTTGTTCAGTGTATAAAATATGTTCCATTGACTTTAATCTCGGCCAGTTATCATTCTATGATGCATATTTTACTCCACGTATTCAAACTAAAATAGAGTATTATCTAGTTTAACATTAATCTTACCAATTTCAATTGTTTTTTTATCTAGTTTAACATTTAGCTATGTTGAAAAATGACTACTGACACAGGAATCTCGAAATGAAGCAGATGATTTTTAACCAAACTAGAAAAGTACGATAAAGCTTAAACTAATCTAGTCCAGATGAGAACCTACTAAATGATACTAGTTTGAGATACTTCATCTTATATTTAAATGCCAATGAGACCACAAGACCACAATTTTAGACGATTGTCTGTTCTCCAAATAGAAGCTGATGAGATGACCTTAAAACAACCTAATGAAATGAGTACGGGACTTCCAGTGTAGGAGTTCGCTAGCTGAGTACACAGGGAAAACAGGATATCTCCCATAGATTTGGCATATGATCACGAAAACTAGGGTGCTAAAGTAGGACATGAATGACCAAGTTACTTCCTCCACGTGCTGATACTTCTCCTGATAAGTGTCACCTTTGTGACGCTACAGCCAAACAATCCATTCAAAATTCAATAAAAACTGCAGATATATCCTCTGTCCATGACTGTTTCTAACTCTTACAGTATACTCTCTACTGTGACTGGAAGGATTAAAACAGACAACTGCCTAAATCAACAAATTTAAAGCTCCCGTCCCACGAAGGACATATCAACCAAGGTGCATAATTGGTTCAGCATTCATGTTTCGATACCATATAAACAAAATAAATTGCACAACGACAGAAGCCGAATACATACAAACAACTTAAATTAACATGGTATCCTGACTCCACGTGCAAAGGAATGATTCAAAAACTCGTCGTTATATCCCACTAACTTCATACCTTGTCGAGTGACCATAACGCTGTACTAAAATTGACCAATTACAAACTCTTTTCTTACTTAAGCATTTTCCTGACTTTTGACTCCATGTATCTAGGATTCATCTACATTAAATTTTAAAAGATTCGCCATAAAAACAAGACCACGCTTACTATAAGCAATTATGAGAAATAGCTGCACATCCACTCATGAAATTGCAATAACACAAATATTCAATTACCCTCGAAAACACTAGACATCCATCAAAATTTTGACTCACCCCCCACCCCACCCCACCCCCACCCCACAATTCTTCATTATTTCAACATTAAAGGACTCAGATTTACACCTTCATCCAGCAGACACAGTCATCAAACTAACAAAGATGCTTCCTTTATTTATTTCTAGCAAGTATAAATACATACCCAACAGTCAAAATTACAAACTAATCCATTAACAAGTCTCTTTTTTTCTTTTCTATTCCCTAGTTTTCCACAAAAAATAATAATTAAAAAGCAGATCTTTACACAAATAATTATACACATAAGATATACAGTTTAAGCAGTTTGATTGGCAGCTATTTAGGTTAATTCTTGAAAAAAATCATAACTTGCCTGAAATTGACATGTGTTTAAGTGGTGATTTAGAACGAAAACTTTTCTGGGATGTAAGTTTCTTCTTGGACCCCATTGCTTATAATTTACAATCCAATAACTGTTGGATTGCAGAGAAAACTTGGAAAATCGATAGCAAAGAATGGATTTTAGGAAGAGATCTGAGGGATGTAAACAAGAAAATCCAAAGTGGGTTTGCGTCAGATCCACTGTTTGAGCTTGTCTCAGCCTCAGGGGGTCGTATTTTTCAAACAATGGGGGTGACCCAGATCACTGGGGTTAAACAAATACAGCTATAAATATTGTCAAAATAGTATATATCATAAATAGATAAAAGGGCAGCCCGATGCACTAAAGCTCCCGCTATATATGGGGTCCGAGGAAGGGCCGAACCACAAAATAGTATATATCATAAATAGATATATAAATAAATAAATAGTACTATAAATAATAATAATGTGAATAAATAAAGTTGGTAAATGCAGTATTAGCAACAATTGACAATTTGATATTGACCCAAGTTTAAAGGGGGGAAATAAATTACTACTAAATTTGGTTGATACCACAAATAGAATTAGAAAAACTATTGGACCTTCCGTCCAACTATAAGGGGTGGTTTTGATATGAGATAGGATAGACAAAGTTATTTTGTAGATTAAAATATTTTATAATAAAATAACTTTATACTTATAAGAGAATTGTTTATAAAATGAAAGATGGAACAAAAAGTTTATTCGTGCAATGTCAAAATAAAGGAGTCTATTGATTAATTTTTGAGATGACACCTAGAAGGTTAAATTAGAAACTATTTAAAAGAGTATTAGTAGTAAAATATATTTTTTCCTTAAAATTAAGGCATTTGAATTGATTAACATGTTTTAATATGTAATTATTATTATTTATTTTTTAAATATCTAAATGATTGAACTTATTTTATATAAATATTAAAGTAAAAATATTAATTAATTTAATGGTAATTTAATAAAATGTTTTAAAAATATATTGTAGATGGTGATAATGATAGTTAATAGTGTTGGTTTTGGCTGTCGATTAATGGTGGTATTGGCTGGTGATATGTGGCTATATTGGTGTTTATACATTTTAATATTAAATTAAAATATTAAAGTGTATATGTTAGTGGATAAATGTGACTATTATTGTCCTTAAAATCATTGTAACCACTAACCCCTTTATTTACTCATTATTCTACCTCATTATGCTTGTAACTTATGTAACCACTAAAATCATAACCTACTACTGATTGCCCCACTAATTCTCACTTAACTATTCGTCATTTTGACATTTACTAATAGAAGAAATCCTACACTATATAAAGGATGCTTTCTTCCTTTGTGTAAAGTATGAGATTTATATAGAGTGTAAAAATATGAGAGTGATGTGAAGTGTGAGAAAATATTTGTAGTATGTAGTGAGATGAGAATAGTGAAAGAGAGAGTTGAGACAAAGAAATATTCTAAGTCTTCAACTATATTCACTATACAAAAGAGAGTAGTTATATATTGAAGGAAGGTGTTCTTATGGTGGAGCTTTGGACTCTTCAGCTAATCCGTAGTTGTTTGAGTTGTACGACGTTGTTGGGCTGTTGTATCCTGGAGGGAACAAGTCAAGAGTGATATTGCTGGATCGGTGTAGATTATGCCGCAGGGGGCTTGAATCTCCTTAAAGAGATCGAGATATCCGCGCCTCAGCCTGAAGATATTTGATTTGTTCAATTTATTCATTTTATTTCAACTGTAATTTAATTATTGTGGTATATTACACCAACACTAGAGCTAGTGTTGGTGGTGGCTGATAGTAATGGTTAATGGTGATGGTTAGTGGCGATAATTGGCAATTGTGAAGGGTGATAGTGCTAGTTAATAATGGCGGTGATTGAGATCAATAGTTGATGATATATAGTAGTCGCTTACGGTGGTGATTGGTGGTTATTGTGGTAATGGTAATTATGAAGATGATTGTAAATGGTGACTGATGGTGGTAACAACTTACTGTACTGATTGATGGCAGTGATAATTGTGAGGTGTAGATAGTGGCGTGTGACCGTGACAACGGTTACGAAAGTGGATAGGTTGTGGTAAAATGTCATTTTTGCAGAGTTCCTTGAATATTTAACATTCTAATAAAATATTAAAAAATAAATTATTATAGATCTTAATCATACATATCTATTCAGATCCATCAAGAAATTGTAATATAAAAAAAATAAACACGCCTTTTAATGAGATTTAAATAATTAAGATTAATACAAACACATTTAAAGAGTGAGATTTAAATGATTAAGTTTCATACCTTCACTAGGTACAAATGAATGAGGCCATAAAAGTTTTAAAAAATTATAGTGAAGGAATTGGTTGATTATCACAACCCAAGTTTATTGCACGTATTGCCGCTTAATTTGGTCCAATAAATCTCAAATATTTGCCTATTGGGTTACGGTATCATCCATTCCAAAAGCGTGTGTACCATAAGAACTTATGTTTTGCCTTATGTATTATATTTTTTACTTTCTTTTTAATGTCGAAATTGTCTAAGGTGTCATATGCACCTCTTCTTTAAAAGTTTATCAGTCATTTTCTTTGATCCGTCTTCATAGTATGCCCTCCGTTATGGGCCTTGCATATACCCCATTAGGGAGTAGGGATTCAGCGTCCTCATTGACATTTATTTTAGCATCATACTTTGAGAACCTGACTCAAATATTATATTTGTAAAAATCTAAGTTCATAACACAATTTGTTTCTGTTTGGGCCAAATAAAATTCATAGATTTGTCCTTTGGATTACGTCATTATTAAGCATAATAACATATATATCATCTAAACTTGTGTTCTGTCATATAGCACTTCAATCTTCCCTCTCTTCCTTTCTAATGTAAGATTTTCCTAATGCATTCATATGCACCACTACTTTAAGAATTTGCTAATTTAAAAGCCTATCAATTCTTTTAATTGATCTGTCCTTATCAGCACCATATGTTATAAATCCTTGCAACTACTTGAATGGAAATAATTAAATAGAGAAGAACGTTCACCTTCTATTTTAAAATTAAATGTCAAATCTGATTGAACAAGAGATTATTAGGAGCACAATTGGAAGCTGGAAGTGCTTGTGTTTTGATGAGGAAAATTGTGAGTAATTTACAATTTTTAGTATTAGTTTTAGAAGCATAATATTTTGCAGATAGAGTGAAAAATATTTTTTTAAAGTTAATGCGTACTGTTTTGGTACGGATTAGAAATTAAATACCAGAGATTCAATTTGGAATAGATTTAATATGACTTTATTAAACAATGTCAACCAAAAATTAGTATCTTTATTATTATTATTATTATTATTATTATTGTTATTATTATTATATATATAATTATTATAATAATAAATTATTAATCATTATTATTAAGATGTGATGTCATTTTCTTCCTTTCATAAGATCCCACATCAACTTTCTCACATGTTCGTGTCTTGCAATATATCCTCTCATATTTTTTTTATTTTGGGTATAAACAATGGTAAATGCAACATATTTGGAACTGAAATTTAAGATCAACGCGTACAATTTGACTAATTTTATGATATATTTTATTATTTTACTTAAGGTATCAGATAATATCCATCAAATCTTGAACAAATAAAAAAAAAAATCACCAAATATATTTTGTTCATCTTATGTTCAATACTCAATAGTAACCTAAAATTAAAACATCTCAAGCTTGTATTTCAAGTTTTGAATTTTCTTAATAAAAATCATAGCTTCGCTATTTCGCCATTGAGCAATAAAATAAGGATTTTGTTTTAAATGTCAATAAAATTGCATATGGCAAATGTATGACCAGCCAAACATCCCAAGTTTGTGTTTCATCAAATCTTAAAAGTCTTTGCATGTTTGAACAACAAAAATCTCGTATTTATGGTTGTGTTTGGAGCTGTCAATACGGGTTGACCCAACTTATTCGGGCTAGCTTTCACGAGCTTTGAAATTTGACGGGCCAGGCCGGGCTGTCCCATCAAAATGATGGGCTCGAAAACACTAAGCCCAACCCATCACTCTATGGGCTGCGGGCCTCGACGGGCCAGCCCATTTTTTTAAACAATATTATTTTTATAATTTTTTAAATTTAAATTTAATTTTAAATTGTTAATAACATAAATTATTAAAAGATAATATTACATGATGTTACTATTTGCTAATTAAGTTCAAATTCATAAAAAAATAATCATAATAATATGTGAAACTAAATAACTTTTGACATGATATTGTCCGAACCTTATATATTTTATAAATATAATTAATATTTAAATATTTATGATGGTTTAAGTAGACTTTGAGTTTGGACTCATTTTGTTCTTTTTAGTACCCTATTTTTTATTTTTTTTCAATTATTTTTATTAAGCCCACGGGCCGGCCCAACCCATATTGCTCAAGCCCTACAGGTCAGCGAGCTTATCCGGGCCGGACTAAAAAGTCCTATTCTTAAATAGACGACAAAAATCTTAGCTCAACCCTATTAAATTACAGACTGGGCCGGGCCAGCCCAACGGGCCTAGCCCATATTGACTGCTCTAGTTGTGTTGTGTGTCAAATCTTCTTTTTGAAAATAAAAATAAAAATGAATCTTAATCCACGTTATTTATGGTGTTTGTATGAAAAGTTGGTTTGGATCATAAAAAAAAAGTATATCACAATAATTGCAATAGTATTCATGTTCTAGAATTGATAATTGTGAAGCAGCTAAATTTCAACGTATTTAAGAGGCAACAAGTCAACCTTTGAGGACGCAAAGTGTAATTTACGCCTTGGAAAGAAGCTTCATAAAGGATTTGATTTCAAAATTTTGAAATTTTAAATAAGTGTTTATTTATCAAATTAATCTGTTATTTCACCTTAAAAATTAAAATTAACAAATGTGAATATTTTTTGACATACAAGAATTACGTTGGAGTTATGGAATCACAGCTTTTAAACCCGATTGGTTGTTTTTTTATGAGAAATATAGCAATGCATGTTATTTTTAATATATCAAATCAAACACTGGATAAAAAACAAACTCAGCATAACTAATCACAACGTTACTAGTACACCCCATTCAATATTATTCTTATACACTCTACCAAACGACCCCTAAATTTCAAAAACGTCATATTACCTAGAATACATTAATACGATATTTTTAAAAAAAATAAATTGACAAAATATATAAGTTAAATTCATAACATATTATGGACAGTAAAATGAGACATTTAAGAGAAAATACAAGAACAATTCCGATTTTTCTGTAAGAAAAAAAAATACATGAAATGAAGGAATGTTTGATAAAACACGCAATTAGAGGAGAAAATAAAAGGCAATAGCAAATGACAAATTAAAATAAACATGGGTTGTGATGGGATGATACCCTTAACTAGAGATTTCAAGTTCGAGCTCATGGAATGAAATTTTTTTTATGGGAAGCTCTGCCCCAGAACTGAGCTCCACATAATTTAGTTGGCATTCAATACGGATATTGAACACCGGGCGAAAAATCAACTTGGTATTATAACTTCATAAATAATCAACATTTCTAAAATGAAGGTGGTAAGCAGTTTTAATTGGTGAGGTGATAGTGAACTCCAAGTTT
This sequence comes from Jaltomata sinuosa, assembly GCA_003996215.1. Lineage (NCBI taxonomy): Eukaryota > Viridiplantae > Streptophyta > Magnoliopsida > Solanales > Solanaceae > Jaltomata > Jaltomata sinuosa. The sequence continues at coordinate 1,485,757 of QJPP01007185.1, read as the reverse complement.
ATTGGTCCAATGTGTCATTCTTTATAATTGAAAGATCTGGATAATGATTTTTCGTTAGGCGTACATTTTTATAAAATCAATAATAATATATGCTTATGTTTTAAATAAGTATCCTTTTAGTCAAAACAATTTAGTCCAAAATATCTGCCTTTTAAAAATCTGTGTTGCTTGAGTAAATTATCTATACAATTTTCAAAAAAGCTTGAAAAGAAAGGATAATTTGAAAAGAGATAGAATATAATTAAGTCAGATAACCCTTATAATTAATATGTATCAAAAATCAATTTATCACTATGGAATTCTGGTGTCAAATATAAGGGTTGTTTGGTATGCAAATTAAATTATTTCGGGAGTATAATCTCTGGACAAATTTATTTCATATGGGAGGTGGAATAAAATAATCTCAAGTAACCGGATAAGCTCGGATATCCTAGGACTAATTTTGGTATTAAATTTATACCATGTTTGGTTGACTATATAAATTTATGCAGGAGTAAATTATATACCGTCAATCAAATATGGTATAAATTTAATACAAAACTTAATTATGAGATATTTCACCTTATCCCAGGTACCAAACAACAAACGTTTTAGCAATTTGAATTTATTTTATAATATTTGACGTTTTAGAAAACAAGAAGTTTGTTTATTACTTTTTTTTTATCAAATCTATTTTTTGACATTATAACTAATTTAAGAAGACGCTTATGTAAAGAGATCGGCTAGCTTAACTTTAAGGAGTCGTTTGGTGTGAGGGATAAAAATAAATAGTCATGAGATAATAAAATAGTCTAGGGATAACTTTTTGATATCTTGTTTGGTTACCAAGTTTGGGATAACTTATCCCACCATTTATACCATAGTGATGGGATAAGTTATCCCATATATATGATGGGATAACTTATCCCAGGATAGTTAATCTCGGGATAACTAATCCTGGGATAACTTGTTCCCAACCAAACGACCCCTTAATAAATACTTTTGTGATTAAGACTACTAAATACCTTTTTAAAAAGGTGTGTGTACAAAAGTCTTGAAAGGAATTTCTTATATATTTACACAAATACAACAACATACCTAGTGTATTCCCACAAATAATTACCAAAAAACTTTAGCGTCTTTGTCATTAGTATTTAAGGTGAAGAAGAGAAAAAATATTTTTTTAGCATCAATAAAGTTTGAAAAGATAAGGTATTGAGCAAAAAATGGGGTAACTTGTCCCGTCTTTAATCCTTGCCCTTATAATAACTTTTTTATAACGCATAAATACATATTTTTTATGTTATAATATCCACCAGTTATTTGCGAACATAACTTCAACTTCTAAAGAACTTTTGAACTTAACAAAGAGACTTAGGATAAATCCTCTATAGATCATGTTCTAAAGTTATGATATTAGAACTGCAGTATGATGAAAAGATAAATTTTAGCAAATATGTTTGAACCTTTTAATAGGAAGGTTGTCAAGCTAAAAGGATAGGAACAACACATCTACAAGAAATTTTAAAAGAATATCTTTAACACATTAGAAGATCAAATATTGTATAATAGATACTCACCAGTATTATTAGATTGTAAACCATTAATTCTTGGGATCGTTTGATAAGGTGTATAAGAATAAGGTTAAATTACTTTATTCAGTAGGTGACTTAACCCATGTAGATCTCATGATCATCAAGCCCAAAAATGCCATCAAACTGAAGATTATCGGGAAAATTAGACAAAACGTACATTGTGTTAAAAAAAATTCACAAAAAATAGCCCATTTATCATTTACGGAGCGGCTCCTCTTCAATGAGCCTTCCCTCCAGTTCCTCCGCTGGTCCTCTTGATTTTTGACACGTGGCATCTACTTAACCTAAAATGATCATTCGACCAAAGTTTCTACTTGAAATGACCATTTGACCGACATAATTACCATTAAAATGGTCATTCAAGCTTTGTTATTGCACTTGAAGTGCATATTGCTTCTTTTCTCTTCGTTTTTCCTTCTTTCTTTCTCACCTTCCATAATTTTCTCTTGCTTCAAGGTATAAGTATTGTATAAACAGTGTATATGGATGTATATATATCTCTTATACATAGTTATACATCATATATACATGATTTATACTTAATTGATGTATTACACATATTGTGGTATACATACAGTATATATGCGGCTAATTTTTTAATTTTTTTTGGACAATGGTTCATTTTCGTAAAAACCACAAGATTATCTCGTGTAGCATGGATTTCTGTCTTGTCTATGGATTAATGTTCTTCTGGTTAAGCCCAAAAATCGTTGGTGTTGCTTCCAAACTTTATGAGCCCAAATGTTAGCTAGCCTGATAAATTGATGGAAAAATGACGCCACATATTGGTTTAAGACTTTAAATTATAAGTTATACATGTTCTTTTTTCTATTTACAAAATTAAATTTTTAATTACAAGTCATACCAATTTAGCAAAAAGTTATATTTTTACTGTATTATTTTTTCTAATTTTTAATGAGAGAAAAAAAATAATTTTACTTAATTAATGGTTAGGATATTTATTAGAAGAGAGATAAGTAGGCAAAAAAATCCCACCAATTATTTTACACGATTTTCACTCGTAACAATAAAGAGTTTTAAATGAAAAAAAAATCTCTTATTTCATCATATTCTATTTATATTACTTTTTATACATTTTTTATACAATAAATGATAGTTTAAGTACATTTCTTATTAATAATTTTGTGTGTGTTAATGCGGTATTAAATTTGGTATGAATGAAATATTAATACATATTCTGTTGAAATCAGTTTTTATATCCTTTCAATATCCAAATGATCAACCTGCACCAGCACTAGAAAACCTTAAAGAAATTGATGATTTTGATGATCTTCTTCAAATTCTCAATATGAAGATGGGGTATTAATAGATAACATCAACCAAGAAAATCAAGATGAAGGAAAAAGGAGAGAAGATATAAAGGAAAATCTAAATGAAGTAAATAGTGAAATAGAAGAAACCACAAAAAATGGAGAAAATGGGAAAGAAATTAATCAATTAAATCTGGATGACGAAACATAAATTGTAGATGGGGAGAATGGAGCAGTAGAAGAAGATCACACCGAAAATGCAATTGTTCCTTAAGAATCAGGTGTTCATTTTGTTGAACACACACAGAATGTAGTCGTTCCTCAGAAAATTAGGTGTTCATGTTGTTAAACATATAGAAAATGCAGTTATTCCTCAAGAAATAAATGTTCATACTGTTGAACACACAAAAAAAATATAAATATTCCTTAGACAAGTGTACATACTGTTGAACACACAGAAAAGTATAATTGTCACTGAAGAAAACAAGTGTTTATATTGTTGACACACAAAAAATACAGTTATTCCATAAATACATGTACATATACACATGTATATGTACGTATAATGATATTGGATTTGCCAATTAAGAGTAATGATATACTATAATTAATATTAACCTCTATAATCATAAAATAAAATTAAGTTATTTAATTAAGAGTTTCATATGTGTGTATATATATGGGACATAAGTTAAAGGAAAGTAACATTTGAAGAAAATGTCAAATGCGGCCACTCGCCACTTTCAAAGTTTATATCCTAAACTCCCACTATGATGAGAAAAAAATTCAATGGAACTGATGATCACATTCTCAACTACTTCAGTGTCTCTCTCAGAAATCACGAAAAAATAAGAGTGATTACAGAATGACTTTTCTTGATACTCCTCCTACTATAAAATTGGGATACGATATAAGAAAATATATCCCTTCTTCGGTATAAATTTCAATAGAATCTAAATTTCTGCTCAAGAACAACAACATTATGGTTTTCATTATGAAACATTTATTTAGTGCGTTGAAAAATCTATTTTCAGGTGACCAAAAAGTCTTTATATTCCGGCAACGGCGAAGAAAAGTAATGAGCTTGAAGAGCATCTCAATAAAATTAGTAATCTAAAATCAAATTTGGACGAGGCCTTAAATATATACTTTTTTTTTGGTTGAATACCTTATATATATATGTATATATATACACTAACAATTTTTAGTTGCCTTTGTTGTTCGTATTACTTAATCTTAGTGTGGTATTTTTAATAGACATAAATTCTTTATAAAAGGATTAATGTTAATTAATAATATGTTAGTCATTTGTTTGCAATATATTATCTTAGATGTTTTTATAAAAAACTTTATTTATTAATATAAAGATCTCAGTCATTTAACTCAAAATTTTAAAATATTTCTAGCAAAAAGTAAATAGTTTTTTTGTAAATATAAATTTTGTTCTTTTTCTTTTTTACAGTATTCAATATTGTTTTAAATGAAATTAAAATCATAAAGTTCATTTAAAATTTGTTGGGGCGTAAACATTTTGGGGACCAAAACAAACCTTTACAAGCCTCACCCTTGAATCAACCCGTCCAAAAATAAACCTTGGCCTTTTAATCATTTTCTTTTTTGTTTTTTTTTATATCTCTACACTTGCATTTTATTATTTTTAATCGTTGTTGACATTACTAGGTGTTTAATTTGGATGGCTGAAATTCCCTCAATGTTCAGTGTTTTAAATTTGAGTGTTTATTGTCTTAAATTCTGGAAATCAGTGATTGTTATGATATCAAAGTGGTTAGTTTTTGTGTGAACTTTGACCATTCTACTAATTTCTTGTTGGTAGAGTTAAACTTAACATTATTTAGACGGTGTGCTTGGGAATGTTTTTTTAAAAAAAAAAAAAAAAAATTGTTTTATGCAGGTACAACTTATAATTCTTATGTTACAATTTTTTTTAATTTTAAGTTTATTAGAGTTTAGTCATGATGAGTCTTTTTTATGAGGGCTACGTACCTACCATAAGATATATGAGAAATCTGATTATTACTTGTGTTTGTTGTTTTCAATATTTTAAAAAATTAATAAACCACTTGGTCAGAGCTGGCGCTGACCACTAAAAAAACTAGAATTAGCTACGAATTTCATTGCTAAATTGCTTGTAGCTAACATAATATTTTGATAATTTATAGCTAATTCATTGATAAATAAAATTAGAAAATAGATTTTACTATTAAGGTACAAAATTTATCCACCGTTAATTATTGTTTTCTAAAGAGTGGACCTTGAATGTATGAATTACATATCCCAGTATTTAAATTCTAAACAATAAACCTTTGTCAAAGGTTTGGTCGTTGTACTAAATGTATTATATTTCATTAATTCTCTTGAATAAGACAATTTTCTATGGAATTAATATATGTAATTTCTTTCATTTTGTTATGTAAAATATTAATTATTTAAAGTAAATATTGTTTCTTAAAGTATCTTGTATTATGTCGACCTCTAATCTTATTTTTCAGTGTTAAGAAACTTAGATCTTTGAGGATTATATGCTTAATACAACTTTTAAGCAAAGAATATTAATTTGACAAAGAAATCCCTTTTTCCTTACCCTTCTCGAAATGTTTTTTATCTTATCTTTTGCCCTTTTTGAAAATATCCTCTCTCTTTTTTTCTAAATTTTTTAATTTCATATCGAGTGAGAGTGGAGTTTTTTGGTATGGATTATTACTCTCTCCGTTCACTTTTACTTATCATTATTTCGTTTTTGAGGCCAAACTGTATGAACTTTGATTAACAATTTAAGATGTATATTTTATCATATTAATATGAGAAGGATTGCAACTTATATAATTTTTCTTATAGTTTTTGACCATCTAAATTTTTAATTTTAATTATTAAATTAATCTACTTCAATTTAACTTTGAAGTTTAGTCAAAGACCTCGAGAAGCAAAACAATGACAAATAAAAATGAACGGAGAGAATAATATTTTATTATTTAGAGTGAAGTTCATGTCTACGTGGCGTAAAAATCAGTTTATTTTGTCATCAAGACAGATTTTTCTGATGATCTGAGGTGACAAATTCAATACAAAAGGAGTGACTTTATAACAGAAAACTCATTAATGTAAGTAATTTTATGAATACAAAATTAAGTCATGACTTTACTAAATACGTAGATCATTTTTTATTTTTTTTTGGAACTTCCGGGAAGACCCACGACCTTTGGCACAATCTCTGCCCTTCGGGTGAGCACTTTATGATAACTTGTTCACTGTGCAATAGCTCACAAATCACACAAGAAATGTAAACCGCACTAGGCAAGCTCCATACAACGAGCTCATTGCTGAGTGATAGGCGAAGACTGAATTCGATCCCAGTTCTCCCAAATGGGAGACCCACCTTCCAACCACTCAACCATGAATGACCAATTTACTCTTGGTTTCATGAAGAGGATAGATTTTGTTACTTTTGCATTTCAATGTGGTCTTTTTAATGTAGGGGCAAGCAAAGTATATTTTTCTCGATTACATATTCTTAAAGGCTAATTAAAGCAAATTCAGCCTTGATCTTGATCAAAGGCTACTTTAATTTGCACCAAACACTATATAGTGTAGAATATATTACTAGTTTGATTTATTTAAAAAAGTTTATCACTTTTTCATTGCATGTAATCGATGAATTGTAAAGCTGGGTTGGTATAACGTGAAGAGGGATGTGGTGGTGGTGGGGTGGGGTGGGGTGGGAGGTTGGAGGGAGGGGGTTGCATAACACGTATGGTTTGTTTTGGTCCAATAAATTTTATGGATTATTCTTTGGGTTATGTTATCAAATTTAAAAGTGCGCGTACCATGTGAACTTATAATGTTCTATCTTATATAGTACTTTAATTTACTTTTCTCTTCATTTTCCTTTGTTAAATTCGTCTAATAATATATTATTTACACCCCTTTTTCAGAAGTTCGTTAACCTAAAAGTCTGCTAATTAATACTTTTTCTTGACTTGCCCGTTCTCTATTAAGGGTCAAATATATAACAAAAAATTGTGCATGCCAAATCATGCATAACTTAATTAGCTTTCTAACCTCTATAAAAGTTGGTAATTATTTTTACAAGGGAATTTGACTAGTACAACGTACTTGCATTTATATTTTTAATAATATAATAAGTAGGTAGTGTTAGGCAAAAGCAAAAAGTGAAATCGAGATAATGCAACTGGGAAAGAAATTCCAAACGAAAAGATACAAAGCACTATGGAATCTGGCTTATCTGTTAATTAAACAAGAAATTAAAGGAGATTCTATCAATTCTTTTTCAGTTTAAAAGCTAATAATTGCAATTTTTAAAGTTAACATGCATGTAAAAATGAATAATATTGCTCTTCTTTTTTCTTTTCTTTTTTCCTTTTTCCTTTTTTCTTGGTGAAAAAAATTAATTGTTGAACCTAATTACTCTTGAAAGGAGCTTTTTTCGAGTACCCTTTGAAAATTGAAGTTATATACACCAATATATACAAAATAGGATCAAGCAGAATTAATTGGCGGGCTTTCAGATTGGCAAGCTTCTAAAGATTATTAGGTGCACATGATACCTTAGGCTATCACAATGAGAGAGGAAAGCAAAGAGCTTTATAATAAGATATATAGCTCAAGTTCACAAAGTATACACGCTATTAGGCCTTAATGTGGTGTAGCATGAAAAATAAATCTCTCAATCCCCAAAGCGAACAAATACATGTCATGGACTTAGCTCGTGACAATGAAATATCGTTGGAATTGTAAAGTGTGATAGATTCACAATATTCATAGAACTGCCGTATTAAAAATGTAAACTTTAAAAATATTATAATAATGGCGGCTCTTAAAACCACCTAATTGTTTGTTGTTTTTTTCATAAATGTTATAACAACGACTGGACAAAATGTTTCAAAATAAAACAACTCCAAAGTTTTGGACCACTTTAAAATAAAACGAAGAGCATATTCAGACTTTATCCTCCAAGATAATGCCTAGTAGTATTCCAATTATCCATGTTTGTTTTATTCCAAAAAAATGCAAATTGTAACTAATTAACTTCTTTCTTTTGCTAATTTTATTAGCTAATTGGTGATAAATATAGTTAGCAGCCATATATGATTTTAAAAAAAAAAATTGGAATAGGGGAAAGGAACATTAGGGAGGTGTGGAAATCAAACCCTCATCGTGAAAATTCAGATAGCTAACCAACTGAGCTACTAAGATTCCTCAACCATATATGAATGGAACTTACGTTCTTGAACAAGCTAATTTGAGTTCTTTTCTCAAATGTCAATTATAACCAATTTTTTTTTTATTGGTAACTTGTCAAAAAAATAAAATAAAAACTTTGACAAAAAGAAAATGACTACTGGCCCAAGATGCATGAATTTGGCTAAGTTTGTCACTTGAAATAATAAAAAAAATGTAACTCATTCAAACTTCATCCTCAAGATGATGACAATTTTCCTATTATAAAACGTTTGGTTAATCCTATGAAATTGCAAATTGTAATTAATTAGACGTTCTTTGCTGATGTTTACTACTAGTTGGATTTTCCTAATGTTTTGGATCAGACTTATGACTAATTAATTAACAACAATTGATTCAAAGTTCATTTTTAATATTGCGTAATGTTCTTTAAGATAACTGCTCGACTATCTCAAAATACTTGTCATCCTTAATAATAATATTTGTCATTTTAGAAGCTTAAGACAAAATTAATTACTATTATTTTTATTTTACCCCTGATAGCAATTATTCTTAAAGACTACAAATATGACAGTAAATATTTAATGAAGAGAAATTATATCTTAAATGTACTCTATCGGTCCCAAAATTAAATAAGTGTCACTTTAGCAAAAAATATTTGTCCCAAAATAAGTGTTAACCTTATAAATTCAAGACAAAATTATTATGTTTTTCCAAGGGAAAATAACTCAAAACACACATAAACTATGGTCGAAATTGTTGTTACACACTCTAACTTCGCGAAGGTCCTATGACCCCCCCGGACTATTTATAGTGTAATTTTGAAGGTATTATCAGCTTAGCTGGATCACTAAATTACTCAAACTAAAGTGAGTATTTACACACACTATCAAAAAGAGGGGTCAGTTCTCATTAATGTTAATTTATCTTTCATTAATCCTAGAATTTTCTTAAAACTCTCTAACTTTATCTTCATGATTATTGATCAACTAACACAAATCATTTCAATTGCATGTGACTTTTACTTTCAATCTACTATTTTGAAGTTGTTGCTTATACATGTGTTCACTTGAACGTCCAACTATGCCGATAATACTCTCAATATTACACTATAAAATAGTTCTGGGGGGTCATAGGACCCCCACAAAGTTAGAGTGTGTAACAACAATTTCGATCATAGTTTAGGTGTATTTTAAACCATTTTCCCTTTTTCCAACTATACTCTTGTATTAAAGAATTACTTCTTTTTAATGATGCTCAATTCTCAAAAAACATCTAACAAATAAGGATAATTTAGTAAGCTACGCCTTCTATTTGTTATTTTTCTTAATGAGCATGAAATGAGCTAAAGTGATATTTATTTTGAAACGGATGGAGTAAATAACGTGAAATAGTTAAACTTTCTTTCTAATTAATATTTTTTCAAAGAATATGTAAATGAAAAACACGAGAAGTATTTTGAGACCGAAGAAATAGCAAATAAAAAAGGGAAAAAAGGGAAGAAAATTTGACTAGTCTTTATTATTCTTTACAAGAAGTAATTATTAAATAGTTAGTAGTAGCCATTACATGAAACATGTTGGATTGATGTTAAGACTGCTACTTTTTCATTGTGTATAACTTTGTCACACTTCATAACAAGTCTAAGATTTCCATCATCATTAATATTAATATTATATATCCACAAGTTAAAAATATATACTATAAGAAAAATTACTTCAGTACGATATTACTATTGTCCCTTCTCATGTTTTTTTCTTCATTTGGTCTGCCACTTATAATTCCACTACCTTTCATCATTTATTTCAACTCATGGCAAGTTCAAATGATATTGATGTGCACCTTAAGTATTGTCTTTGATACCATATGAAATATTATTTTATTTTTTAAAATGCATCAAGTACGTATAATTATCGGGAAAAAAACAAGTGTACCTTTTTATTTTTTCAGTTACGTGTAAAGATTAATTGATGAAATAGGTAAGTCTTGAAATTCACGACTTGTCTATGGGATAATTATTTCTGAAAGTAGAAACAGTACATGCTATAAAAGCCTTATATTTACATGAAGAAGGCAAGATCTTGTAATGCACAAGTCATTATATATGATATAATTATTCGAGGATGTTTGTCTGGACATAAGATTTTAAAACAAATGATGATTATTGAAATAATTTATAATTTAAAATAAATTGTTGAAATTTATGTGATTGTAGATTATTTCATTAAGGTAAGATGTAATTTTTAAAGTTACTGCTAAATATGTATAAACGTATGTAATTTGTTTAAGAATTAATTAGAAAAAATCACATAAATTAAGATATAAAATTCAGTATAAGCTAAACACATGATTAGTATAACATATTCTCTCCGTTTTAAAATAGGTGTTATCATGTAATTTACTAAACTACCTCTATTTAATAAATATCTCTTGCAAATTGACACTAAATCAAAATAAGTCAAACAAATTGAAACAAATGGAGTAAAAGAAAGCACCAACGAAGATCTTGCTACTAGTAAAGACCAGGAAAAGATGTGACTTCCTAATAAAATATGCCAGATTGTAAAGATCAAGAAAGATTTGTATACTAATCTACCTGTCAAATTAATTTGTAATTGTCACGATCCAGATCGCCGTGAGTGACACTCACCCAACCCCCGGGTGAGCGAACCATCACTTCCCCGAACTTAATCGTTCTAACAGCTCAAAAGCAGTACATAAAAGTAAACTAGCAATTCAATAATAATAAAACAACTTCATTAAGTTAACCTGCGGAAATTCCCCATAGAATCTGAAAGTCGCAGTACCAAACAATTCTACCAATGTCTAGAGTGCGAGGATGCAATCCCAAAAATATAAGAAAATAGTCTAAGCCCGAAACAAATGGGCTACAACTCTAATGATAGATTCAAGACAGCTCGATCGAAGCGACTCACCCTTGAAGTCTGAAAATGCTGGTACTACAGATGAGGTCGCGTCTCAGCCGCTGGAAGATTGCATGTACTCACAAGAATAAAAGCAAGTGCAGTATCAGTACACCACTACTGTGTACTGGTAGGATCATCAGCCAGTTCTAAATAGAACAGTGTATAATTCAGTACAGCAAATCAAGTACAAGTATGAAAAATATGCAATGAGTCAACAGGCTCCCCTAGACTACAAGTCTCTACCTAGCTTGTTCCCGCATGAAATCCACCCTTGATAATCATAAACAACAGTCACATAACTAATAAACCATCCTTTCGTCTAGCCCGGACCCACCCTCGGATCACTTCTAAACAACACCTAAGTGTTAAACAGACAACCCGGCCTAATCCAAGACCAATTCCACAGACATAACATGATTCCCGGTCACTCAAGGACCACCAACCAATATCACAATTCAAATAAGCAGCCCGGTCCACTCACGGAACCAATAACAGTTAATGCAATGCAATAATATCAATGCAATGATGCAGTAAAATAAACCCGTACCATGCGTGGTACCCGAGCCAACTGTTAGTATTCTGTACCAAGCGTGGTACCCGAGCCAACCATTTGTTATACCTATACCAGGCTTGGTACCCGTGCCAATCGTTAGTATACTCGTACCAGGCATGGTACCCGAGCCTACCGAATGTCAATAATCCACAGTTAAATAATGAACAAACAACTTGTAAACCAACAAGCAACACACCGTTCAATTCACAGATAGTAAAACATGACCCTTAGACATTCTACACAATTCCTCTAAGCAATGCAATTCATACAAACACTTAGATAAGAGTACAAAATATATAACATTCACAGGAATCGTAAGCCATCAGCTACCTCAAAATGATCCAAGCTCTACTCAACCCGAGCTTTCTAGTGTTCTGGATTCCTTTCTCGTTCTTGGTCTAAACCAACATACAAGTACTTTGAATTAACAACAAGGCATGCGCATTACCCGGATTACACCAAATCTCAGACCCCCAGGCCACCCATGATCATCCTACCCCTTTTTTCTGGGCTTTTCGCCATTAATTTTCCTAGTTCTATCATTTTCACGGATAAAAATAGAGAATTTAACAACATGTGATCATAAAACCTTACTTTTAACAATGCCGAAAAACTTTCATGCCTAGAATTTTCCTTCTTCCCCGGATTCTACCATCCCTAGATTATTCCAACCTTTCACCAAGTTCCCTCCTAGCAATTCTACCGCATAGGAAAAGTAGTACGAAGATTGAGGAGTATAAACCTTACCTTAGGGAAAAAAAACAATGGAAAATGGAGGAAACTTACCTGGAATCGCCTTGCCCTTCTCCCAAAATAAAATTGTGAAAACTGAACGTTTTGGAGAATATTTATGCATTAAATTCCATCACGCTCCGCTATAGCGGTCCACTCCACTATAGCGGTACTGCCGTAGCGGAGTCATCCGCTATGGCGGAGGCTGATCGACGTTGACTTCCGCTATAGCGATAATTTCTCCGCTACAGCGCAGGTTGTTATGGCAGAGTGTCAACTGCTATAGTGGTTGACATGGGACAGAAAGTCGTAAAACCTCCAAAATTAGTCCATTTTACAACACACTTATTTTTTCGACGTTCCAAAATAACCCCTTCACGTCAACCTCGATTCCAGGAGTTCTACTTACCCGAATTCGATTCCGAAAAGTCCTTCGGACTCCTCTATGTGTTAACTATGAGGAAAACTAGTTCAACACAATATATCCAACCCAATCCTTACCCGGATTGCCCTAGACCATACCTCACCCCTAAACCGGTCGAGACTAGCCTAGCCTAGAATTTCAAACTCCAAACCCGGAGTTTTCTAACTCTAAAACTTGGTACGATTGAACTACCCATAATGACGGACCCTGTCGTTACAACAGATACCAATTTACTCATCGTTCATCCCCGAACGATCAAACCCAAATTTACAGAAATAAAGAAAAGAAAGTGTAGTACCTGAATTCTCAAACAAATGAGGGTACTTGTCCCGCATGTCCTTCTCGGTTTCCCAAGTGGCTTTCTCAACTGGACGATGCTTCCATTAAACCTTTACCATATCGATCACCTTTGTCCTCAACCTCCGGACATCCCGGGCAAGAATCAAGACTGGTTCCTCTTCATAACGAAAATCCTTATCGAAAAGCACCTCATCCCACTTGATGATGTAGTCCCCATCCCCATGGTATCGCTTAAGCATGGATATATGGAATACCAGATGGACGCCCAACAAACTGGGCGGCAGTGCTAACTTGTAAGCCACTGGCCCCACAATCTCAAGAACCTCAAACGGACCGATGAACCGAGGGCTAAGCTTGCCCTTCTTACCAAACCGCATAACTCACTTTATTGGTGACACTTTCAACAATACCTGTTCACCAACCTGAAACTCCATATCCCGGACCTTGCGATCTGCATACTCCTTCTGCCTGCTTTGGGCAGCCAACAACTTGGGCTGAATGCCCCTTACCTTTTCCTGTGCTTACTTTACCAATTCTACTCCCAAAGGCTTTACATCGCCTTCCTCAAACCACCCAATCGGTGATCTGCAGATCCTCCCATACAACGCCTCGAATGGTGCCATGTCAATACTGGAGTGATAGCTATTGTTGTATGAGAACTCACACAACGATAGAAACTGGTCCCAATGACCCCCGAAGTCCATCACACATGGTCTCAGCATGTCCTCCAATACCTGGATCGTCCTCTCCAACTGATCATCAGTCTGAGGATGAAAGGCGGTGCTAAAAGTGAGTTGTGTACCCAACTCTTCCTGTAGCTTGCCCCAAAATTTAGAGGTGAACTGCGTACCCCTGTCTGAAATGATGGACAGTGGCACCCCATGCAATCTCACAATCTCCTTCACGTATATCTTAGCCAATTACTATGAATTGTAATCTACCCTGACCGAAATGAAATGAGCGGACTTGGTCAGCCTGTCAACAATGACCCAAATGGAGTCATACTTCTCCAATGTCTTGGGAAGACCCGCCACAAAGTACATGTCTATCCTTTTCCACTTTCACTCTGGAATGGGCATCATCTGAAGTAGTCCTGCGGGTCTCTGGTGCTCATACTTTACCTATTGGAAATTCTGACACTTGGACACAAAATCGACTATGTCCCTTTTTATCCCGAGCCACCAGTAATGCTGCCTCAAGTTCTTGTACATTTTGGTCACACCAGGATGAATTGAGTACTGCAAACCATGAGCTTCTGCTAAGATTTTTTTAATTATATCATCAACCCGAGGAACACAAATCCTTCTTCTGAAATTTAGTACTCTACCAGAGTCTAACGTGACATCCCTAGATTCCCCGGATATTGCCTTACCTCGAAGCTTACTCAGTTTCAGATCCTGAAACTGGTCGGCCTTTATTTCCTCTATGAAGGTGGCTTTGACCTCAATGCTGGCCAACAATCCACCCTGTTCTGAAATGGCCTCCAAGTCCCGAAATTTCCTTGCTAGTGGTCGATTGGACACCCCCAAATAAGCCAAACTACCCATGCTAACTGTCTTCCGGCTCAATGCGTCTGCCACCACATTAGCCTTACCCGGATAATATTGAATGGTTATATCATAGTCCTTCAATAACTACATCTACCTTCTCTGCCTCAAATTCAAATCCTTCTGAGTGAACACATACTGCAGACTGCGATGATCGGTGAACACTTCACACTTGACACCATAGAGATAGTGTCTCTAAATCTTGAGTGCAAAGACCACTTCTGCCAACTCTAAGTCGTGAGTCGGGTAGTTCATCTCATGCACCTTCAACTGCCTAGATGCATAGGCTATCACATTTTTATCCTGTATCAACACAACACCCAAACCAGAATGTGAAGTATCACAGTAAACAATAAAGTCTTTACCTTCAATCGGCAAGGAGAATATAGGAGCCATGGTCAGAAGTGTCTTGAGCTTTTGGAAGCTCTCCTCATACTTGTCGGACCACACGAATGGTACATCTTTCTGTGTCAGCCTGGTTAGATGAGTAGCAATAGACGCAAAATCCTTAACAAACCTCCGGTAGTACCCTGCGAGCCCAACAAAACTCCTCACCTCGGTCACAGAGCTAGGCCAGACCCAACTCTTGACTGCTTCAATTTTTCTGGGGATCTACCATCACCCCCTTTTCTGACACTACATGCCCCAAGAACGCAACTGAAGTCAACCAAAATTCACACTTGGAGAACTTCGCATAAAGCTTCTGGCATCTCAAGATGTCCAACACAATACGGAGATGACTAGCATGCTCCTCCCTACTCTTGGAGTAGATCAAAATATCATCGATAAACACAATCACGAAGGAATCCAAATACGACTTAATACCCTATTCATCAAACTCATAAATATTGCCGGTGCATTGGTCAAACCAAACGACATTACTAGGAACTCGTAATGCCCAAACCGAGTCCGAAAAGCAGTCTTAGGAATGTCCTCAAGCCTAATTCTCAACTGATGGTACCCCGACCTCAAGTCGATTTTCGAAAACACTAATGCACCCTGAATTTGGTCAAACAAATCATCAATACGGGGTAGAGGGTACTTATTCCGGATGGTCCCCTTGTTCAACTGCCTATAATCTATGCACATCCGCATACTGCCATCCTTTTTCTTTACAAACAACATAGGAGCACCCCAAGGCGAAGCACTGGGATGAATAAATCCCTTATCTAGGAGTTCATGTAGCTGAGTCTTAAGTTCTCTTAACTCTGTCGGAGTCATACGATACGGAGGAATAGAAATGGAACGAGTTCCTGGCTCCAAATCAATACAAAAGTCTATATCCCTGTCCGGAGGCATACCAGGTAAATCCACTGAAAACACCTCTAGAAACTCGGAAACCACCGGAACTAACTCAATAGATAGGGACTCCACACTATCATCTCGGAGATGAGCCAAGAAGGCTAGACACCCCCTTCCCACAAGCTTTCTAGCCCGAACAAACGATATGACCTTAACTGGCTTAGGCCGGTACACACCTTCCCACTCTAGTCTATCCTTACCCGGAATTTCTAGAGCCACAGTCTTGGTGTTACAGTTTAATACAACATGATAAGGGGACAGTCAGGTCATGCCCAAGATAATATCAAAATCAGCCATATCCAGGATTACCAAGTCTACCCAAGTATGCAACCCCACAAACACAACAGAACAGTCACGATAAACATTAGTCACAATCACAGACTCTCTAACCAGGGTAGAAACATGAATAGGGGAATCAAGGATATCACAAGTCAATTCCAGACCCAACACAAAACTCACAAATACATAAGAATATGTAGAACCTGGGTCAAATAATACCAAAGCCATTTTATCGCAGACAAGAATGGTATCTGTGATTACCGCATCTGATGCTTTTGCCTTGGTCCTCCCTGGAAAAGCATAGCAATGAGCTCGATCATCAATCCAGGTAACTTCCCGGACCGGCTGCGCTGCACCCCTGCCCATGCTGCCATTCCATCTGTCGCCCCGATCTCCCTGAAAGTTATCTCGCCCACACTGTGGACGACCTTTAGCATTACCG
The DNA here is from genome assembly GCA_003996215.1 of Jaltomata sinuosa. NCBI lineage: Eukaryota > Viridiplantae > Streptophyta > Magnoliopsida > Solanales > Solanaceae > Jaltomata > Jaltomata sinuosa. The sequence continues at coordinate 1,469,189 of QJPP01007185.1, read as the reverse complement.
CCTCTACCTGCCAGAACCACCGCTCTAGACTGCTGCTGCCCATGATTACCTATCTGCCTGAGTGGGCACTCCCTCTTAAAGTGGCCCAGATCACCACAATGGAAGCAATCACGGTCAAGTGTAGGCCTGCTAACTGATGTATAAGAGGCTCCCTGGCCTTTAGGAGCTGAAACCTGATTATGAGCTCCCTGACGACCACCTGTAGCAGCTGGCAGAGCTGACTGAATAGGACGGGCTGAGTATGCCTGCTGATTCTGGCCCCTGGAGTATGAACCACCAAAATTTCCCTTATTCCGGGGCTTCTTAGCTAAAGCCTTAGCCTTTCCCGCTTTCTTAACTCCTTCTAACTTCTTCACATAATTCACCACATCATTAAAGCCCTTCCCTGAAGAAGTCATATGCACTGACAATACCTGCAGTTCAGTATTCAACCCTTTCACAAACAACCGGACCCGTTCCTCCTCAGAACCCAACATCTGTGTGGCAAAACGAGACAAGGCGTGAAACTTAGCCTCGTAAGCAGAGACTGACATGCCACTCTGCTCTAAGTTCAAGAACTCATCTTTCTTTTGGTCCCTCAAAGTACGGGGTACGTACTTCTCTAAGAACAAAGCGTGGAACTGTTCCCAAGTCAGTGGGGGTAGAATAGAAGTCCGACACTCCATATAAGACCTCCACCACTGCTTAGCATCACCCTGCAGCTGAAATGTGACAAACTCAACCCCATGCTGACGTACAACACCCAACTTGTGCAACCTCTCATAGCAATCCAAGGTAAACTCATAAGCATCCTCTCTATTAGTACCCTGAAAAGTAGGAGGTTTCAGCTTGAGAAACTTGGTCAACATCTCATGCTTATTCACTGTCATCACTGGGCCTAGCATTGACCTGAAGAAATCATTCGTGCCTGAAGCTGCATCCATCCTAGGCGCTGTAGTAACCACTGGCTGAGTATCCAAGGCCTGGTTTGCAAAAGCTGGGGGTATGGCTCCAGCACCAACCAAACCACTCAAAATATTCCAAGCCTGTTGAAAGGCTTCTGGTGTCATAGTAGGAAGGCCCGCACCCCCAATCGGTGCCGCCTCCTCCTGCGCCTCACCATCTTCAGCCACAACTTCTACATCTTCAGCAACATGTTCCTGAGGTGGGGGAGGGGTTGTCTCACGCGCATCAGTATCAGCTCGAGCCCCACCCCTGGCGGGTGTGGCTCTACCTCGTCCTCTGCCCTTTCCCCTGCCTCTACCACAGACAACCGATCCCACTGCTGGGACCGCTGCTCTAAATCCATTGATCCTTGTGTTAACCATCTACAGACAGAATAGTGAATGAGATTAGATACCAATTTGCATCACCAGATACCAATTGGAATCAAGTTATAGCACGAAGAAAGAAAGGAAGAGATAGTTTTTCCTAAAGCCTCATAGCCTCTCGTAGAAAAGTACGGACGTCTCTGCACCGTTCGGCAAGACTCTACTAGACCTGTTTAGTACGACGAGATCAACGAACCTAAGGCTCTAATACCATCTTTGTCACGACCCAGACTGTCGTGAGTGGCACTCACCCAACTCCCGGGTGAGCGAACCATCACTTTCCCGAACTTAATCATTCTAACAGCTCAAAATCAGTGCATAAAAGTAAACAAGCAATTCAATAATCATAAAACAACTTTATTAAGTTAACCTGCAGAAATTTCCCCCTAGAATTTGAAAGTCGCAGTACCAAACAATTCTACCAATGTCTAGAGTGCGGGGATGCAACCCCAAAAATATAAGAAAATAGTCTAAGCCCGAAACAAATGGGTTACAACCTTAATGATAGATTCATGGAAGCTCGATCAAAGCAACTCACCTTTGAAGTCTGGAAACGCTGGTACTACAGATGAGGTCGTGTCTCAGCCGCTGAAAGATTGTCTGTACTCAAAAGAAGAAAAGCAAGTGCAGTATCAGTACACCACCACTGTGTACTGGTAGGATCATCAGCCAGTTTCAAATAAAACAGTGTATAATTCAGTACAGCAAATCAAGTACAAGTACAGAAAATATGCAACGAGTCAACAGGCTCTCCTAGACTACAAGTTTCTACCTAGCTTGTTCCCGCATGAAATCCATCCTTGATAATCATAAACAACAGTCACATAACTAATAAACCATCCTTTCGTCTAGCCCGGACCCACCCTGGGATCCCTTCGAAACAACACCTAAGTGTTAAACAGACAACCCGGCCTAATTCAAGACCAATTCCACAGACATAACATGATTCCCGGTCACTCAAGGACCACCTACCAATATCACAATTCAAATAAGCAGCCCAGTCCACTCACGGAACCAATAACAGTCAATGCAATGCAACAATATCAATGCAATGATGCAGTAAAATAAACCAGCACCAGGCGTGATACCCGATCCAACCATTAGTATTTTGTACCAAGCGTGGTACCCGAGCCAATCATTTGTTATACCTATACCAGGCGTGGTACCCGTGCCAACCGTTAGTATCCGTACCAGGCGTGGTACCCGAGCCAATCGAATGTCAATAATCCACAGTCAAATAATGAACAAACAACTTGTAAACCAACAAGCAACACACTATTCAATTCACAGACTGTAAAACAGGACCCTTAGACATTCTACACAATTCCTCTAAGCAATGCAGTTCATACAAACACTTAGATAAGAGTAAAAAATATACAACATTCACAGGAATCGTAAGCCATCAGCTACCTCGAAATGATCCAAGCTCTACTCAACCCGAGCTTTTTCGTGTTCTGGATTCCTTTCTCGTTCTTGGTCTAAAACAACATACAAGTACTTTGAATTAACAACAAGGCATGCGCATTACCCGGATTACACCAAATCTCAGACCCCCAGGCCACCCATGATCATCCTACCCCTTTTTTTTGGGCTTCCCGCCATTAATTTCCCTAGTTCTATTATTTTTACGGATAAAAATAGAGAATTTAGCAACATGTGATCATAAAACCTTACTTTTGACAATGCCCAAGAACTTCCATGCCTAGAATTCCCCTTCTTCCCCGGATTCTACCATCCCTAGGTTATTCCAACCTTTCCCTAAGTTTCCTCCTAGCAATTCTACCGCGTAGAAAAAGTAGTACGAAGATTGGGAAGTAGAAACCTTACCTTAGGGAAGAAAAATAATGGAAAACGGAGAAAAATTGGCTGGAATCGCCTTTCCCTTCTCCCAAAATAAAATTGTGAAAACTGAACGTTTTGGGGAATGTTTCTGCATTAAATCCCGTCACGCTCTGCTATAGCGGTCCGCTCTGCTATAGAGGTACCGCCGTAGCGGAGTCGTCCGCTATGGCGAAGGCTGACCGACGTTGACTTCTGCTGTAGCGGTAATTTCTCCGCTACAACGAAGGTTGCTATGGCAGAGTGTCAACCGCTATAGCGGTTGACACGGGACAGAAAGTCGTAAAACCTCCAAAATTAGTCCATTTTACAACACACTTATTTTTCCAACGTCCCGAAACAACTCCTATACGTCAATCTCGATTCTGGGAGTTCTACTTACCCGAATTCAATTCTGAAAAGTCCCCCGGACTCCTCTATGTGTTAGCTACGAGGAAAACTAGTTCAACACAAGACATCCAACCCAATCCTTACCCGGATTGCCCTAGACCATATCTCGCCCCTAAACCGACCGAGACTAGCCTAGCCCAGAATTTCAAACCCCCAAACCCGGAGTTTTCTAACTCTAAAACTTGGCATGATTGGACTACCTGTAACGACGGACCTGGTCGTTACAGTAATCAATCCATTTAATTTCATGAAAAACTATAGGAGACGAAGTCAATGAAATACTCATTTCTATCCATTTTATTTGTCATTTTTGTTTTCTCCAAAAAGAAATAATTTAAAAAATACTAATTGAAAAGATTATTTAATTAAATTACTTTAATTTAATATTATTTTTCTTTTTATCATTTTAATTTCTTTCAATATTTATTAAAGTATGGGTAAAAATGAACTTCTTAAGAAAAGTGTTTTTTTCTTTTTAAAAAATACTACTTGAACTTCCTTTTCAACTATATAATAATACTATATAATGTGATAGTCCACTTTTTACTTTTGTTGGTTTGCCAGGTTGGGGTGGTGGGGCATTGTTATGTTAATTGGATTCACTGATAAGATAGTGGTTAAGATAAGAAATTTCAATAATCATATGTGATGTGATTGTCTACAAATTAAAAGCATTCCGTGGGTGCAAAGTGATTCATTGATATATAGTGGTGAAAGATATTATTTTCCTCTATTTCAAAATAAATATCGTTTATTTCAAAATAAGTGTTTTTTAAAAAAATTTAAGAAAAAAATATTAATTATTTCCAACTACTTTCTCCATTTCTAAATAAGTTGTATTTTAACTTTTTTTTATGTTATTTTTAAATAAGTGATATTTTAATATTTTTATTTTATTCCTAAATAAATGATATTTTAGATAATCAAGAAGACATTAATGATGTTCTTTCAATTTTACTCTTCTTTAAATAAAGAAAGTTTTACATAACCAAGAAATTACTATAGAGTTTACGTCTTTTTCAAGATACTTATTTATTTAGGATAAATTAATAAAAATATTCTTTTTTTTTTCTAGAAATGAGTTGATTCTTAAGGGTGCCCAAGCTAAAAATCACTTATCTAGGAATAGAAGGAGTAAACTATACCTTACATTTATTATCTCTCTTAAGGGCTTGAAATGAACTAAAACATACTCCATTCGTTCCTAAATACTTGACATATTTTATTTTGCAACCCGTTAAGAAAAACATTAACTAAAAAGTAATTTGACTAAATTATCCTTATTTATTATCCCTTTCAATTTAATACTTCTCTCTTTTGCACCACATTAATATATATCTCTATATATGACTAAGAATAAATGTGAAAATAAACAACTAACTATATCTTGATTTTCTAAAATAACAATTATCAATCATCTTATTTTAATAAATATGACAAATATTTAAGTACGAATGGAGTACTTATTTTGAAATGGAGGAATATGACTTGCCATTAATTAAATAGGACTCATTAGTTCAAAGTGTGCACGGTCTTCATTTTTTAATGTACAAAATTAAGAGGAGATCATCAAGGGATTTTTAATTAGATAATGATTGATACAAAATGATTATTAAATTCAAATTCGTAAATATTACGGGTTGAATTGTACAATTTGACCAAAAGCTTGGTTAGTTTCATTTGTTAATTGGTGCAATCAATGATTCACTAATAGTAATTAGTACTAATAGTACAACTTTTTATATTAAGAACCTAATTAAAGGTTATCTGTTTCTTAATATTGGGGGTGACTTCTTTTTAGCAGTAATCACTAATATCATAGTTATTCTTAGCTAGTGGCTCAGTATAAGGATAACTAAAGCAATACTTTAGGATAACATTAGTGAAAATCTTCGATATTTTAGGGGTTTTGAACCCCTAAAATAATATTATACGATAATAAATGAGTTATATATATATATTTGAATTTTGTTTATTGAATTTAAGTAAATTCGTAATCTGTACCGTAGATTTGCCCCTGGCTTGAGCAATTTTCAGTTCTTTAGGGGTCAGTAATTTGCTATTTAAATGTTTAAATATCTAAGAATTTGGTATTTCCTAGCCTTTTTTATATTTTGGTAAAATGACCTTGTCATTATTTGAACAAAATATTTAAAAAAATTTCCTTCTCTAATTAGTGCATTATGAGCATTTGTAAAAGGGAGGGAAAGGGCCAAAATACCTTTAAATTATTCAAAATAGATCAAACTATTCAAAATAGGCCAGATGAACGTTATCAATGAATGTTATGCATATTTTTGAATTAACAAGTATGTATTCTTGATAGTTTTTAAAATTTATGGGTATAAATTATGTGTCATGTTTTTCAAGAAAAAAATTAACTATATTTTGAAAAAAGTATGATCAAACACATTTTTAACTTTCATTCAAAATTCATCCAAATCAAAATAGTTTTTTAAAAATAAAAAAATTATAATTGAACGCTAGCTAAAAATCATCTTTATCATAGGGAAAACTCGAATCATGAGGTAATTTGAAGTAGTTAGTTCTATTCCCTAACTTAGGACATTATATTTACCTCAAACCAAAGCACATGAACAAATATATTACTAGGATGCATGAGAGAATCGTGTTAAAAGAAAGCAAATATTTATATCATAAGGGCACATGATATTACATTATTTGTGTTGAAAGTGTTACATAAATTTTGAATAGAATTCGATCACATAACAATAACTCTAACCGTCTTGACGTGTTGTAACACTTTCCACCTAAATTTGAAAAGGAAAATTTGTTGAAGGTAGTTTGTTACAAATCAAATGGTTCAACATTAGTCTATACAAAAATAGTAATAGACCCTTGCCACATATTAGCCTTTAATCCTGTTTTTTCCCCTTTAATCTAATAGTTGATGCTATCATATTCAGAAAAATTACTCACCTAATTTCACTCAAGAATTGTATGAACATCAATGTAGCAAAGAACCTTGACTTCAGCTTTCATCATCTCACTCAATCCTACAACGAAAACAATAAGGAATTAGCTCAAGGAGTACCAAAAAAGGTGCTAATGGCAGTGAGACTCCTGCAGGTAATGAGAAGCTTAAAAAATAAAGCCCATATTTATTTTGAAATCCCACTATAGTAATGCCAGTAAAAATAAAAAATAAGAAACCCAAAATAATGAGAAAATGACTTGCCATTCTTATGAGAGGTTTGCTATATCAATATATATTCAAGTTCTTTTCCTTTTGGAGAATAATAAATGTCAAGAAAAATTCTTATTCTCGTATTAAACTATGCTGAGTTTTCTAAGTATAAAATAAATCTTTATTAGTTTCTGTGCTCCTAAATTTATACTAGAAGAGCTTGTTAAATTTTGGAGGATACACTTGTACCGGATGAAATATCTTTAAGGACAATGTCTTTTACACGCCTCAAGATTTCAAGAATTTCATACAGTGTTCGTGATCAAATATTTTCGGTAAGATTTCCGACAATCCTAAAGCCAAACATCTATTATTTAAGCACGATGTGATATGACTTGTCAATGTTTAAATAGGACTCAGAGCCTGTTTGAATAAGCTGCTTTTTTAAGTTGGAAATTCCAGCTTCTCACTTTTAGCTTTTTTAAGTTGGAAATTATTACAAAGTGTGCACGGTCTTCATTTTTTAATCTACATAATTAAGAGGAGGCCATCAAGATTTTAATTCAATAATAATTGATACTAAATTCAAATTTTTAATATTACGGTTTGAATTGTAATGTTTGACCAAAAGCTTGGTTATTGAAGAGTTGTTATTTAATTTATTAATTGTTGCAATCAATGGCTACTTATAATAGTACAACTTTTGAAATTAAGACCTAATTAAAGGTTATATCTCTTTGTTTCTTAATATTGGGGGTGATTTCTTTTTTGTAGTAATCACTATCATAGTTATTCTTAGCTTGTGGCTTAGTATAAGGATAACTAAAGCAATACTTTAGGATAACATTAGTGAAATCCTACCGATATGGGTTGTGGTAGAATTGTTGGGGTCCTTCTACCCTTAATCAGAGGTCTCGGTTCAACTCTTGAGTATGAAAAAAATTCTGTTGGGAGCGTTGCCTTAAAATGAGTTTTGCAATGCGCGATCAGGATATAGTCGGGCTCCAATGCAGGACTCCAATACATATACCAAATACCGGGTGAAAAATAAAAAAAAAGGCAATAGTAAATTTTAGGTTCCTGAACCCCAAGTTAATATTATACGATAATAAATGAGTTCACTATTAAATATTTATAATTATTTAATAATGAGCAAAACATACTGAATTTACATAAATTCACAATTTATATGGTAGATTTATCCCTGCCGTCAATTATTTCTTAGATAATTATTGATATGAAAATTGCTAGGCATATCAAAAAAGTTGTGTTTGGATGTATTGAAATTATACAAAATTTCTAAGTTGTTTCAGTTTTTTAGGGTCACTAATTTGCAATTTAAATATTTAAATATCTAAGCATTTGGTATTTCCTACTAGTTAGGTCTATTCCCCTAACTTAGGACAAAGAATCGTCTTATTCTTATCACAAGGAAAATGCAAAGCTTGATGCAATCCTATAAGGGGTGGTTTGCTAGCCGGTTAAAGTTACGCAGATATTGATAATGTAGAAATTAGTTTTGAAGAAATTTATATATTATTTTATATCGTAATTAATTATTCATGTATTAGTTATCATACCTTTATCCTGCATAAAATAATATATAGATTTCCACATAACTTATGCATGTATTAATCATGCGAATTTCTGACTTACAAATAAAATATCGTATTAATTTTATACGTGAATAATTTACTTTTGAATTAACTACTACATATGATATTACTTATATAAGATTTAATGCTTGCATAATTCACCTCCAAATCAGCTACCAAATGACCTCGTACATTATATATCCAAACCAAAGCACATGAACAAATATATTACTAGGACGCTTGAGAAAATCTTGTTATAAAAAGCAAACATATGTCATAAGGGCACATGATATTACCAAATGGTAACACGTTGTGTAGTTTTATTACACTCTCCGTTTAGAAAGTGTTTAAAGTTTTTGAATGAAAATTACAGTAAATCTAACCGTCATGACGTGTTTGATGTTTCAACACTTTCCACCTAGATTTGGAAAGGAAAATCTGTTAAATGGTACTCCTATTTCCTTCATTTTTACTTATTCAATATACTAAATGTTCCATAATACTTGTCTAATTTAAAAAATTAAGGAATAATTTATCATTTTTTATCTATTTTACCCTTATTATTAATTTAATGTATTTTTTAAAGCATTAAAATTATTATATTCAAATGATGATATTATAAAATTACTACTATTATTTATTATTTTGCGTGAGAATAATCTTCATTTTCCGATGAGCCATCACCACGTGCACCTTTTTTTAAGTAATTTTTGTTTGTTGACTCCAAAAAAAAGAAAATTCCTTAGTCCGCCTCCGCGGGAAACTCTTTTAATTCGCCGGTAAATCAAGAATCCGCCCTTTTTTTTTCCTCCGGTCAACTATCATTTTCTATTATATCTTTTAAGAAATTTCCTGGATAGCATTCCCCTGTGTTCACAGCTGTCTGTTCTCACATTCTAAAGGTTAGTATAGTAATTAAGTATAATATCTGCTTTACTTACATACCCCCACCCCCACTACACCCCATAAGGGATTTGTTCACTCCTTTAACAACCTAACGTGTGACCCTTTTCTGAGACATTGGAGTGGAGTAGGGTGGTGGGGTGGTTTGAGTGGGGGTGGGGTGGGGGTGGAGGAACCCCAGTGGCCAATGCCCTTTTACTTTTCTTTTCTTGTCTTCCTCCTGGAAGATTCTTTGCACAAAAGAAAGAAAAACTGAGCCTAAACTTTTGCGTACCTCGATGAATTTAATAAATCACTTAGATATTTTTGTCTGTACTTATATTTAAACATGAAACCAATCTATTTTATTGACTACTAGGCCATATGTCTTATTATAAACATCAGTATTGGTCAAGCTGTAAAGTTTCTGCTGATAAATGGCATTAAATTTTATAACTGTTCTCACTCTTATCACTTTTATTATACCCCTGTTCCATCTCTTAACTGATTCTCATCACTTTCAGTGAGTGAATCAGAAGTGGGAAAACAAGGAGAAGACCAAGAATATAGAGAAGTCCATCATAACAGGGCAAAGAAGAAAATTCAAAGCAATTGATTTTTAATTCCCATGGAAACTTCATGGGCTGCACTAAGCTTATAGGATGTACAAGGTATGCCAATATTATTTGTGAGGTCAACATGATACTCCCACGTTTCAATTTGTTTGTTTGTCTTACTTCCTTTTTTTAGTCCGTTTAAAAAAGAATGTCTTTAAGGATATGTTGCTACATTCTACGTATCTTTAGTTTAAGACTACAAGATTCAAATCAAATCAAGACAAACAAATTAAGACGGAGGGAGAAATATATTATTTTAATCAAAATGCCAGATGTGATTGCCTAGATGGAATAAGTTCTTTAAACTTTTCTTTTAGTATTAAAGATTGAAACTTTCTTATACCCCAGTATTTCCTTTGTATGACTAGTATAACAAGTGTACAAGTTGGGTATAGAAGAATACCAAATTCTTGGTCAAGAAGTTGTGAACATATACATATTGCCAAGTCTACCACAGCTACAGTAGCTCCAATTGGAAGTAAGGTGATACCTTGCCCTTTATAAATACTCATATTTGTCCCTTCATTTTAACTCAAAAGATTTCTATTTTTGACTTTCAAATTTTGCTCAATGGGGATGTTTCCACTTTGTTCTACAGAGATGCTGGAGAAATTGCTTCAAGTGGTTTGTGGCAAGAACCATGATACTACAGATGAGAACAACTGCAACAATATTCCTATCAATGGCAACAAGGTTAGAGGGACAGTTGTATTGATGAAGAAGAATGTCTTGGACTTGACAGATGTTGGTGCTTCTTTCCTTGATCGAGTTCATGAAGTCTTTGGTAAAGGTGTCTCCCTGCAGCTCATCAGTGCAGACCATGCAGAAGATGGTATGAAGGTCAAAATTATTTTTTATGTATATATAGTAGAAGTTGAATCCCCTTGGCTTTTTCATGTGTTTACTTCTTTATATTTTGAATCCCTTTGGTGAAAATACTGGCTCCACCACTGAATTTCAGTATCCCTTTTCAATGATGAAACCATGTAGCAGAAGATAAAGAGAGTTTGGATTTTCTACATGCTTTAAATAGCAAAAATATTGATGATTCAAGTTAAGTTTATCCTAGTCCAATTCTATGAGTTGTGTCTGACCTGTTGTTTTCCTGACCCTTCCACCCAATTTTGTAGCTGTTGAATTGTGTAACTACCTTATTTAAAACTTAAACTACTAGAGAGGGTGCACTTTTATTTATTTATGCCAACAACATGCCCTCTCATATGTGAGTCTTTTTCATAGACCAAGTAGGTGAAAGTATTTGTTTTTTGGATAATCATGAGAGTTGAAAAAGGGATCTCTTGACAGCACTAATGTCATGTTGAATGGTGTGACCATCTAATCTAAAGGCTTCAATTATTAGATAGCAAAAACACCCAAAAAGTTCATCTTTTCGTCTTGTTAATTGAATCCTTCTGTGTAGCCCCTTCATAAGATAGTTAAAGCATCAAAATTTAGTAAAATTCAGTTTCCCATCCATAAATAAGGATAGAAAAGGGAACTTCCACAGGAGTCATCGTACCTTCGGTCTGAAATGAAGCAAAAAGAGTTTGACTCTGGTTAATAGTCAATTTGGTATTTAAAAGAAAAAGGTTTAGTTTGTATATTTAATACAAACACCTTTAAGTTTACGCTATGTTTAAATTTTGTAGGAAATGGATGTAAAGGGAAGTTGGGAAAACCAGCATTCCTGGAAAAATGGATGTCCACACTGACGTCAATATCAGCGGGAGATGCTACATTTAATGTGATGTTTGACTGGGATGAGTCCATGGGAGTTCCTGGAGCTTTCATAATCAAGAACTATCACCACAGCCAGTTTTACCTCAGGACAGTCATTTTAGAAGATGTTCCTGGACATGGTCAACTTCATTTTGTGTGCAATTCATGGGTGTATCCAGCGCATCGCTACAAATACAACCGTGTTTTTTTTGCAAACAAGGTATATCTAGCATTAAACTAGCAATACTAGTGGTGAGTTAAATACAGAAAAGTAACCTAGTGAGCAATTGAAAATCAGAGGCAGCATTGAGGTTCCGGCCTCACAATTGCACTTATGTTTGTTTGCAACAGCCAGACATACTGATAAAACTTAGTGAAATTTACATGTATAATTTTTCGGGGAATTCTCTTCGTGTCCTCTTTAAGAGCCTAAAAGGTTAACTCTTGTTCTAAACAGACAAAAGCTATGGATTTTTTTTTTAACTAACTAAATTATGATAAGTGAACAGCCATTTCTAAGCTTTGATAGGATAGCTAGATATTGACATCCTGAAACTCGGAGTTTTTCTAAAAATGATAACCAAACAGTTGTATACAGTTGATAACTGATAAGTTCACAATATGATATGATATGCTGAAATCAAATTTACTGGTTTTCCAGACATACCTGCCAAGCAACACACCAGAGCCCCTCCTACCATACAGGAGAGAAGAGCTTCTTAGTCTTCGTGGAAGCGGTTCAGGCATGCTCAAGGAGTGGGACAGAGTGTATGATTATGCATTCTACAATGATCTTGGAGCTCCAGATAAGGGGCCAGAATATGTTCGTCCTGTTCTTGGTGGGTCGAAGGAATACCCATATCCTCGTAGAGGCAGGACAAGCCGTCGAGCAACTAAAACAGGTAAGATCACATATAAATTGAATCGTATTAAAAGGTTATGACTTATGATTTGCATTGTCGTAGAAACTTTATTAGAATGAAGTGAATTAAAGACCAATGAAGTACTATGGATAATAAGCATCTGCTATTCCTGTTGGCTTTGCAGATCCCAAGTCAGAGAGCCGGTTGCCACCTTTAGGTTTGGACATTTATGTTCCACGAGATGAGCGTTTCACTCATGTGAAGCTTTCAGATTTCCTTGCATATGCTGTTAAATCTTTGGGTCAGGTCCTCATTCCCGAGATTGTTGCTTTATTTGACAAAACCATCAACGAGTTTGATAGCTTTGAAGACGTGCTCAAGCTCTATGAAGGTGGGATTAAGCTTCCTGACCATCATTTAAACAAACTCAGGCAATGCATCCCATGGGAGATGCTCAAAGAACTAGTCCGCTCCGATGGTGAACCATTTCTCAAATTTCCTATGCCTGATGTAATCAAAGGTACCAAGCTCTCAAGCTTACTCTTCCAACTATTTAGATAATAGATACTTCCTAAGGTGTTAGATCTTGCATCATAAATTGAAAACTGATTATGAGCATCTTTTTAAAATTACTGCAGTTGATAGGTCTGCTTGGAGGACAGATGAAGAGTTTGGACGGGAAATGCTAGCTGGAGTCAACCCTGTTATCATTCGACGTCTTCAGGTATCAAACAAGATTCACAGTACTAGTTGGTTTAATGATCTTTTCTCTCATGCATGATTCTAACCCATTAAATGCTTATCAGGAGTTTCCCCCGGCTAGCAAGTTGGATCCTGAAGTATATGGTAATCAGAATAGTTCAATCAAAAGGGAGCACGTAGAGAAAAACATGGATGGACTAACTGTAGATGAAGTAAATTCCTGACCTATTTTCCTCTTGTACTTTAATATACCGAAACAAAGGTTTTCTTTATTTCCTGAAATAACTTGACTTTTGTCTAAGAAAATATACTAAAGATTATCTAAACTTGTGGGCGCAGGCAATTGAGTATAATAGGCTGTTCATTTTAGACCATCATGATGCATTGATGCCTTACCTCAGACGGATTAATACAACAAAAACGAAGACTTATGCCAGTCGGACTCTCCTTTTTCTTCAAGATAATGGAACATTGAGGCCACTTGCAATTGAGTTGAGCTTACCTCATGCACAAGGAAATAAACATGGTGCCACCAGCCTTGTATTTACACCAGCCAACGAGGGTGTTGAAGGCACTGTCTGGCAGCTGGCCAAAGCTTATGCCGCTGTAAATGATTCTGGCTATCATCAGCTTATCAGTCATTGGTGAGCTTCTTAGCAAAGTAGATTCAAGGATGAAAATATTTGGTGGCATTCCGAATAAGTTTAGCTCATTAACTTCTACTCAAATTGCAGGTTAAATACTCATGCAGTAATAGAGCCATTTGTGATTGCTACAAACAGATGTTTGAGCGTACTTCATCCAATATTCAAGCTTTTACTACCTCACTTCCGTGATACCATGTATATAAATGCTTTGGCTCGGCAGATACTCATCAATGCAGGTGGAGTACTTGAGCTGACAGTTTTTCCAGGGAAATATGCCATGGAAATGTCATCTATTGTCTATAAAAACTGGGTGTTCACCGAGCAAGGACTTCCTGCTGATCTGCTTAAGCGGTATGTCCAAAGCTTTGATTTATAAACTCCATCTCAGTATCAATCTTGACCAAAATCTAACACTCCCATTTTCTTTATCGCAGAGGAGTAGCAGTGCCAGACTCAAGCCAGCCCTATGGACTTAAACTTCTAATTGAGGATTATCCTTTTGCTGTAGATGGGCTTGAGATCTGGGCAGCAATCGAAGCCTGGGTTGACGACTACTGTTCATTCTATTACTCAACAGATGACATGATCCGAGATGACACTGAACTCCAGTCATGGTGGACTGAAGTTCGCGATAAAGGTCATGGTGACTTGAAAGATGAACCATGGTGGCCTCAAATGCAGACACGAGCTGAACTCATCGAAGCATGTACAATTATCATATGGGTGGCTTCTGCTCTTCATGCAGCTGTCAACTTCGGGCAGTATCCTTATGCTGGTTACCTCCCAAATCGCCCAACTGTAAGCCGCAGATTCATGCCTGAGCCAGGCACCGCTGAGTATGCTGAGCTTGAGTCAAATCCTGACCTGGCCTACCTAAAGACAATCACAGCCCAGTTCCAAACTCTGCTAGGAGTTTCATTAATAGAAATATTGTCACGACATTCTTCAGACGAGATATATCTGGGACAGAGAGACAATCCAGAGTGGACTTCAGATGTTCAACCACGACAATCATTTCAAAGATTCCATGACAGATTAGTAGACGTTGAGAACAAAATAGTGGAAAGGAACAGTGACAGCAGATGGAAGAATCGCAACGGACCAGTAAAGGTGCCATATATGTTGCTATACCCCAATGCCTCAGGTGACAACAGTGAAAGTGGACTTACTGGAAAAGGAATTCCCAATAGTGTCTCAATTTGACGTGTTCTACAGCACGAATAGCCTGATATAGAGTAACTTTTGCAGCCTTTCTTCAGCAATCGGAAATCACCATAACTTAAAGCAGGAGTTGCAACAGATAGTTTGTATATCCATTTTTTATGTCAATATTTTTTAGCCAAATTCCATCATTGTTACTTGTTAGAGTGTGTTTTTGCAATAAAAAGCAATTAGCACACTTGTATATGTCAAACACACCACAACAGTGTTAACTTTTTCCCAATTTTTCTGTAACTACAAATGATTTTATGGTTTCTGGATAATGATCCTACATATGGAATGCAGCTAAAAGTATAGGTGCTTGTTTGGTGTTCCTAATAGGAGGTCTTGGTGTAATAAATAATCATCTTGTGTAAACATATACTGTACTCAAACAAGAATATGTTCCCGATCTGTGATATTAACATGAAGGGGAGTCTTGAGCTGATGGTGTTGTCTACACACTTATAGGTCATGGTTCGAGCTGTAGAATCAACTACTTAGACTGCTACATTACATCCTCGTGGGGTATGGCCCGCCTACATTGGGTTTTTTTTTTTTTTTTAATTTGTGGTATCATGGAAAATCAGAGAGAAAATTGGTTGGCCTCGAGTCTAACCCAAATTAATAACAAAAGTTATTTTTCAAGAAAATATATTTCTTATGAGAAAGTCATTTTATGGTATTTCAATACGACGTAATTTTTTTTTTGAGAAAAATATTTTTCATGAGAAAATGTTTTCCATCAAGAGGAGAAAAATGATTCCAACTCTTCATTAATTTTAACACTCTTGCAGCAACTTCTCTATCCCTTTTATTTTTATTTAATCTTTACAACTTCTAATATTTAATGTGTACTGCAAGTGGAATATTCAATAAAATCTGATCATCAGCTTGTTAACCGGATCTTGATTGTTGGCTAATGATGGGGGAGATATGGGAATATTTTAAAACTTTAGAATAAGTTTTCATCCCTTTGACAAGTTTTCATTGGACAAGATCACTTTACTATGAAAAACAATGGTTGACCTATCGTTTCATATTATACTGTATTGTCCTAATAAATACAACATCTGAATAAATTGTATTGTTTCCCGTCGTTACGTAATGTCACACATCAGAGATTAAACCAAAAGAAAAGTAAGGCAAAATGAGAAGGAAAAAAAAGGTAAGATGTGATCACACCATATCGGTCATTACATAAAATGGAACCTTTCAACTTTTCATCATTAATTACCTAACGATAGATTTAACCATACGATACAATAAAATTTAAGTAACAAGCAAAACAAACATTGAATACGTAACAACTATCCAAACAAGGCTGACGAGTCAATATGAGAATATTTTATGTTGTGGGATCGTATTATTTCTTTTCTTAAACAGAATTGCCAGACATGAGAGATCTAGTCAACTTCTCCAGCTAAGATATACAATTGGTAAATATCTTAAAACCAACGTGGTTGCCTCAATTTATCCAAGTTGGGAATCCAATTATAAATATACAAGTACTGTAATCTATGTTGCTCGGACTCTCCAAAAATGCACTACTTTTTGCAACTTAGGAGTATTTGAGATTCACACATCGACATATTTGAAGAGTCCTGAAGAGTCCGAGAAACAGACTATAAAAGGAGACTAGTCTACTGCACTAATACAAAGAGCTGAGGAAGAAGTACATGTGCTTCAACAAAAGCTCATATTCTTTCTTCATTTCCGCTCAATGGGTTGTGCAGAAATACTAGAAAAATTGCTGGAAACAGTTTGCGGGAAGCAGCATGATGTTCCAATAGAACGCGATCATAGCAACCTTACAAGTTCCATTAAGATCAAGGGGACAGTTGTATTGACGAAGAAGAATGTTTTGAACTTCAAGGATGCTGGTTCTGCCTTTCTTGATCGAATGCACGAGCTCTTTGGCAAACGTGTCTCCCTACAGCTCATTAGTACTGTACATGCTGATCCTGGTAATTTACGCCGCCTCTGATTTGATTATATGTAGATACTAGAGCTGAGAAAGGGGATTCAAGAAAACTTGTTAGTTGTTTTATATAGTGGCTATCATGCAGAGTGAGAAAACTTGTGTAAATCCTGAATTCTGTATGCCTGGTTAGTCCTTTTTAGCCGATAAAGCTATGAAAGCATGAGGCAGAATAGAGCTAAAGTTTTTATTTCCATGATTCCCTTCCCATTTTGAAGGAAAAAGGTTAGTGTAATATAAGCTTTATAGTTTCTTCCCTACAATCAAATAAATGTATTCCTTTTTCTATACAATCATGATGGTGGGGCCAGCGACTAATTCCAGGAGATAAATGCGACCTCCCACCAGTATAGGTACTAGTAACTCTGTCCATTAAGGCTTGGATAGATGGAAAGAAAATCATCAAGTGTTTTTGCTTTGAACCTGAGACTTCATAGTTCTCAACGCACTTCATTGACCACTAGGACATACCTTTTTGGATACACACCTTTATATATTTGAAAGAATCATTGATTAACTCAATTGCTAACTCGGACGCCTCGATGAGTTACCTGCAGTCCTGCACAATGTATGTTATTCTGTACAACAACCTTGAAGCATTAAATTTGTGTCCTCTTCTTAGACAATGGATCAAAAGGGAAGTTGGGAAAACCAGCAATTTTGGAGTGGACATCCTCCAAGACTTGGATATCAGTGGAAGAAGCTGCATTCAATATTACATTTGATTGGGATGAGTCAATAGGAGTTCCTGGTGCTTTCATTCTAAAGAACTATCATCATAGCCAGTTTTACCTGAAGACTCTCACTTTAGAAGATGTTCCTGGACATGGTGAAGTTCATTTTGTTTGTAATTCTTGGGTGTATCCAGCACATCGCTACAACTATGATCGAGTGTTTTTCACCAACAAGGTATCCATATTCTTACCTTACTTTAGTAACACTAGTGATGCTTGAAAAAACATGACAATCACTCAAAGAGGTAGGCAGAGCTTACTATTTGATGCATTTCAATTTCAGTTCGAATCCTAAATAAATGTACTCACTTTTCCAAATAGTTCAAAGCCTACGCCATAAAATCAGAACATCCCGACTTACAGGATTGTGATGATAGTCCTTAAGCATGATGATAGCAGGCTTTTTAAACTCTAAGCTTTTATATTGATGACAATATGACAATCAGACTGGCATATTGATCAATCAACTAATCATCAATCTCGAACTAGTTAATCTCACATTTATACCTGCACAGACATAGTAAATCTAAACCAAGCTAGCATGTAAAGGACTTGAGTCAAATTTCTGACTTTTTGTGTTATCAGACATACCTGCCTTGCAATACACCAGAACCCCTTCGGCCATACAGGAATGAGGAGCTCGTTAATCTTCGGGGTATAGGTTCTGACATGCTCAAGGAATGGGACAGGGTTTATGACTATGCAGTCTACAATGATTTAGGATATGATCGACCAGTGCTTGGTGGATCTAAGGATCACCCATACCCTCGCAGAGGCAGAACAAGCCGTCCACTGACTAAAAGAGGTTAGGTCACAAACTCATTTAATGTCATCATATTTACAGGTAGCATAGTCTGTTTTCTTAGAACCACCAAAAGAATAAGCTGAATACAGTTAAGTTTGCTATTGCAGATTCTAGCTTAGAGAGCCGGTTGCCACTTATGAGTTTGAACATTTATGTTCCGCGAGATGAATGGTTCAACCCTGTGAAGTTTAATGATTTCCTTACATATGGTGCCACATCAATAAGTCGGGTCATAATTCCAGAGATCGCATCTCTGCTAGCCAGACCTTTTAACGAGTTTGACAGCTTTAAACATTTACTAGGATTCTACAAAGATAGCGCTGTGGAAGGGTCCAGCACGCCATGGAAAATGCTCAAAGGGCAATTTCATAAATTTCCAATTCCTCATGTAATTAAAGGTACCTATGTGTTCCCTTTCTATGGCTCCACAACTATGTTTAGCCTGTGAGTACTTCCTACGGTGAAAAGATAGGTACTAATTGTGAACCCTTTCAAGAAAACTACAGAAGATAACTCGGCATGGAGGACAGATGAAGAGTTTGGACGTGAAATGCTGGCCGGAGTTAACCCTGTGATTATCCAGCGTCTACAGGTAAATATTGATTACGTATCCTTATTTTTTGCTGTGTATTCTTTCACTCAGAATGAAAAGTACTAAAAGACTAAATGCCTATTCAGGAATTTCCACCCACAAGCAAGCTAAATCCTGAAGTATATGGCAACCAAACCAGTAAAATAACGAGGGAGCAGATTGAGAAATACATGGATGGATTAACAGTGGATGATGTAATACTCCTTTATCTTTCTCTAGTGATTTATCATATATATAAAGGAAGAGAAAATGAAAGCATTCTTTGTATCTGGACACTAATCATCTGTCTCCAGTACTTTAGATGTTATATATTTACGCATTTATCTTTTGTGGACACAGGCAATTAAGTATAACAGGCTATTCATCTTAGATTATCATGACAAACTTATGCCTTACCTTAAACGGGTTAACTCAACAACCACAAAGACCTATGCTAGTCGGACCATCCTTATACTCCAAGATGATGGAACATTGAAGCCACTTGCAATCGAACTGAGCTTACCACATCCACAAGGAGATAAACATGGTTCCAGCAGTCAAGTATTTACCCCATGTAATGATGAGAGTGTTGAAGGCTATGTATGGCATCTGGCCAAAGCTTATGTCGCTGTAAATGACTCTGGATATCATCAGCTCGTCAGTCACTGGTGCGATACTTACCAAAGCAGACGAAAATTGTAAAACTTTTAGATGCATGCCACACTATTAATTTTGCTACTTTTCTTCCAGGCTGAACACCCATGCAGTGATAGAGCCATTCATTATAGCAACAAACAGACAATTGAGTGTGCTTCATCCAATCTATAAGCTTCTACAACCCCACTTCCGCGATACATTTTACGTCAATGCTTTGGCTCGGCAGATCCTCATTAATGCAGGTGGAATACTTGAATTGACAGTATTCCCATCCAAGTATGCCTTGGAAATGAGTTCTTCCGTCTATAAGAATTGGGTGTTCACTGAACAGGCACTCCCTGCAGATCTACTTAAGAGGTAGGCCGGTAGTTGTTTCAACCTAAAACTCTACTCCCTCCGTTCCAATTTGTTTGTCTTCTTTCCTTTTTAGTCCGTTAAAAAAGAATGTCTCTTTCCTTTTTTGGCAACTCTTTAATTCTGACTCTTCACGTGACATGTTTAAAGATGGCAAGATTAAAAGGAATTTTGGTACATTCTACATATCTTTAAGTTAAGACCACAAGATTCAAAAGTCTTCTTTAGTTTCTTAAACTCTGTGCCAAGTCAAAACCAGATAAACAAGTTGAAACGGAGGGAGTATGTCATATCCATCTTGTCCAAGAAACACACTCATTTTCTTTTTATCAATTTCAGAGGAGTTGCAGTGCCAGACCCAAGCCAGCCTCATGGTCTTAGTCTTCTGATAAAAGATTATCCTTACGCCGTTGATGGACTTGAGATATGGTCCGCGATTCAAACCTGGGTGGATGAGTATTGCTCATTCTATTACTCAGTAGATGACATGATCCAAGGTGATTCTGAACTCCAATCATGGTGGACAGAAGTACGTAACGTGGGTCATGGTGACTTGAAAGATGAACAATGGTGGCCTCAGATGCAAACAAGAGCTGAACTAGTCCAAATATGCACCATAATAATATGGGTGGCTTCTGCTCTTCATGCAGCTGTCAACTTCGGGCAGTATCCTTATGCTGGTTACCTCCCAAATCGCCCAACAGTAAGCCGCAGATTCATGCCTGAGCCAGGCACCCCTGAGTATGCTGAGCTTGAGTCAAACCATGAGCTTGCCTACCTAAAGACAATCACAGCCAAATTGCAAACTCTTCTTGGCGTCTCTTTGATAGAGATGTTATCCATGCATTCTTCAGATGAGATTTATCTCGGACAAAGAGACACTCCTGAATGGACTAGTGATACTCAACCACGAGATGCATTGGCGAGGTTCCATGACAAACTGGTTGAAATCGAAAACAGAATAATGGATAGGAACAATGACAACATATTGAAGAACAGAAATGGACCTGTACAGATGCCTTATACATTACTATATCCAAATGCCACAGGTGACAAGAGTGCAACAGGACTTACTGGCAAGGGAATCCCCAATAGCGTCTCAATCTGAAGTTACATGACATATAAAATGGTTTGCTGTATATGCAATCACACAAGTTCAACACATCAGTAACAACAAACTTTAGTACAACTATTTTCTTAAGAACACATCAGTACTTCCTCCGTTTCAATTTGTTTTGTCTTAGTTACTATCCGTGACATTTTCTTTGACAATAGTTTTTTCAAATACTTTTTGAATTGTTAACTATTGTGACTTACGGTAATACTTTTTATGTAGTTTCTAAATATGTAAGTTTTATTTCAAGAAAATTGAAGATACTATGTCAAAATTCACACTAAACATTAGTTACTTTGATCCTCGTACTCCGAATCAAGCCAGATAAATTGGAACAAGGGGAGTATATTTTACTAAGAAGTCAATTCTTACACTCATCTTTTTCATGGTATATTATTCACTTAAGCCCCAATTCCTTGAACTGAATCAAAGAGGAAGTAAAATTATTGTCATCACTAGGAGCTCTCACTTCTTTTGCTTCCTTGGTGACTCAAGTCTCAAACTCACAACCTTCAGGTTGAAAGTGAGGGATGCTTACTATTCGAGCAACTCCCTCTTGTCATGTCAAAATACTTTATTGTTATTGTTATCAGTTTTTGTTTTTGTAGTTTACCAGGTAAGGAGATACTTACCTTCATGGTCTTCAGGCAATAATTGTTGTAGTGCAATTACAAGAACATATGCTTATACCAACCCAAAGGAAGAGCCAAACAAACAAGGCGGCTCAATAAGATCAATGGCCTAAATTTGCTTGATATTTTTTAAAAGGAAAATTAACCTATAAATCTAGTATAGGTAAAAACTAGGTCTCAACCTTCCTTAACTAGAAGTTTTGGGTTCGAACCTCAAAATAAAAAGAATCTTGTTAGAGAGCATTTTCCTCTTTAATAGGCATATTAATTGGGAAATTCAATATGGATACCTAATATCGAATAAAAAGAATTGGGGCCCCAAAATTTTGGGGCCTAAAGACCTTGCTTTAGTGGCTTGACCCTCTCGCCGGCCCTGCAAACAAATATACAAGAGAGATCCAAAAACATAGCATATGAATTCAATTTTGGACTCATAATTTCAGAAGCACAATGGATTTCGTCTAAAAACTGAACCCGTCAAGTTTAAGTCTTGATGTATCCTCTCTGGGTTTCAATTCATATGTTATTACACAGCATAGCATGCAAGTAAAATGGTAAATTATGATTCCCCAGGGAAAATTTGATATGAATGATCCAACCCAATTCTCAAACTTTAGAGTAATTTTTTTGGCGGAATCACCTGAAAATTTGAAAGAGCATATTTATATATGCCCTCCATAATACTTTTTAACAAATATATCCTTACAGTCATACTTTAAAGTTATATTTACCTTTCATCTATTAAAATTAATTACATTTACCCCTCACTCGTACAATTTGATGTACAATTTTTTATTTATTTTATAAAATGGATGGTATGACATGTCTTGACCAAAATCCTTTTGGACACATGACATGTCCAAATATACACCGTGACACACTGTTCCATCAACGGCATCAAGGCTATGACAGATGAGAAGGCCCAATCGGCCACCAAAGAGGCGGAGCCCGAGGCACCAGTGCGTTTTACACCACCACAATTGGACCCAAACACCCCATCACTAGTCTTTGGTGGAAGCGCTGGTGGACTTCTATGCAAAGCCCAAGTTGAGGAGTTTTATGTGATCACTTGGGAATCACCTAAAGAACAGATCAACTTTCATAAACAACAACTAATAGAAACTTAATGAGGCCCCCATAACAATATTTTGCCTAATTAATTACAATCCGTATCAACACTTTCTATATCAATTGTATAATCTCAGCATACAAACACAAATATGTAAATCTCGGCATATAGAGTAATCTCGGCATACAAATACAAATCCGTAAAATCTCGGCATACAAATACAGAAACGTATTGTATATTTTATGGAATCTCGACATACAAATACAAATCCGTAAATGTCGGCATACAAATACAAATCTGTAAAATCTTGGAATACAAATGCAACTCGACATACAAATACAAAAACAAGCATACAAATACAATTAAGTGTACTAATAGTTTTAAACCCTCTTCTGCAAAATGTAATTAAATTAAACTGTTGGTACGAGGTGTAATTAGGCATGAATGTTTGCTACGTTACCTAGTTTTTCCATCTTTGATCTTTGAAATGCTCACTGATGGTGCTGCTATTATGAGAGAAGTCCCAAATTTGTTAAAATTGGTCCGTAAAGAACAGTGTTTGGCACTTGGTACTAGACTTAGGTACAAATACAAAATTAACTACAGATTTTATAGAGTTTTTTTCCAAATGGTGAGGTCCAATATTTGCATCCAAAAGATGGTATTCCTAAGGGAGTCCAGGGATCGATTTCCCCTGTCAACGCCTTCTCAGTCGAGCTCATCTCACCAGACTTGTCTAGTGTAATTTACATTTCCTATATAGTTTGCGAGCTATTGCACATGAACGAATTTACCCCATGCTTATCCAAAAGATAGCGATTGCGAATTTATCGGGGGTTCCAAAAAAAAGGTTTATTCAATTCTAGCTATTCCATATATCACAATCACATTCTTGCTCAGCCACAACTTAGCACATATAAAAGACATACAATCACAAAGTATCTAATGCCAACGATGTTTGGATATTTTTGAAGGGATTCCTCAAGAAAATGTTGTTCTAAAGTACTGTCAACATTAATATATTTAGTCATTAACCACATTTATTCAGTAAAATATAGTATTGTGATAGGGACAAATTAAGGCACCCCCACTGACTCATCAGATAACGATATCAAAATGGACATAACATATATAATGTGCTAACAACACTACTTGTTGGGTTAATTAAAATATAACATCAACGTCTTTGGCATTGGGACAACAACACTACTGGTTGGTTTCACACCTAATATATCAATCAATCAATTAAACAAATAAACATATAGACATACTAAAGTTTTAAATATTGTTATCTCTAGTGACGTGTGGGTCACATCTTTATTCGATTCTTACGCAAATGATATGTTCATATACATTTTAAATATTAGTGCGCTAATTAATTAACTAATGTTAAATTAAAATAAACTTAAATGAAACGGCATGATCATGAGGTGGCGTATACGTGGTAGTACTTATTATAGCCAGCTAAGTAACTAATATCAACACGAAAGTTTATTGATAACCTACATGGTATGACAAAATCAATCTGATTTGAAATCACGTCTAAACAAGCCTTAAAAGGAATTTGAAATATGAAGTAAACTCTAGTAAGTCGTCTTCTTATTCATTCCAATCAAAGAGCTGTTATTTCTGGAAGAAATAAAATCGAATCATTTGTTGTATATATTATCTCTAATAAGAGGCAAAGCAGGCAGGTCTTCAACATGCCTGCTTTGGCATTAAGATCTGTCTGCTTGCAGGGTTCTACTTCGAAAAATTTAATATTTTCTCTGTTTCAACTTATTTGTCTTACTTTTTATTTTAATATATTATATACTTGATCAAAATATTCTGTTATGTATTTGATAATTACGTAAAAAACATTATAAATCACAATATAAATTTTTTGTTGACTCTCAAAATTGTATTAGTGCCACATAAAGGGATAAAATGACATAAAAAGCATTATAAATCACATTAATTGTACAAAAACATATACTAAATTTAGTGAATTTAAAAATTCTATCTATGTAACATATATTGGACCCGTACTGGCACAGAATTTTGTGTATATTCTTATATGAATTTCATTGATCTAAATAAAATAATGTATGTGTATCTAAAAAATTAATTGATTTAAATAAAATAATAATGTTACATATCTAAATTAGGCATATCTTACAATTTTTGAGTATTAACATTGGGCCCGTGCGTAGCACGGAATTGCTTAAGGAAATTGGCATTGAATTTAGGGATATTTATGTCATTCCAGTTTTCACTTTACATGATATGATCATTTATGTGGAGCCCACTGTTGATCATGACAACATCAAATGCTGCGTGCCTACATTTACTGCCAAATGTGCCAAACGTGGGACGAAAAGGATAGACTACAATTTAATTACTTCAAATTCAACTTTCATCAAATTATTTTTCAGTGATCATTTAAAAATTTAACTTTTGATGCAATTAAAAAACTAATACTCCATTCACTTTAATTTATTTATCTGATTTTGATAATTAAATTTTAAAAAATAAATAAATTTAAAGCTTGTAATCTTAAATAAAAGATATGTAAAATTATATCTCCCGATATTAATATTGAGGTAAAGAGTATTTACGTTATTTAACGATTTTTCACTTTACGACCGCATCACTTTATTTTATAGAATAAAAATTTTATTTTATTTATCTATATAAAGTAATAGTAGTCAAATTTAAATTTTTAAAACATAATTAATAAATTTAATTTAATAAAATAAACACTTAATTTGTCAACATATTTAAGTTTAAAGGAAATTTTTTAACTTACGTTAATTAGTGCGACTTAAAAATAAAGCAAATCTTCTTTTGAAGATCAACTTTTAAGTAATAGTTTGGATCAATAAAAGTATATAAAAAAAAGATTTTATATTTTAAAATATTTAACATAATATTATTGAGCTCGTGCATAGCGGGATTCTTATAACTAGTTATTGCATACATGATGTATATTCTCATCTAATATGACCCTATCAGCTCTAGCCATGGTGTATTCATAATTCATGTGTCACAATAATGCATTCTTACTCAGCAACAATTTAGCATATACAAATATGTATATTTTTCAATTAAGAGAAAATGCACAAGTACCCTCCTAAAGTTGGTCAACATTTGAAAGTAGACATTTAAATTTTGCGGGGGTCTTATTACCCCTTTAAATAATTTTAAATTGATGTTACTACATTATTTTTAGATTAGTCCCAGGCTTTAAGAGTATATTTTAATCACTCACCAATAATTACTTGTCACGTGTTAAATTAATTAAAAATGCTTTTTTCGTTTTTGATATTTCTGTTACCTTTTTTTTCTCTTTTCTTTCTCACTTTTTATCTTCTTTTTCTTTTTCTTTTTGACTTTCACATTATAGAGACCCAATCCCAACCCCATCCTCACCCTGCGTCTTCTTCTTCAGCTTACCCCCTTCTCCCATATTCTTTCTTCTTTTTCTTTTTTTTCTTCCGCCACTAAAAATATCATTTCTTAGATTTTATAGAGTTATTAATGATAATTTTTTTATTTTATTTTTGAGATAAAATCAAAATTTTGAAAACATCATCAATTAATGTATCTTCTTTTCATACAACTTCAACCAAATTCAAAATGAAAACTTTGAAAAGAATCAATAAATTTTTCAAAAAAAGTAAAATTAAATGGTGTCTTCTAATCATCTTTAAATCAAATGAATTTTACAGAGTTATTTGTAATGAGAAGATTTTCAGATAGAATTTTGAAATTGGAAAAAGTCAAAGTAATAATAGTAAAAAATGGGTGGATGAGTAGGTGGGTGTGTGGGTGGGTGTGTATTTGGGGGGGAGTAAAAATGGGTGGATGAGTGGGTGTGGGGGGGCGGGAAGGGGGAGAGGGGGTGGAGTTGTGCAGATATGGTGGTAGAGACGAAGAAGAAAGAAGAAAGGAAAAAATGAAAAAAGAAAAAATAATTAAAATAATATTTTAAAAATAGAAAAATACATTTTATAAAAAGAAACTTATAAAAATAAAATGATAATTATTTTTTTTGTTACTCACGCTCTTTATAGAGAGTGAATACACTCTCTTACTAGTTAGCCAAAAAGAATGTAATTATACCAGTTCAAAATTGTTTAGGAGGGTAATAGGACCCCCGCAAAGTTCAAGTGTCTACTTTCAAATGTCGACCAACTTTAGCGGGGTCTTTATGCATTTTCTCTTCAATTAAAACAATACCGATGAATGACGGATAACTTCCATCGCTAAATAACAAAAATTCATCACTCACATTTTTTTTAAAGGCAGAGTCGGAATTTCAACTTTATGAGTTTTGAGTTTTAGAACTATGATTTTTAATAGTTAATAACTGAATTCTAAACTTATTACTTACACATATTTAATAAATTTATTAATACAAATATAGTGTTTGAGCAAAGGTTACTGGATTCGGCTGAACAGACTTCTAGCCCAGTCCCTGATTCTTCTTAATGATTGATTAACGACGGATTATATAAGATAAATTGTTAGCTATAAGTTATTTAACGACAAATTTCATAGTTAATTCTTAGTTCACTTTTATAGTATTTTGATGCATAACAATACCAATTATGTCTGGAGGACCTCAAAAATAAAATGTTTGTCTAGGCTATCAATATTAAGCCATTATTTAACTATCCTTATTGAGTAACAGGGACAAATTATAGACACTTACTGACTCAGCAGATAACGATATGATCAAATGATAAAATTAATATGCTTGCAATAATGTTGGTAAATTAAAATACTACTATATAGTACATCAACTTTAGCATTGAAAGCAACACTACTTGTTGGTTTCACACCTATCTATCAACTCAAATAAAATAAACATACTCCCTACTTCTATCTTTACTCGTTTATTATTGATTTTGCACACTTCTTAAGAAATTATAAATAGAAGGATAGTTTTATCATATCATTCTTTCAATAAAATAAATACAATATCTTGAAAAATATAATAAGAAAATGACTATAATTAATGATAAAAATAAATTAGAAACTAATTATAAAATTATCTCTTGATTTCATAAATTGAATATTATTAAACATCTATTTTTAGTATAGTGGACAAGTAAAAATGGACTGGTACAAATTTTCAAGCAAAGGCTATCTTTAATATTGCGATCTCCAACGGCATGTGATTCGACATCTTTAATATTTGATTCTTACGCGGAGAACATATTCAGAAAGCACCCAACCATAGGTTCAAATATATCTTAATGATTATTTCCTCCGTCTCGTATTAATTGTTCGTTTTCTTTTTTACACATCTCTTAAAAAATTATAAATAAGATGAGTAGTTTTACTAGTCCCTTCATTCAGAATTACTTGTCACTTAATTCCTAATTGGATTTTCACTTTTACTTGTCATTTTTGACATATCAAGAAAAGACTACTCTTATCATTAATTGTTTATTCTCCAACCTAATTTTAAGACACAATCGTAATTAGTAACCATCAATTAATAGGGGTACTATGATAAAATAACCATGTTAATAATTATTTTCTTAATGAATGTGACAAGTCAAAAAGTGATAAGTAAAAGTGAACGAAGGGAGTAATTTACTCTTTATCCACTTCTTTGAAAAAGAATTTTTTTGAAACTTGTAAGTTTATTTACGCTTTCAGAAAATATTAATTGTAGGGGTAAAATAAAAAAAATAATTAATATTATCTTTATTTGGTAAGTGGACAGTAATTTGGGACAACTATTTATAGCTAATAATAAGGTAGACTTATTTTACATTTGAATTTTGCTTGTTTACGTGACTCCACCGTTGCAACTTGCAAATGTCAGAGCAAAGCTAGATAGTCATCAGGGGTGGTTTGGTACACCGAATAAAGAAAATTATCTCAAGATAAAATTTTAAATTAATTTTATCACATGTTTATTATGAGGTATTAATTAATTCATGGACTATTTTATCTCACCATTTGAACTAAAATGGTATGATTACTATCCCATATGAGGGATGAGATAAAATGGTTCCATGGGATATCCCATATAGGAAATAAGATAAAATAATCCTGAGATATCTCACCTTATCTCGCGTACCAAACGACTCCTCAACGTCTTAGCGGAAGAGATATATTATATTTGATTTGAATGACAATGGAGGCTTTTATAAAATGATAGGTAAATAAAGAGCAAATATTAAACAAGTCAAATACTTTAGGAATCTATTTTTCAAATTTAAATTAGCTGAGCTTATCTCGAATCAACACGAAAGTTTTCGAAAATACCACCTTCTTGTGGCTTTTCTTTTGTTATTTTATGCACATATACATACAAGTAGATTCACATACATTAAAGATTATTACAAACTTGAGATAGAGGGATATGTACACTTGTACACATGTACTGTGGTCCAAAGAGGCCAAGACTAGACGTTGGCCCTTTTTTTTTTTTTTTGACATAAATTAAGCACCCACAGCTGTGGTTGCAAGAAAGTCCATTTCACTTCTTGTACGTGTAATTTTTTGATCTTCTTCTTCTTCCTTGTACCATATTGCTGGTACTGCTTGGACCAGATCAGTCACAATCTCTAAAGCATAGTCAGCTTCTTTCGTCTTGGTTGATCTTCCAACCTTCAATACGCGGAAATGAACAAGCAAATCAGAGTCTATATAACGAGTTTAAGTTCTATAGACGCACTAATATTGTAATGTAACTAATCTACCATCATAATGGTCTTCAAAACAGAACAAGTATCTAATAAGTCGTTCGGCCTGTATCTTATTTAGGTGTTTCTTGATATATACATTGTTTTCGTTTGTAACTCAATTAAACTTTGAACCCTTTCAAAGGAGATAATAATAATACTTTAATTTTGATGAAGATAAGATACTGAGAAGAATGAAACAGGTAATGACATGGTATTTGTGATAAGCACAAGCTAAAATATCCATCGTGTACGTTATTCTAGTCATATGTCAAAGTAGCATTTCACAATCACCCACGTTTTTACTTTTTAGGTAATTACAGGGGGGGGGGGGGGGCAGTTTTGTCCAAATAAGGTCATTTTCTTGGTACTATAAAAATGCACTATGTGACTTTGATTACTGAATAGCAGGACAGTAAGGTCACATAGTACTACAATTTAGGATAACCACAAGATGAAATATCTTCTTGTATCTTTTATTCTTGTTGTGTATATCTATTTCTGTCACTTAATTAGTACCATTGCACTTGTTGAAATTTAGCAAATTCATATCACACAAGATTCGAATTGGACGGGCCAAGATCGTTCTTAAAAAACAGAGAAAAATCACATTCTGTTTTGGAATGTATACACAAGTTTGATTTCTGTGAATAAGTGTGTATCAAATGCAATCGGAATCGAGTCGCAGTTAAAAAATCATCGGGGAAGAAGGCGATTCATCACGGAAGAATCACAATATATTTACAAGGTCAAAAACATTATGTTTTATGTATAGATAAACCCCTTTGGTGAAAATCTTACATCCGCCATTGGAGATCCCGTCACAAATGTTCAAACAAAATCACAAACTAAATAAGGACTTACCAAAACAGTTCGGAGCCCCGCAGCTTTCCCAGCAGCTATGTTCTTAACATTATCATCAAGGAAGAGCTAAACTCACAGAAAAACGAAAAACAAACCAAAATAAATAAATAATCAAACTCTTAATCACCACCATTAAGCACATAATTAGCAAAAATTAAAGTGGTAATTAGATTGAAAAGCAGAGTATAGAGCGTACCGTGCGACAAGGATTGATCTGAGCAGCTTCAATGGCGATATTCATTGCCTCCATTGAAGGCTTCAATATCACCGGAATCTCTTCTGGCCTTGTCGCTTTAGAGAGGTTAAAATTCATCGTCTCGAAACAAATAATTTGTTCGAAACAATCCGTAATTCCAAGACGATCCAAAGCCTTCATCGCATGAACTCTATCCGAATTCGTGAAAATCTGCACAATTTACTTTCAAAATCAATCCCACAAAGTCCAAATTAACATATCACTAACTACCAGCAGATCATAATTTGAAAATTGAAATTTCCTTTAAATGATCAACTATGTAAAAAAAAACTTACGATTTTCCTTTGATTAATACTACGCAAAATGCTTCGTAACTGAGCATCTGGTTTAATCAAATCATATGGTAATCTTCCGTGCACATAGCTGTTGAGGAAGGAAAAAACAAAAGGGAGCATTAATCGCATTTTTTTAAAATTTCTTCAAAATTAAGTTGAGGAATTAGGGGAATCAAACTATGCAGAATTTAATTTAATTTTATTTTAAACATATCTCACCTGTGATAATCATCGGCATCAACATCATAGCCTATAGCCTGCATCCAAAGGCAAAGGGATTGAAGAAAACAATTAACTAATGAACCCTCCAGAATTATAACAACAACATATTCAGTATAGTTTCCTAAAATGGGGTTTGGATAAGGTACAGTGTACACAGACCTTATCCTTACCTCAGAGGTAGAGAGGTTGTTTTCGACAGACCTCGTGAATCCTCTAGAACTCAAATTGATTAATTGCAAATTTCAATTAAGAGAAAGTATTGAAGTATTAACTAAGAATTAAGGCTAAAAACAGGATAATTACTCGTAAACCGGCGAGAGAGCTGCCGTAAGTTTTGAAAAGCTCAACACGCAAAGCAGATGCTTTCGACACCGGAAAACCGCATTTCTCCACCAGAAAATCTGTTTTTCAGCCAAATACAACAGTTTCAGGTAACCTATCACAGTTCATGATGTTGATTTCCCTTTAATAAATACTAACAAAATTGAACCCAAAAAAAAAAAAAACAGAATTCAAACCGTCAATGTTCTTCTTCAAGGATTGTCCAATTCCAGTCTTGGAAGAGTACAGAGTATCATCCAAATCTAAACAGAAAACATTTACAAATATCATCAGATTACTTAACACAATTTCTCAACAAGTAAATGAAATGGAAACTAAGATTAATAACTATAATTAACACAATTCCACATGCGATCGGACGAATATTTTTTCAATATAATTAAACTAATGCTTAAAACCAATTCCTTTCCAACATAAACGATAGATAAGACTTACGAATATCGATAGTCAAACGAGTTTTCTTTATCGTGATTTTTCCATATGAGTTTTAATAATAATAACAATAACATACTCAGTATAATCTCATAGTCTGGGGAACATAGAGTGTATTCAGACCTTACCCCTACTGAAATCAAAGTTATTCATATATTTTTTAAATATTTTAAATTATCAATTATTATAATTTATCTAAACTAAAATAACTCTCAAATTCGAATGGTGAAACATTATTGTGATTTATTTAAATATTTAAAAGACATATGAACAATGCTAAATTATCGCTTAACCCTTCGAATTTTGAGGAGTTATTGTGATTAATTACTTTTCGTGTCCTTCAAATATTTTGACTCTCAAAATTCAAAGGGTGTTTTATAAATTAATTGAAGAAACAAACTTACCGAAAATAATGGAATCAAAGGGGGAGGAAGAATCCATAGTAGACAAGAACAATTTGAACAAATTATAAATGCAAATATGCAAATGTTTAGCTCAAAGTATTTTATTTTTTTTGTTTTTGTTTTGTGAAACGATTGAGTACAAGAGAGGGGCCTTTGAAATGGGGAGGGAAAGTGGATATTTATAGGAGTTGAGATGTGAAATGGGAAGGGGGGTGGAAGGAGATAAGGACAAAAATGGGAAAAAATAAAATATTTTGCTGACTCATCAGATGATAACGAGTGTAATTTGACAACTTATGCAAGAAGGTAAGTGGGACCCACGTGTTGTCCAATTAGAGATGTGATACGTAAACATTAGGTAAGGGCAATAATGCCCCTGCTTCCATGATTGACACGTTGCTTATGATTATTTTAATACTTTCTTCGGCTACTTAAAAAAAATTCACTATTTTCCCATTGAAATTTCCTACGTACTAAAATTGTTCGGTGACTATTCTCACATATTTTTTGATTGAATCAATGAGAAATAAAAAAATAGTAGTGTAAAAATTAAGAAGCTTCCCAATGTTTCGGTGAAAATCTGTTTCCATCATGTGTTTTTTCATTGAACTGGTTCAGTGAAAAACGAGTGAAAAAAATCATATTTTATAACACAAACTTTTCATTGATTTTCGGTGAAAAAACCTCTATTTTCTAGTAATGTTCATTCTAAGAGAACATTTTTTTTTTTATCCTATATTCGAAATCCGCATTGAATTCTGACTAATTTAAATTTGTACTATGTAAAGCCTATTTGTGAGAAAACGCTCCCTATAAAAAGAAAATCCATATCCAAAATTCGAAATGGAGACATCTGATTAAATGAGAAGCATATTCTTTGATGGTTGATTTTAGTCTATTAAAAAAAGATAATTTTTAAAATTTTAAAAATATTAATTTAAAGAGAAACTTTTAAAGTAAATCAAATATTATGAAATGTTTAAAATTACGAGTTTCAAATCACATAAATTACGAAAGAAAATTTTCAAAAATAAAAAGCAGATCAATTATTGAATGTCATATCGTCTCTGTTCCTTAAATGATGGCCAAAGGGGAACTAAAAACAAATACGAAGAGATTTTGGATGTGGAGGAAATTAAAGTATAAAATATGTTTATGAAAAATATTTTCTGATTTTGTCAACTTAAATATGTATAAAAAGTATTTCATTAAAGAATTTTTTTTCCACTTCAACAAGAAAAAATAGTTTTTCCTCGTTATAGACATAAGTCAATTTTTTTTTAATTTTTTTTACAATTATTCTAATTACTATTTACTCTATATGGTAGATATTACTCGTATTACCAATCTATTGTACTAATAATATCATCAAAGCACTATTGTTATAATTATCTTATATACGATCAAAAACTCTTTATAATAACATCTTTGATTTCGAAAATTAATAGATCTATAGAAAAATGTCATTATATAATTAATGAATTTCTGAATATTACTTTTAGGTTGGCGGTCAAAACATGGGTCATGGGTGGGATTTTTTTCTTATTTAGGAAAGGTTTAAATTTGGGCCAATTAAACTAGGCCATATTATAAATAAATAATTATTTTATTTTAAGGAGATCGTAAGAAATAAGAAAAGATTTGAGCCAAAAAATTATCAGTGTTGCCCTATTTTTCTTTTGATTCTCTTCTTAGAACTTTCCAAAATCTCTTTAAGTTTCATCTATATCTTATGAGACTAATGAAATGGAAGGTTTCATGGATAAGGATTACAGTGGATGAATAAGATTCGTTTATTTTTAATTAAAGGTCTCAATTTGAGCTTAGGTATGAAAAAATTCCCGTTAAAAAGTGTTTTTCTCTCGAATAGGTTTTAGATGGTATGAATCTTGAGTTAATCGAAATTTTAATTCGAATACTGAACATTGAGCGAAAAACAAAAAAAAAGTATGAAAATTCAAAACTTGATTTTAAACGACCTTTTGAAATTACGAAAAGGAAGAAAAAGCAAAATTTCCTTGCTCTTGCTTAGCTTCATAGCTTGTGTGCCAAAGAGACGAAAAATAAAGAAACTTTCTTTCGTTTTCTTGACTTGAATTTAATTGCAGTAATTTCCATGGTACCCAAAAAAAAAGAAAAAGTGACTTGAATTTCATTTCGATGAAGGAAGTAAAATACTCCATTAATTTTTCTCCCAAACAATTATTTTATTCCGTCTTCCTTTGTCGTTGAGTTGTTTCCATTGAAAATAAAAGAGATGAATAATTATTTCTCGTGTTTGGTTGATCAAAAAAATTTAGAAATATTTTTTTTAGGAAAACAAACTCATTGAAAATAATAAAAATGACTTCTTTGATGAACAAAACAAGTCGTATTGTCTCACAACCACCCACTCACCCCACCTATCCACACCACCCCATCCTTATAGTTTTGTTTTAAATATATACAAATACTTTTAAATAGTAATATTTTTTACTTGGATACCAAACACAAAAAAATAAATAATAAATCACTTGTTTTCCTGGAAAATATTTTCACCCTTGTCAAGAACTAATAGAATATCTACCATAAAGCTAAGGTCAATTTTTTTAAATTAACAAAAAATATCTTTTGAGGGAACAAGAAGTAATTATGATGCCTCTTGTCAAGTAGCTTTCCTTGAACTTTCACTACAGGTTTCAATTTCCATGTGAAAGGTGTGTTAATTTAAATTCATACTATAATAAGTTAATGGAATTGCAACCTCACTTACTTAAAGCAAACAGTGTTCCATCCTCCTAACTCCTTTCACATTACAACTTAGCCTTGGTAGAAGAAGCTTGTGATTTTCCAAAAAGTAATACTAGTTGAACTAATCAAATGAGTCACTCAAATTTGGAGTTAATATTTAAATCGAAAATCAATATTGGGTTCCGATTATCTGAAAAGCGTTAAAATGAACTGTTTAATGATTATAGTGTAATACAAAAAAAATTTAAGTGACCACCTTAAATTTAATCCTTCTATTTATTCCAATTTCAAATTACATATTGTTGAACGATTTTTTTTTTAATTTTCTTTTGTCCTAGATCTATATGATCCACCCAACTCATTCATTGGTCCAATCAGCCCCCCAAGCCAACTTCAATGCCTAAAAACATATAATATGTTATTTAGAACACGTTCAAAGTGTCTGTTTTTCTGTATAATAATTGTGATGCCAACTTATTTAATTTCCTTCTAGAAACAAAACAGTTCAAATTGGTCTAATTCCGTCGTATAGAACAATTTTCCATATTCAAAAACCCACATTATAGGCCTCAATATTCTTGTGCCACACATATGAATTGTCTAGTGTAGCACATCAGGACTAAACAACTTTTGCTACTCCATTTAAGCTTTGAAACAATGGTTTAAAAAATTCCATCTAGCTAGTCTTGTTTGTATCATCATAAGATTCCCATTCTTAATTACAATTTCTTTTTTGAGTTTCTGCCCTAACCTGTTTTCAAAATTCGACTAATTCAGATTCACATATATAACAAAAAAATGTCATTTTTGCAATTCGAAATTATTTAAGGGAAAGTAAAATCTCATATCAGTATTTCTTTGATTAATGGTCAGAACTTCTTCTAGGTTCTAATTCTACTAAGAAGTTCACTCGAGATTAGAAATAGTTGAAGAAACAACAAGATATTTCTTTTGTCTCTTTCAGATAATCGGAAAATAAAGAAATGATTAATATATTAAGGATAATTACGCATTTACGAATAACCATTTTAGTTTATCTACATTTCATCATGTGTTTTGGAGCCAGCGGGTTCTGAATTGACCTCCTTCTTCATGTAGGTCAAGCCTCCTTTTAAGTCGTCCTCTCCCTATAAGTCGAGCTTCCGGTCTTTCACTTTATTCGAGCTGGATTACATTCACCATCTCATAGTCAAAAAAATGGTTAACTATATCGAAAAAAATCCATGTCGTCCATCCAAATTATCTCAATTACAACCAACTCCCCTTCCCCTATCGAAAAATCAACCCTACTTATTTGTTCTACAAATGCTAACCACGGAATGTGATCTGATTTTTCTTATCAATAATAATTACTAGCACTAATCTAAAAGATGTTTCATTATGCTTTTTAATATATCTATCATGCTAAAATCAAACCAATTAGAAATATCAACAAGTAGATGAATGAGGTTACAGATTCAAGTCGTGAAACAGTCTCTCGTAGAAATACAAGATAAGGCTGCATACAATAAGCTCTTGTGATTCAGCCCTTCCCCGAACTGTGCACATAGCAAAAGCTTTAGTGCACCAGATTTTTATTTTTTTTTATTAATGAGGTAGTCGAATTTAGGTGTGCATAATAAAGTTATTGATGCTGATGGATGAAAAACACCATAAATTATTAGTAGTACTAATTGAGATTGAGAGGACTGATTTGGCGTCTTATTTATAAGGTGACAACTGAAGCAGAGTCCACCACAGCACGCATAATTATTGAGTATGGCATAGAAACACAAGCATATGATTCCAAAGAGTTTTTTTTTTTTCATTCGATGTCCGAATTTCACATTGAAGTTCAATTTATTCGCATTACATAGGATTTATTCGGAAAAAACGCTTTCTATCAAGAATTTTTCATATTCATGACTCGAAACTGAGACCTCTAATTAAGAGAGCAGAAACTCCATCTGCTGCATGCACCACATCCTTTTGGTGGTGATTCCAAAAAGTATATGTAGTAGTTAAGATATTTTGGAGCTACTCCCTCTGTTTTCATTTAGTTGTCAGATTACACTAATTAGAAATAGAGGTTTTTTTCATTGTAAATCAATAAGAAATTTGTGTTATAAAATATGATTTTTTCACTCATCTTTTACCGAACTAGCTCACTGAAAAAATGCATAGTGGAAAACAGATTCTCAGTGAAACACTAAGAAGCTTCCTAATTATTTTTTACACTTTACTTTTTCAATCAATATATATGTGGTAATAGCCACTGAACAATTTTCAATAAGAAAATAGTGATTTTTTAGTAGTGTTATGGTTGGTGTAATTAGTCTTTTTCTTTATTTGTCACTAAACGACATATACCACTAGACCTAATTTAATTAGTGAGTTTATGTATGATTGTATATGAGAAATGCCACATACATCACTAATTTATTTGCTTTGCGTGGCCACAACTCACAAGCATATAGAGCTTTATCAATCACCACTTAAGGATTAGTTTGAATTTTTGCATGTCAGTATAGCCTCACTTTTAACATTTCTGGCCCAATCCCTATTTGGTTTTGAAGAAGCTTAATGGAATAGGCCCTAGCACACATTTGTACAATTCCAGTGATAATAACAGGAAAAGGAAGAAACAAGACATAAATTAGTTAGATGCACAAATCAATATCTACTACTCCTTTTTGGACTATTTTACTTGTCATATTTTTGATTTACACGCCCCTTAAGAAAAATATTAACTAGAGTGTAATTTGACTAAACTTTCTTTATTTGTTACTTTTCAATATTTAATACTTTTCTCTTTTGCACTATATTAATATTATTATCTCTCCATATTTATGACTAAGGATAAAGGTGAAAACAAACAACTAATTATACCTTGATTTTTTAAGATGACAACTATTTTGGTCTATTTATGTTTAGTAATTAAGACGACAAATAAAGTGGTCTGAAAAGAGTAATTTTCTATACATCGATGGATGAGATTGGATTCGCATCACCTGGAAATAAAATAAGTTTTGAGGTTTCGATTTTCATTCTAATGTGAAAATGTTGTAGTATTGTGAAATAAGGGCATTCTGATCAACCAATTGACTCTCGTTCTAATTTGGCGAAAAGGTGAAAAACACAAAATCTTTCTTCTTGCAACTAATTTGGGTAGTTGCGTTCAAAAAAATGAAGTTTCTTCTCCTTCTTTTCTTGACATATTCAAATTGTATAGCTTATAAAAGGTATTAAGATATTTATTTAGTCCTTTTTAATGTACGGAAAAATAAACAAACTTTATAATGTGACAAAAACATGGGGGCATAAAAAGATTGTAGTATTAATCAGTAGACTCAAAATTAAAAGATAATATTTCATATTAAACCATATTGTAATTTAAAAACAACAAGAAAGATCCATAAGCCAAAACTCCTCTTTCCTTTAGAGTAACATAGCACCCCCACCACCTCCAACAAAACAAACAAACAAAAGAACATATAAGATAAACATAAGATCCTAGATAACTTTGAGTTAATAACCATAAGGAGAAAACAAAACAAAAGAAAAAAAAAATAGAAAAGTTTCCAACTTGGCATTCTTCTTCTTCCTTTTTTTTTTTTTTTGTTACTGTGCTATAATAATCATGGAGCTTCCCTTTCAATATTTGTTCCATCATCTCATGCTTGATTGTGTCTTCCATGTCCATAAATGAATCTTGCATTCCCTTCTGTATAAACATGAGTCTCATTGTTCAATCTGGCATTGTTCAAAACATCCATCTTTAGTAATAATCATCGAAAAAGTCGCGAAAAAGAAGTAGTTTTTAAGTTGTATACAGATATGAAGAGTTACCTGTTGTTTGTTGTTGTAAGTTAAGTTGATACAATAGTGTAAAAACTCGTTGCACAAACAATTTTTTTTCTTTCAATTGAATTTAAAGTAATTAAATTATATGAATGTATAACAATAAAAGTACTAAACCAATAATAATTAATAAAATGAAAATGTTCCTTACGATTTTCTAACAGCTTTGCTCAATGTAGAGGCAGAAGTGAATGTTTTCCCATCAAGATATCTATTTTCTCCTTTGATCCTCTGCTTGATTCTTTGGTCTAGTTCATCCACACTTGTAACAAATGGAGTATCTGAGGCCTATATCAAATTATAGATAATTTAATGGAAAACTATACAATATAGTCACCCACTAAAATAATAGCCGACAAAATGTATATTTTTATAGATGATATACACAAAATATACATTTTCAATACGAAATAGTGTATATCATTTGTATATTTGGTTAGCGAATGTAATTATTTTGGCCCACTGACCAAATAAGTAACTTGCCCTAATTAAACTAGCCTTGAACAAATTCTGTATTATTAATGAAATTAAACTTTGGTTTGAAATATTGAAACAATTTTGTACAAGTGATAATACCATGACCCATCCCCAAGTATCAGCATAGGATGGAATATGAGCTGAATAAGGCACAACATCTGTAATAAAAAAAAATGTTAATATCAAATTTTCAAGAATGAATTATACCACAATGTATAATTAATTAGCAGAAACTGACATTTGAAAACTTGTTTCAGA
Organism: Jaltomata sinuosa; assembly: GCA_003996215.1. NCBI lineage: Eukaryota > Viridiplantae > Streptophyta > Magnoliopsida > Solanales > Solanaceae > Jaltomata > Jaltomata sinuosa. The sequence continues at coordinate 1,429,571 of QJPP01007185.1, read as the reverse complement.
GTATTGAAAATGCAGGAAAAGACTTCTGTATGGCTGAAAATTCCTGCTGGTCCTGCCTGTTAAGTGTTATTCACAACATTAATTAGTGCTACAAATTACTAATACAATGTTTTGTGGTTCTATATTTTTTTCAATTTTCCCACATATATATTATGATAATTAATTTAGACATACTTAGAAATATTATAATGTACCTGAGTGACAAAGATACCACCTTGATTAAGTCTAGGTTTAACAATAAATTCATAAAATGATTTTGTATAAAGTTGGTAACATGGTCCTCCTTCTATAGGGTCAGCTAAATCCCCTACAATTATATCATAATGTTCTTCCCTCCTCTCTAGCTCTGCCCTGCAAAATCACACCATCTTTTTGTTAATTATAAAGAATATTTATTATTGAAAAAGAAAAATGTGAGGGCCAATTTAACAAGTTCATAAAGTTAGGGGACTGAACCTGGCATCATTAATAATAAGGTCAAGTCTAGGATCAGAGAAAGCTTCTTTGTTAACCTCCAAGTATGACTTGCAAAAATCCACCACCTCCTGCCAAAAAAAATAAAATAAAAAATGACATGACTATTTTTTTTTTGTGAATTTAAAATTTTCATTAACGACGTAAATAAGAGATGTGCAAATAGTCGATCAATTAACTGAGCTACTAAGATTTTCCGAACCGGAGACTTACTTCATCAATGTCACACATTACAACTTTGTCAACTGTCGTGTGCCTTAGTAATTCTCTGGCAGTAGAACCTTCACCTCCTCCCATAATGAATATGCTTCTTGGACTGATAATAATTAAAGTGGCATATTAATTAAATGCAAATTAATTTTGCAAAACCATCAAATGTTTTAAGAACTTTATGTTAAAATATAGGTATAATGAGTATTTGGACAATTAAAATGAATTAATTAGTACTTGGAATGATGAAGGAGAGGTGGATGGACAAGACATTCATGGTATATGAATTCATCTATCTCTGCACTTTGAAGCTTCCCGTCGATCACTAAAGCCTGTTGCATTAGCCAAAAAATCATTTTAATACTCTCAAAAAAAGAAAATATCAATTTTCAAATAAAAAAGAGTAGAGTATGATGATTTTTTTTCTTTTTATTTTTATGTTAATGATAATTTTTAACTCTATTTATGAAATTATACTGGATATACTGTTGCAATTTTTTTCAATAACAGAAAATTAATATAGTACTAGTTGGAAAAGAAGTACTAATTACCTTTCCAAAGGGCTTTGTGTCCAAGAGTTGAATGTCTTGATATTGAGTAGCACCAGTGTGCAAAATGCTGCTCACCAAAAAAAAAATCAAATAAAAAATAATACATTTATTTTGGATTTCTGGTCTTGCATTACGACTTTTTTCGTGACATTTTTAAAATTACAGAGTTATTAAAATTATACAACTTTAAATTTTATATAAAGTCAAACTATCGACAAACAAACTAAAATAAAAAAATTATATGGTTGGATATTGAATAACAACTCGAGGACCAAAAAGTAAAATCCTATTTCAGCAAACAGAACGGGTAATACATAGCCTTGACCTACTAAAAGGTGTACCTTTTTCTTACTCTTTCGTCCCAAATTATTTGTCATATTTTTTTACTTTCCGTATCTTTTTAAAAAATATTAATTATGAGAAAATTTTAACTATTTTACTTTTATATATATTTTAAAATATAATCTTTTTTTATTAAATATTTACTCTATTAGTAAGGTGTTTGTAATTTTCAAAAACAATCACTCCCTACTAAAAATAAAATGGAAAAGACATAATTAATTTTTTTTTGAACTTCTAAAATGAAAAATAGATAATTATTTTTAGAAATTACGATAAATAATTTGAGATAGACAAAGTAATTATTACCCAAAAAAGGAAGAGAAAATTGCATATATTCACTCGTTAAATACCCACCAACTCAAAAAAGTTAAGGTGTTCTCTCAATAAGAAAAAAGAAGAAGAAGAAGAAGAAGAGAGATCACATAAATTAGACGGTCTATTAAAAAAGTAGGATCACATAAATTAAAACGGAGGGAATAACGTAACTTAGAAAAATAAGATAGTAACTTATTATAACTAGTCAAATTGCACCAACATTATAATACCTATTGAGAGCAAAGCACCATCTCAAGTCATTATCAATCTCTTCTTCATACCAACAACTCTTTCTTGGACCTCCAACTACGTGCCCATTTTCATTATTCAACCCATTAGACAATGCTGATATTTCACCCATTTCTTTTTATTGAAGGATATATAGAAGAGAAGAAGTCAAGGATAAGAAGCTAAGTGACAAATAAGTTTAAGGATGAAAAAGAATGAAAGGGTAAGTGGAGAATATAAAGAGGAAAAAGAAGAACATGGTAATCATTTAGGTTGAGTTGGGGATAACTATTGAAGCAAGTTTACATAAAATCCTCATGGATTTTCGAGAAAATAAAAATCTAATGGAATATGAGAATTCTGAGGTTGATTTCCTCGCGTGCCTTCTCTAGGTGTTACCCAAATGGAGTACAGTAAGTGTATCTATGTTGATATATATATTTGGAATAAAATAACGGACCATTTTATTTATCGTTATTATTAAAAATAAATGATCCAAAATAATTATTATTTTAAAAAAAATCAATGTATAATTATAATTAATTGTTTGTTTTCACCTTTACTCTTACTCATAAATATAGAGAAATATTAATGTGATGCAAAAGAGAGAAGTATCAAATTAAAAAGAGTAATAAATAAGAATAATTTAGTTAAATTATTATTTAATTAATGTTTTTCGTAAGGAATATGTAAAATAAAATATAACAAGTAAAGTGGTCCAGAGGGAGTACTCTTTTTTACCAATGTTGTGAGGCTTTACTTCTTCATGGGTCTTAATATTCACTCATCCATTAGACTAAAAATAGATATTCATTTTCATTTGTTTAATTTAAAAAATCAAGAAATAATTTATTTTATTATCTATTTTACTCTTATTATTAGGTATTATTCATTTTCTAACATTTAGATGACTTATATTAATAATTAGGGGTCATGATATATTAAAATTATTATTCCCTCCATTTTTATTTATTTGTCTTGATTTTGATTTGACACAAAATAAATTTAAGAAAATAAAGAAAACTTTAGAATCTTGTGGTATTAAACTAAAGATAGGTAGAATGTATCAAAATGTTCTTTAATCTTATAATCATACACATGCCAAGTGAAAATTGAAATTAAAGAGTTGTCAGAAAAGGAAAGAGACATAATTTTTTAAAAGGACTAACAAGAAAAGTAAAACAAACAAATTGAAACGCAAGAAAGTATATATATATTATTTATTATTTCTTAAGGAGTATGTCAAATCAAATATGAACGGAGAGCGTAGTCATTAATTAAGTAAAGCGCAAATCATAATTAAGCATACGTACGTGAAATCGATGTCTCATGTTGCTTGTATGTGTATGTAACATCACATGTGTTCTACTATAGCTTATACGCCTAAACTTAATACGTTATTTTATTTTATTCCTTATGGAAAAAAATGTATATTTCAAAAAGTCTTATGCATATCAAAGTACCTAATTTCATGCATTTAGTACTCTTAAGGCTATCAGATTAAACTCTGTATTTGATTGTTAGATGACTTTTTTTTTGTTTTGCACCCCTTGTCTAGTATTTATCTGGAGTCTAGCTAACTAATACGAATTCATGTCATCAACTCTTACTAAAGATGATGACGTACATACTAAGAGCTATCAAATTTTTTTGACTAAAGAGACACTACCATAACATTTGTTGGTAATATTGTTAGATCGATGACCAAAGTATAGATACAACTTACAAGTGCTTCTTGTCCACATAGTGATTATATGTTTTTCTTATTAATTATACTTATAGTTCATCATCTTAGCTTTTGCTTTAGTAACTTTTATCTTTAACACATTTTATTTTCTGCAAAATCATGGTAATAACAAGTGAGAAGAATAGTGGAGTAATAATGATATGTTGGAGTAGTAATGCAACGATTCGATACAACATCATGGTCGAAAAATGATTATATAAGGTAGCTTACCATATGTAAGAGAGTATCTGAACGATTAATTTTTTCTCCCTTTGTTTCAATTTATTTGGTTCGATTCAGAGTACGAGGGTTAAACCAATTAATTACGTTTGATGTGGATTTGAATATATAATTTTTTTAAAATAAAACTTCTATATTTAAAAACTATATAAAAAGTACTATAAGTCACAATAGTCAACAGATCAAAATACTTAGAGCTTGTTTGGATTGACTTATTTTAAATGCTTTAAAGCCAAAATAGCTTCTAAACATTTTTGCAACATTTGGGTAAATTAAAAAGGTGCTTATAATAAGCATTTGATTTTAAGCTGAAATGATAAAAATAAGTCAAAAATCATAAGTTAGGATTTCTAACTTATGACTTATAAGCAGAAAGCAAAAGGCCAATCCAAATAGGCTCTTAGAAAGTATTTGAAAGAATTATAGTAAAAAAATATTTTTTAATAGTTTAAATAGTAACTAAGCCAAACAAATTGTAACTAGGGGAATAAGTCACACGTCTTATGGTATCACTTTCATTAGAAGAATACACGAATCAATAATAAAACTTGGGGATAATGCAATACAATTAGTAAAACAATTGTAATAACATTTTATTTTTTTGGCTTAGAGAAGACATGATGATGATGTCAAAAGCACTAAGAAGCAACAAATGAAACAACTAGAAAAGGTCATCATACGTACGTGAAACGGATATACATCTTTCTTTGGGTAAAGAGAGAAAATTAAAAAAAGGATAAAAGAAGATTGAACACATAGGTAATGTAGTAGTGGTGACAAATACCCAAAATTAGGGGTTTTGTTTAATTTTCTTTTCTAAAAAATTCAAGTGAAACAAATAACTTTGAGAAAACTTGTGCAATAAAATCTTTGGCGTGCAATGAGAAACATCATTCATGTATATTCATGAGTTGCTAAAAAGATGATAAATGGCGTGCTAAGACAGACGCACTCATCATCACCATCACTCCCCCTTCACCAAAACCTAATTATCCTTACTCCTCTTCCAACAAACTATACAATAAAAATAATTCAAGTTATATGCCCTGACAATATAAAAAAATATTTACGCGCAATCAGATCACTTATTATAAGTCGTGTGATCAGGAAGTAACCGGTTCAAGTTGTGAAAATCGTCTTTTGCAGAAATGCAAGGTAAGGTTGCGTACAATAGACGTACTATTGTGTTCCACCCCTTTTCCGTCAGTGGCGGAGCTAGAATTTTCATTAAGGCGTCAAAATATAAGAAAGTAAACACACAAACTAATCGAAGGAGGTTTGACATCTACTATATATTCATAAAAAGTAATTTTACCATATATAAATAGTGTAATTTTCTGCCGAATGGGGTTCGAATGAACCCCCTAACCCCAAACTAGCTCCGCTCCTGTTTCCCGTATCTCATACATAACGAAAGCTTTAGTGCACTGAACTACCTTTTTTAATCAGATCACTTATAAATCATTATATGTAAATCTCTTATGATAATCATTCTTAATAATTAAAAGTGGTAACTAACGCGATATAGGTGAAATTACATTGGCATGGTAAGGAAAATCTACACTATCAATACATATAACGTAACGTTAAACCCTAGTGAAAAAAAAAGAGAAGAAAAGAATATTTCAAATTTATTCAATGGAACTATTACTATATCTAGTACTCACTCAGTTAATTTGTTGTTTTACTTTCCTTTTTAGTTCGTTCGAAAAGAGTACTTCTTTTTTATTTTTGCAACTTTTAAGTTAAACTTACTACATGACATATTTAAAATCACAAGATTAAATGATATTTTAATATATTCTACATATCTTTAATTTAAGCCACATACAAAATTTAAAAAAATATTTATTTTTTAAAATTCATGTCATGTCAAAACCAAACAAGCAAATTAAAACGGGGGAGTTGTAAAATATATGCATGCGAGAAGGTTGTAGATACGCAATGATGCATTTACATTTCCACTAATCATAGAAGCAAATCAGATATTCCCTGTCACCTAAAGACCAAAGTATTACCTAATTCAAGAAATAGGTAAAATAAGAAGAAAAATAAAGATTAGTTAGTCAGATCAGAACTTTAGCTTTCAACTTTATCCTATGTTTTAAGTTTTAGTTTGGTAATAAATTTTGAAATTGAAACTTAAAAATTTAAGTTTTTGAAGCTGTGATTTTTAGAATTTAAAGTTGTGTTCGAATATACATTTTACTTGAGAAAAATTTGAAATTTTATGAATGGAAGTGAAATTTAAAGTTTTATGAATGGCACTTGAAAAATCTTTGAAGATATTCCTAAAATTTGATCAAATTTTATGATCAAATAAATATTTGAAGATAATTTTTTTAAAAACTGATTCAAAATTTGTGGTCTAATGCTAGCTAAAAGCTAACAACACATGAGGATAAGAAGTATTCTGAACACTTCTTTACAAACTCAATATAAATTTTTATTCAAACATTTTATAGTTAATAATACATGTCAAATTAATTAAGTATAATTAATTTATTAAGCTGGTGGCCGGAATACTTTAGTTAAAGATGTTTTGAGTATTCTAATTATCATCAAACGAAACATATATTATATACTAGTTTTCACTAGTTCAATTATGCATGTTGAGAGTTGTAATATTTTTGTGAAACATCAAAATTACTTATTTAACCTCTTTGTCACCTTTTTTTGGAACTTGAGGGACCCTTTAAAATGATTCAAAAATTCGATGGCGTCACTGTGGCGTCAGCATGATCCAAAAATTTAGCCAAAAGGAATTATTTTTTTTTCCTTCTCTGACTTAGCATTTGCAGATCAAAGAGGGACGGGAAGTGTACGAATACTCGATTTTGATAGAATTATTTAAGTTAATTTATACATTTTTATATATCTACTTTCTATGGAATAACGTCAGTTATATGAGAATGAAATTCAATTATTTTTATTTGATTTTAGTTATTTTTATTTGAAGTTGGTATTTTTACATTTTGACCTGAAATTAATCATTTTTGCATTTTTGTCCAAACCTAAGCCATAAATTCAATCATGTTTGACTAAGGTTTATGTATATATATGACTAAAGTTCAATTATTTTTATTCGATCTTCAAGAAAAAATACCCCAATCGCAACCATATGGAATCTTCAGACATTGCATGTATGAAGTTGATGTATGATACAGTCACCCAAACAAAAAAGGAAAACAATTATACCGTCTTTCTCACTGTTGATGTTTTGAGTTTGTAGTTTTTTAGTGTCATTATATTGTCACTTAAGGCCAAAAATAAACTGCAACATAATCCTAGGGCTAAACTATAAAGTAATGGAGTTTTTACGAAAATGTATCACTTTCAAAAGTATTTTTAAGAAAATAGCCGGATATTTATACAATGTATATGCATGTATACTGTCAAAAAAAAATAGTTGCATGTATACAACATGTATACCACATGTATTTTCGGGTGAGAACTTTGGTCAAATGACCATTTTAAGTAATAAATTATAAATGAACTATTTTTTTGTGTAAGAAATTTAATATAATGGACATTTTGTCTAATTTTTCCTAAAGTAATCAAGTTCTAATCCTATTGGAATTGGATTGGGTAACTTTCATAAACCCCACATCTTTAGAACTCCATTACTCTTTAAGACACTAGTTTACCTAATTATATTTTTTACCACTTTTCATACTTCGGATATATGCATATTTCAAGCTGATTATATGTATCTCAGACACAAGAACAACTAATTATGGAAATTTTAATTAATCAAATTCCTTAATATAAGGCAAAAATCAAGGCATGTATATATGTTTAATTAATTTCATTTTTTTTTACTTTTTAAAAATAATAAATTCATTAATTTCATTAATATAAGACAGAAACATGTATATTTTGGTTATATAATTTGATTACTTTTCATCTAATGTATCATTTTATATGTATCTAATACTAATTTCATGTATATGTTTATATGTATCTAGTATAAATTTCATGTATTTATTTTTATGTATCTAATATTAATTTCATATATATTTTTATATGTATCTACTATTAATTTCATACATTATATCCAAAATACAGTAAATTCAGTATTAATTTAATGTATCCAATATAATAATGAATTGATGTATTCAGTACCAATTTCATATATTATATCCAAAAATACATGTATCAAGAATCAACTTAATCTAGTGTATCAAGTATTAATTTGATATATCCAATATAAATTTCATATAGTGAATTCAAAATACTTGTATCTAGTATCATTGTATCAAGTTGTCACATTGGAACTGTTGATACATGTATCTGTGCATAGATACATGCTTAAAAGAAGAAGAAGAAGAAGAAGAAGAAGAAGAAGAAGAAGAAGAAGAAGAAGAAGAAGAAGAAGAAGAAGAAGAAGAAGAAGAAGAAACAACACAAATCTGACAGAGATACATCCGTATGTACATGAACAAGCACTAAGTTTCATATTCAATATGAACTAGTAGACTATGATACATGAGTACGCATGTACATTCACCATTCTCCTTGCCACCCTACGACATCCACCATATCGATAATCTTCAGAAACAACTGAAATTCCGGCAGAGAAATAGAAATATCACAAGACGAAACTTCTCAAACAGTAACAACAGCCTTGAAAACAAAATAATACAGATCTGCCAAAATTAGTGTTTTCAGCCAGCAAGAAAATCACAAAAAAAAAAATGTAAACTCCATTCTCCTGATTTCCATCCCTTTCCCCTTTCTAAATTCAGTTTCTGGTGGCATCATCACCCTTATTTACCCTCTATTGTATTTTCCTATCTTGATGAATTTTGGGACTTCATTGTATCTTTTTCATATGGAGTCTTGTCAACATAGTCTGCGTTGTTTCACAAATTAGTAAATTAAATGCAATTGTTTGGTGATATTTAGATATACAGATGGATATGTACCGGTGGTGAAGGCGGCTTTTACTTTTAGCAGAGGAAGAAGAGAAGAAAAGAAAGAAGGGGAAGATAAATTAACCGTGATTTGGATGATTTGAATTTGGGAGTAGAGTAATTTACTCCATTAAATAAGGGATCTGTTTTGATGATAAAGCTGGTATAAAAAAGGGGATTTCTGATGTGATATATTGAGTAATTAAAATAAATTGATGGAAAAAATAGTATATATAGTAGGGATGTTTAGTTCTTTAGGTAATTTATCCAATTGAATTTGGACTTAGCCCAACACTTTCAGCTATTGAGGCTCAACTTAAATTTCTCTAAGTACATTGTATATAGGGACAACTACATAAATACCCCTTAAAGGGAGTGACTTTGCATTTTTGCCCCCCATGAGAAAGGTCTTACAAAAATAGCCTTATTTGTTTTTATGTATAGAACAACTACATTTTTGTCCCTCCATACCTCAAATATTTTTAAACAACTCTTCGTGTTCATTTGCCTCTAAACTTCTATATTTATTTTTATTTTATCTTTTTTTTCCCCCTTTTTTCTCAACCTTTATTTTTGTTTTATTTTTTGTTTTATTTTTTCTTCTACGTTTTTTTTTCTTTTTTCTCAATCTTTATTTTTTTTATTTTCTCCTCTCAATTCTAACTTTTTTTCTCCTTTTTATTTTTTATTTTTTATTAATTTTACTCAATCTTTATTTTTTTTCGTTTATTTTTTGTTGTCTTTTTTTTCTTTTTTTTCCCAATCTTTATTTTTTTTCTTTTTTCCTCTCAACTTCTATTTTTTTTTCTTTTTTTTCTTAATCTTTAGTTCTTTTTTCTTTTTTCCTCTTAACTTCTATTTTTTTAATTTTTCACTTTTTTTTCTTTGATTTTTAATTTTTCTTTTCTCTCTTTTTTTTTGGATCATTTTTCTCAACCTTTATTTTTTTTTATGAGATGTTCTATAACTCTTGTTTTAGAAGCAAGACTTAGCCCAAAGACTTTCAAACAACAAATTAACCCCCATGAGCAAGATTTGACACTAGCACATTGTGTCTTGATTTATGAGATGCTTTATAACACTTGTCTTAGAGGCAAGACTTAGTTCAAGGATCTCTCAAAGAATATAAGTTACGCCTCATGGGCAAGATTTCACACTACTTCATTGTGTCTTAATTATGAGATACTATATAATTCTTGTCTTAGAGGCAAGACTTAGCTCAAGGATATTCAAACAACAAGTTATGCCCCACGAGCAAGGCTTGACACTATCTCATTGTGTCTTGATTTATGAGATATTCTATAACTCTTGCCTTAGAGACAAGACTTAGCCCAAGGACTTTCAAACGACAAGTTACGCCCCATGGGAAAGAGTTGACACTATCACATTGTGCTTGATTTATGAGATGCTCTATAATGCTTGCCTGAGAGGCAAGACTTAGCCCAAGGACTTTCAAATAACAAGTTACGCCCCATCGGCAAGAGTTGACACTAGCACATTGTGTCTTGATTTATGAGATGTTCTATAACTCTTGCCTTAGAGGCAAGACTTAGCTCAAGGACTTTCGAACAACAAGTTACGCCTCATAGGTAAGAGTTGACACTAACATTGTGTCTTGATCTATGAGATGCTCTATAACCTTCTCCTTAGAGGCAAGACTTAGCCCAAGGGCCTCCCAAAAAATAAGTTACGCCCCATGGACAAGAGTTAACACTACTTAACTGTCTTAATTTATGAGATACTCTATAACTCTTGCCTTAGAGGCAAAACTTAGCTCAAGAATTTTCAAACAACAAGTTATGGCCCACGAGCAAGGCTTGACACTACCTCATTGTGTCTTGATTTATGAGATGTTTTATAACTTTTGCCTTAGAGGCAAGACTTGTTCTAAAGGACTTCCAAACAACAAAGCACGCCCTTAAGTTTATTTCGATGTCAAAGAAAAAAAATTCTCTTTGTGGATTATCCAATTTTTTGTTCATTAGCAAAAAATAATTAGAGGTTAAGAAAAAAAGAGAAAAGGAAAAATAAGATTTAAAAAAAAAAATAAAAAAGGAGAAAAAAAAAAAAGGTTGAGAAAAAAAGAAAAAAGAGAAAAAAAATAAAGGTTGAGAAAAAAAGAAAAAAAGAACAAAAAAATAAAGGTTGAGAAAAAAGAAAATGAGAATTAAAAAAAATTGAGAAAAAGGAAAAAAAAAGATAAACGAAAAAGGAAAAATAAAAATTAAAAGTTGAGAGAAATAAAGGTTGAAAAAAAAAGAACAAAAAAATTAAGGTTGAGAGAAAAAGAAAAAAGAAAAAAAAGAACAAAAAAATAAAGGTCGAGAAAAAAGAAAAAGAAAAAAAGAACAGAAAAAATAAAGGTTGAGAAAAAGAAAATGAGAATTAAAAAAAATGAGAAAAAAATTAAAAAAAATAAAAAATAAAAGAAAAAAAAAATGAAAATTAGAGTTGAGAGACAAATGAACAAGGAGAGTTGTGGTGTAGAGGGACAAAAATGTATTTGTTTTATACATAGAAATGAAGGAAGAGTATTTCTTAAAGACTTTTCTTATGGGGGCCAATAATTGAAGACCACTCACTTTGTGGGACATCCCACGTAATTTCCTGTTGTATACATATAGTTAAACAATTTTGAAAAAATTACTTGGGTGAGTACATTTTAATAAATAATTACTGGTTTTTAGTGATACTTTATTTATACTATCTTATAGTCATACAGTAGCATATCTACCTATGATATAATCCACATTATGTAGTTAGCTGTATCAAGTCGAATATGATGCGAATATTGAATGTATTATAAGTTGTTTTAAATGTATTATTGCTGGTGCTGGTAAGAACTGACACAATGTATTATGAAATGTATTAAAGTGCTGATAACATATATTTAGTATATTTTCGTGTTAGCTGTCGTTTATTTTTTGCCCCATGTTGCGTCAAGATTTATGAACCAAATACCTTTATCTATCCAAAAACCAATTCGCTGGGCCATACAATGTCTTTATCTATCAAACTGAATTTTCGTGGGCATACAATGTGACCGCACTTCTAGTTTTTAGGTGGAAATTTATTTAAATACTTCCCTTTATATATCAACAATTTTTAGTGTCACCAATACAATCGTACCACCAAAAATTAGAAATAATACTTCAGATCTATTAATTTCAGTAAGAACTTCAGGATCAGGCCTTACAACTTCATGTTTGCCAACTCTATGAGATTAGCCTATAAAGAACTAGAATTACTTACTTCAGTTTCCAGTTCTATGATTTTGTACAAAAAAAAAAAAAAAAAAGTGGAACCAGAGCCATCTCACATGTCATTTTTAGCCTTAATTCCAAAGCAAAACTCAGCTTATTTAGTTTGTTTATGTTGTTTATGATTCATTCTCTAGTATCATATTTTTTTTAATATGTTGGTGAAAGTAACAAAATCCAAGATTTTTCCGTCTGCAGCTTAGGAAAAATAATGGTCGAATACATCGATAACCCCTTAAATTTGTCAGAAAATTTCATTTAGACACTCGAATTATGACATATTTCAGTTGAACACATGATCAGATGTTAATATGTTTTATTAGACACTTTCGGCTCATATTTTCAAACGCATGTTCACAAACGTCTATCACGTAGATAAGTTAATCACACAAAATATGCCTCTTCCTTTAATTATACACATCAACTTCAATTAGAACACACATGAGATTTTACGGCTTATTGAAGTTAATGCGAATAATTGAATGAAGTGACATATTGTAGTGGTCAACTTATCTAGTAACGAGCGCTTGAGAACATGTGCAATTTGAGTGGGAAGTGCGTAATAAGAACATATTTTCATATGTGGAAGTGCTCAATCAGAATATACTGTAGTTCGAGTGTCTAAATGAAATTTATTAGCAAGTTTAAGTGGCGTTGATGTATTGTGCCAAAAATTCTCACGAAGAAAGAACAAAAAGAAGCATAGTCTGATGTATAGTTTCCTTGGCATTTATCAGGTATAGTACTCAGAGACTTTTCAAGCTTTATTATATTTGATGTCTCAGCAAATAACATCATGTGTAAAAGTCTATGGTCGTTTCCGTGACTTACTTACCCTACTCCATAAACTATTTCTGAGAGCATTATTATATGCAGGTGTCAATCTTCATTATCATAAAAAAGTAACTGTTTTTCTTTTCATTTGTATCTCAATTTTGTTGATTCTTGGAATTTTCTTGTGTAACAATGGTGTCTTGGAAAATCCTGTTATGGTGTGTCTTAATACAATTTACCTTTATTTCCTCTCTTTCTCAAGAAAATGAAAATATTGGACTCTTCCTTGGAATGAGTTTGCTTTTGGTTTCTACCCTCTTAGCAATAGTGGACTCTTCCTTGTTGGCATATGGTTTGATAAAATCCCCGAGAAAACTCTCGTATGGTCAGACTATCGCGATGATCCAGTTCGTGCTGGATCAAAGGTTAATCTAACGCTGAGTGGACGCCTTGTGTTGACAGATACTAATGGGACAGAGTTTGTTTTGTACAATGGCACAGGCACAAGTCATGCTGCTATGCAAGATGATGGAAATTTTGTACTGAGAAATTTGTCCTCAGGAGTCTTATGGGAAAGCTTTGATTTCCCTACGGATACTATTTTGCCTGGTCAAGTTCTTGTTATGGGGCAGAAGCTATTTTCTAATGCCAATGGAACAGTGGATTACTCAATGGGAAAGTACATATTACAGATGCAGATGGATGGGAATGTGGTCTTGTCATCTTATAGAACTCCTGATTTGGGCTACTGGAATACTTGGACTAAAGACAATACTATTGTATGGCTAGTCTTCAATAAGACCATCGCTAATATGTTCGTTTTGGATGGATGATCAATCATATACAGCATGACAGCAGACTTACCTTCTTCAGTTCAAGATTGTTACCACCGGGCTATGATCACTGATAAGGGAGATTTCCAACAGCTATTCCGAAGCAAAGAAAATGGAAACGGTTGGTCTGTTGCGTGGCAAGCTGTCACGCAGCCTTGTACTGTCAATAGCATTTGTGGTGTATATGGCTTTTGCCAGTCACCCAATAATAAGGAAATCAATTGTAGTTTCTTGCCAGGCTATTCTCCAATGGATCGGTACAATCCATCTAAAGGATGTTATCCGAATGAGGTGAAAGATTTCTGTGATCCGAATTCTTCACCTTCGGATGTTTCTATTGAGAGAATAGCTAATGCTGATTTCCCTAATAGGGAATTTTCAGAACTAGAAAGGGTGTTTCAAGTTGATGAGGAGATTTGCAGGCAAGAATTGTTGAATGATTGTCTTTGTGAGGCAGCTGTGTTGATTGGTACAACATGTTACAAGAAGAGGATGCCTATACAGAATGCCAGAAGTGTTATTCCTGATTCAAATAACATGGTTGCATTCCTTAAAATCAGCAACTCTTTGGCAACTCAAAACAAAAAGCACTCTGTCTCAAAGGGTGTTTTGGTAGGAAATGTGACAGTATTTGCAGTACTTGCTCCACTTTTTGCAGCAATTGCTATATATTATCACTCTTTTGTAAGAAAATATAGACACGTCAAAAACTCTTCAAATAGAACGCCAATTGAGCTGAATTTAAGGGCATTTTCGTTCCAGCAGCTGCACGAAGCCACGAATGGTTTCAAGAATAAAGGCCAAGGTGCTTCTGGTGCTGTTTATAGTGGAATTCTCAAGTTAGAGGATGAAGAAGTCTAAGTTGCTGTGAAGCAATTGGCAAATGGCACTGAACAAGGTGATGATAAGGAATTTTTGGCAGAGGTGAGGGTGATTGGCCTAACACATCACAAGAATCTGGTTTGATTGTTAGGCTTCTGCAACGAAAAGAATCATCGGCTTCTTGTTTATGAATTAATGGAAAAGTGGCTGTGTCATATTTCATTTTTCGCGTTGGACAAAGACCAAGCTGGAAGTGACATAGTACTTGGGATTGCTAGAGGCCTGTTATACTTGCATGAAGAGTGTGAGAACCAGATCATTCATTGTGACATTAAACCACAGAATGTCATGCTTGACAAGAACTACACTGCAAAAATTGCTGATTTTGGTCTTGCAAAGCTTCTTATGAAAGATCAGACGCGAACAAGCACGAATTTTAGAGGAACCATGGGTTATATGGCACCAGAATGGCTAAAAAACGTGCCCGTGACAACCAAAGTTGACCTACAGCTTTGGTGTTTTGCTGCTTGAGATTATTTTCTGCCAAAGGCACATGCAGTTGAATCCAATTGGTGAAGCAAACGAAGAGGTCGAGTTGATCTTAGTGGATTGGTTCTTCATTGTGTGAGAAATGAAATGCTAAGAAATGTTGTTAGTCATGATGAAGAAATTATGTGTGATTTTCACAATTTTGAGAGGATAACGATGGTTGGATTATGGTGCCTGTATCCTAAGCCAAATCTTAGACCATCTGCAGCAAAGCTTGTTCAGATGTTGGAAGGAACTATAGAAGTAGGTGTTCCTCCTATGGTTGATTCAAACATGTATTGAAGTACTTATTGTATTGTTTTACATTTCTTGTATTAGTCAAATAATTAAGTTCTACTCTGCATATAAGATTTGAAACAGATTGAAGATCTTTTCCTCCATAACTCTCATGTTGGTGAAAATACTTGAAATGGATGAAGAAAAATAACAAATACTGTAGGACAACATCGTACAACAAATGAAACTTTGGACTAGTTGAGTACAAAGCTCCACTACAAGTCACACCTTCCTTGAACAAATACTTTATTTTTCGTAGTGAATATGTTGGAGACTTGAGATACTCTTTTCCTAGTAGGAATTTGGTTCAACAAAATCCAGGAAAGAACACTCGTCTGGTCAGAAAATCGCGACAGTCCAGCTGAAACCGGATTTAACTATTAGTCTAACAAATGGTGGCCAGCTTGTGCTCAACTATGCTAATGGCACAGTTCAACAGATTTACAATGAGACTTCAAGTTGGGGATTCATACAGGATGATGGAAATTTTGTCTTGAGAGACGACAGTTCAAATAACGTTTTGGAAAGCTTTAAATTTCCCACTGATACACTTTTGCCAGGACAAACTTTATTATCAGCAGGAAAACTCTATTCCAATTCAAATTCAAGTGCGATTTTGAAGTACTCTATAGGGAAATTCATGCTGGAAATGCATTATAATGCTAAGTTGGTACTATCTGCCTATCATTTCACGGACCCAGGGTATTGGCTTAGTAGTCAAGATGATGAAGGAAACGGTGAAGTGAATTTAGTTTTCAACCAGAGGAATGCATCCTTGTACCTTGTGAAAGGTACTAATAATAACACTATTTATTCTTTTCCATCGAATGTACCAACCCCGGTTGAAGACTACTACCACCGTGCAACTCTAGACAGTATTGGAAACTTCCAGCAGTATGCTTATAATAAGACTAACGGTAGGAATTGAATTAGAGTTTGGAAGATACCTTCAGAGCCATGTATGTTGAATGCTGTTTGTGGGGCTTATGGATTCTGCAGCTCAAATGACAATGAAACAGTAAATTGTGACTGTCTTCCGGGATATATCTTCTTTGATCCAAGTAATCCCAACAACAGATGTCATCCCGAAGAAATGATCAACTTCTGCGCTAATCTATCTGCAGCAAATTCCAAAGTGGAGGTTATTAAGGATAGTGACATACCTTACCAGGATGTGAGGATTATGAACATTATCCTGATACAGACGAGGAGGGATGCAAGAAGCTTATCATGGAAGATTGCTATGCCGTGGCAGCTACTCTAGTCAATAGGACATGTTACAAGAAGAGGACTCCTGTACTCAATGCCCATAAAACTTCTATGACCAAAGGTAACATTTCCTTCATCAAGGTGCCGACAAAGTTGGCTGAAGATGGCATATTAAGAAAGAAGAAATCCAACATCAGAGCTCATCTCACCGCTGGCCTTATAACCAGCAGTTCACTTGCTGTCCTATTTAGAGCCTTGGCTCTTGCTCTCCTTTAATATTCTGCAAAACAACACAGTTAATGCTATTATGACTGAAGTTCAAAATAATTCTATAATCTCTGTATGAGGTATAACTAGGAATCTACAATTTAGCAGCTTACTAAATTGCCCCGTGTAATTTCTAAATGCCTCCACTCAGCATCACCAGCATAGCGCTCAAAAATGCAAATGGCTCGCGGGACTTGCACTACTTGCCCTTCTGCATCAGCTAGGTATCCATCCATATATACTGCATTGCTTGGACAATCTAGGAATGGGACAAGGCCGGTAGTTGCTCCTCCAAAACCAAATTCACCATTATCCATGAAAGTCTTATAGTACCATTCAAATGTAGGATCCATGTAAGGAACAAATGTCTCAGAGATATGTCCTCTATAGAGCACACATCGATATTCATTTCTTGTAGCATCAAATACAGAAGCTGTAGCTATAATCGTTCCTGCTCTAGCATTATATCCAACATGAAAAACCCAATTAGCCCATTTGACCTCATTACCTTCTATGGTAATCCTGCTCGTGTTAGACACATTGCAAGTGATTGATCCCTGGCTTGATGAGTGGAAATCAACTCCTACTGCTTTCGGCAGGGGATTCTGGATCTATCGAGATACTTGATAACCTTCCTTGATTAACATCTATATGTGTAATAATTCCTTCAATGGACCTTGCTTAAAAATTTGTCATCCCTCCTTATTAAAACATGCAAGACTAAGAACTCTTTTGGTCTTCAGCTCATCAAACCATCCAACTGACCTCGGATATATTCAAACCCCTACTCATTATTGGTTCATGAAATTCAGGATTCCTTATTGTCAGCCGACAGACTGTATAATTTCATCACGAGTAAATGAAGGGAAACCATGACCAGTGTAGAGTTTTTCTGATATGATAGAGCTACTGACCAGGTCTAAGACGACTTCATGAGTCTCACCATTTTGCGCGAACCACCACTTTCTTGGCTTATGCAAGGACAACCAATGGAGCACGTCATCCTTTTCTGGTTCATCAAGATCAAGATGATAAAATGTTAAATTCGAGAAGGAACCAAGGAGAGAATTCTGAATGATATCCCTAGATCAGTTGATTTCAACTCTACTACCTTTTGATATCATACATTGAAATATACATTGAAGTTTACTTGATTATTTAAGTAAAAGTTTGACAGGATTGATAATCTCCACAAATATAAAAAGGGAATAGAACTACTAGTAAATTGAAATAGAGAATATGTAAAAATGAAAATGTAAGAGAGAGAGGAAGCATTTGGGGATAAAAAAGAAAGAAGGCGATCATCAAAACTCTGTTAAGTTAGTTTAGTTTCTTGTCAAACAACACAAGAATCTTGCTTGTTGCATATGTTCAGTCTAATACATTGGTGGAAATAAACAGTTGGGGTAAGTTAATCAAAGGCCACAAGTAAATGAAATCATTTTCCTTATTCTGCTAAAAGACATTTTGTAAATCCTTAGAATATAATTACTATATTTGAATAGCATCTGAATATCTTTAATATCTTCAAACTTTTCATTATAAAAGAGATTTTTAACCATTCAACTTTGACTATGGAAATCTTCAAACTTAACCTTGAGAAACACATTTCATTATTCATATATTAATTCTTGAAACATAACTCTACTATGATTTTCTTTAAGCTTAAGCTTGAGAGAACCTAATTATGCAAAGGGAGGATTCTAAAAGAAGAAGAAAATGTATGACTTAAAATAAGGTCATCGGTGCACATGAATGACTCAAGGGTAATACCATCCGAGTCAAAAACACTAAAAGATTTGCCGAATCATTTATATGAGTTTATAGTTTATAGATTTATACGCAAAGAGTCAATATCTTATTATATAATTCGGGAATTTTTTTTTTCTTTTTTTTCCAGAAGCCTCATTTACTTGATTACACATTTTCGTTGATTACAATGAATCAATTGCAAGGACGTCGTTTGAATTGTATCATCTCCTTACTAATCGTGCGGTGTAAGGACTGCGATACAATCATCTCACTTCAGCGGTGCTATGTTGGGCGAGCTTATGATTCCTCGAGTACCAACTTTGGTCTTACCGCCAACTCCGATCTCGGGTCTATATAATTCTATGGTAAATGTGCCTAGGGGCCTCGGCGACTTGAGAGAGGATTACATGTTGCTACTGTATATTGTCGTGAATGTAACACCATATTGGGGTCGAATTTGGTAAGTGAAATTCTATTGATATACACGTATACATTGTTCAATTTCTATGTATTAACCAATTCCACAAGAATAATCAATTTCTATGTATTAACCAATTCCACAAGAATAATCAATTTCTATATATTAACCAATTCCACAAGAATAATCAATTTTTATGTATTAACCAATTTCTAGTAGTCGTACTATTACTATCGTAGTTTCTTGTCCTTCGACTTTTATTACTATCTATTGTTTCTTATACTTCGACTATCGTATTGTTTTGTTGTAGTACTATTATGTTACTACAAATTGGTTTTGTTACTATTTGTTATTTCTTGTACTTTCATTGTTTCTTTTCTGAACTGCTTTGGACTATTTTTCTTTAGCCAAGGGTCTATGTGAAACAACCTCTCTATCTATGAGGTAGGAGTAAGGTCTAAATACATGCTGCCCTCCCCAGACCCCATTTTATGGGACTACACTGAATATGTTGTTGTTCAAGTTAATAAAATGTTAGTCATTTGTTGTAACACAATACCTTGGTTCTTGTTTTCAAAAATCTTATTAGTAGATAATAAACTTTATGTAGTTTAATTCAAAGTTCTAATAAATTAGACGATTCTATTGTCATTTAACTAAAGACTTAAAAATTTAAAAAGAAAATTTACTACATCCCTAATGTCATGACTATATAAGGAAATAATGAACTTTTGTAAATATTAGTAATTGTATAGTACTAGTAATTTTCTAGTAGTTATAAGTAGACTTTGTTGCAGAACTAAAATTAGTTATAATTTGAGAGACTTTGTTGCAGAACTAAAATTAGTTATAATTTGAGATATTGAAATAAAAACTTAGATATTATGAAAAGAAGATTTAATGCATTTATATGTCACTCTATACATGAAACTATAAAAACAATTATTTAAAAAGGCTTGAAATAGTATTTTATTCTATATAACATACTTTTGGAAAGTTGACCTTCTCATAGAAAAATATTGATTGATAATTGTCTGTCAATTATTTAATTAAGCATGAGAGAGCTTCAAATAGCCAACTTAAAATACAAAATTTGCGTAATTTAAAATTCAAAAAACCTAAACTATCTCAACAACCTTAATTATATAACAGAAATTCGAATTTAAATAAAGTACATTTCTCCGACAGGCTACAACTAAACTGTTTATTATTCAAATCAGCAGTAATTTTCAACAAATGCACAACATCAGAGCAAATAAAGGTCCAACAACTTGGACATGACAAGGGAGAAATTGAAGCACACATTATAAGCTAGCAAAAGTAACAATTCAAATTCATGACTTCAAACACCTGAAAAAAAACACTAAAATGACAAAATTCTGAGACTTGAAACTAGTTTTACAAGAGCATAAGTACTCAAGGAGGTCCCTTGAGGTTCTTCAATACTAAACTATTAACAATATGATAGTTTTCATTATTCACTTGCTGTTTGCAATGCCAAGAGACCTTTTTCTCTTTCACTTTCACTTCTTGTTCCTATGATCCTCCCTGTTGATGATCTAAACAATCATTTACTGATTAAGCATTGGAGGAACTCCAACTTCTATTGTGCCTTCAAGCATTTGCATCACCATTTTCATTGAAGGTCTAAGAATTGGATCAGGATGGAGACACCACAATCCCACCTTGACGAATCCTTCAAGTCTTTTAATATCGTTCAAAACTTCAGGATCACTCCGTGCAAGTTTGTTGATTCTACCACTTCTCACACAGTCTGCAACCCAATTTACAAGCAGTAAATCATTACCTTCATCGTCTTCGCTCTCTTCCTCTACCCTGCTAAGCTCAATATGCCTTCTACCACATGTAATCTCCAGTAACATTACACCAAAACTAAAAATGTCAACTTTGGGTGTTATTGGTGCATTCTTTAACCATTCTGGTGCTAAATATCCCACTGTCCCTCTCGCGCAAGTGTCTGTTCTTGTTTGATCCTTCTTCAAGAGTTTCGATAGCCCAAAATCTGAAATCTTGGCATTGTATTTGCTGTCAAGAAGTACATTTTGAGGCTTTATGTCACAGTGTATGATTGGAGTATCACATTCTTCATGTAAGTAAAGCAGTCCTCTTGCAATTCCTAGTGCCATTTCTGTTCTGTGACTCCAAGTTGGCAGTAGTTCTTCCTTAAACAAAAAATCTGATAATGCTCCGTTCTTCATCAACTCGTAAACCAAAATAAAGTGATTATCCTCGATGCAAAATCCCAAAAGCTTTACCAAATTCTTATGATGAGTTCTGCCTATGATTCTTAGCTCTGTCATGAATACCTTCTCACTGGGCTCTGCAACGTCTGTCATCCGTTTCACTGCAATCTCTATTTGAACATCCTTGAACTTGAGATTCCCAAAGTAAACTTTTGCAGAAGCTCCTTTTCCAAGTTGCTTGCTGAAGCCATTTGTTATTTCATGCAATTCTTTGTATGTGAACTCGCGGAAATTGATACATATTCTTGATGAATTCGGATTCCACTCTCGTCGTACAAGTCTCCGAGGAGCAGGATGATAGTAAAAAGCCAACGCTCCAAATAGGACAGCAAGTGAACTGCTAGTTATAAGGCCAGCAGTGAGATGGGGTCTGGTGTTGGATTTCTTTTTTGTTGATATGCCATCTTTAGCTGAATTAGTGGGCACTTTGATGAATGAAATGCTACCTTTGGTCATAGAAGTTTTACGGGCGTTGAGTATAGGAGTCCTCTTCTTGTAACATGTCCTATCGACTAGAGAAGCAGCCACGGCATAGCAATCTTCCGTGACAACCTTCTTGCACCCCTCCTCGTCGACATCAGGATAAATTTCATAATCTCCAACCTCCTTGTAAGGCATGTCACTATCCTTAATAGCTGCAATTGTGAAATTTCCTGTATATAGATCTCCACAGAAGTTGATCATTGTCTCTGGATGACAACCTTTGGTAGGATTACTTGGATCCAAGAAGACATACCCCGGAAGACAGTCACAATTTACTGTCTCATTGTCATTTGAGCTGCAGAAACCATAAGCCCCACAAACAGCATTCACCATACATGGCTCTAAAGGGATCTTCCAAACTCTAATCCAATTGCTACCATTAGTCTTATGATAAGCATACTGCTGGAAGTTGCCAAAACTGTCTAGAGTTGCACGGTGGTAGTAGTCTTCAACCGGGGTTGGGACATTCGATGGAAAAGAATAAATTGTGTTATTGTTAGTACCTTTCACAAGGTACAAAGATGCATTCCTCTGGTTGAAAACCAAATTCACTTCACTGTTTCCTTGAGCATCTTGACTAGTAAGCCAATATCCTGTGTCCGCAAAATGATAAGCAGATAGCACCAATTTTCCATCAGCTTGCATTTCTAGCATGAATTTCCCTCTAGAGTACTTGGAATTCCCATCTGAAATAGAATTAGAATAGAGCTTTCCTCTTGGTGACATAATTTGTCCTGGTAACAACGTATCAGTTGGAGAATTAAAGCTCTCCCAAACTTTGCTTAAGCTGGAGTCACTCAGGACAAAATTTCCATCATCCTGTATGAATCCCAAACTTGAAGTTTCATTGTAAATCTGTTGAACTGTGCCATTAGCATAGTTGAGCACAAGCTGGCCACCATTTGTTAGACTAATAGTTGATCCGATTTCAGCTGGACTGTCGCGATTTGCTGACCAGACGAGTGTTCTTTCTTGGATTTTGTTGAACCAAATTCCAACTAGGAAAAGAATATCTGAAACAGGATAAAATCCGAACGCAAAGTCCCCTGATGAGGATAGCAAAGAACCATTGTCTCCAGCAGTGAAAGTAGAGCCTATGCTAATATTTGGACTATTTTGGCCATTTGACTGATGATGAAGGATTACAAGGACGAATGCAAGAAGATTAAGTAATATTCTCATCTTGTATGAACTCCGGAGGATTAGTTTTCGACAAGAGGAAGTAACAAATTATTTCATATACACAATGGTTTACCAAATTTTCACTGTTTAATTGGGGAGCTATAACTCAAGTATCAATTTCTAACCAGAAATTGCACTATCAAAGCCATCAATTTTGACACTTAAAACTTTGGTCTTTTTTTTAAAAAAAAAACTTTTCTTTGACTATTAGCTAGTGGTGGACTGGAGAACTGGTCATAGTAACACCTTTTGTGGTCTATCTATTATTAAAGTTGGAAAGAATGATAGAAAGCAACACATGAGATGAGATTTGATTTTGATGACATAATTTTTACATATAGATGGAGTTGAAAATTCAACTCAAGATATATAGACATACACGTGTATGCTTAGCATCCATCATTACTTAATCTGTAGCAAAAAATTATTACTTAAATGTTATACATATTCTAAAATATTAAATTTATAACATACAAAAAAGACAAATAACACCACTTTTGATCGTAATACTTAAAATGTTTTTAAAGTGCAAGATATGCGTCAGTACTATAAGATGTACTGAGTATGCGAATTATGCATAAATATGATGGAAACATTCTTAAAATGTACTTAGACGGAGTTAATGCATAATAGGGTATCATAAAAAATATCACAATGGAAGGATAAAGCATGAGGTAAAAGTCAAATTTCTAAGTAGGACTTCATAAAGCTTAGAAAAACTTGAAAACATTCATATGGGAGTTTCTTATAACCGACATTAGACCATGTGAGCTACATGGAATCTTACTATATACCCTAGTTAGCAAAGCTGACTTGAACCCTGCCAAGGAACGAGTCACCATACCCAACTATATAATCCTAGTTTGAAAAGCTGCCCTAATGCCTGCTAAGACACAGGACACCATTATCAAGATGTGGATCCACTCTCATAAGCCCATAGGGCACTTTATTTCATATCCTATGCTGGAAACATAGTTTTTGGACTTGGGTAATCTTACCCTCATCGTTCGGTGC
The DNA here is from genome assembly GCA_003996215.1 of Jaltomata sinuosa. Classification (NCBI taxonomy): domain Eukaryota; kingdom Viridiplantae; phylum Streptophyta; class Magnoliopsida; order Solanales; family Solanaceae; genus Jaltomata; species Jaltomata sinuosa. The sequence goes on along the minus strand of QJPP01007185.1, from coordinate 1,405,466 downwards.
TAAATACTACTCCAAAAACCTGTACATATAGCTCATAAAGTCATGAAGGTATAATTGAATACCAAATCTCTTTTGAAAAGCATGAAGACACATCGGGTTCCATGCAATTCGCATATCATAAGTTCTTAAGGTAAAGCATAGCCATAATTGAAATCATACTTTTCTTTCTAAATTTATACTTGAAGAATTAGGCATACAATTTCATACATACATAAGGCCATGATATCTAATCATGTCAAATTCCTATTGAAAACATATAATTTTATGGAATCATACTAGAATTCAACATTAATGCATGGGCCTTTAAATCCAATAAAGGAATCATAACCAAATCATGAATAAACAATAAGAAACCATGAATTTAAGTATAGAAACTGATTTCATAAGTTTTCCCCAATTTAGATCAAAACCCTAATTTCACAAGTTCATAAATCAATTTGAGAATTTGGGGGTTTTGGGAACAAGGGTGAGAAGAACCCATTGTTGAATACCCAGAAACCTTGATTGAAGCTAACCCACTAGAAAATGAAAAGATTTAGGAGGCTTGATCTTGGAGCTTGAGACTTAAAGCTTAGAGGAGAATTTTCCTTTTTGGGGGAAGAGTGAAGTAATGAGAAGGAACTTAGGCTAATGAGGATGAAAACCCTACTTGAAATAGCCAAAATGACATCATTTAGGAGTTAAAAAGGGCGGGTAATGACTAAAATACCCCTGGGATTTATTTAAGAAAAAGCTGGAAGATGGGTCGTCTTCAGGAATCATGGGTTGGTTCTACGGGTCGTCATTTGAATCACGACCTATGGTTCCATTCGTGGTTCCTGACAGGAACTTCAGGTTGCAAAAACACTTTTACGGGTCAACAGGACAGACTCATAGAATGAATGATGGATCGTCATGTCAGGAACTTCAGGCTACAGAAACACTTCTACGGATCAACAGGACAGACCCGTAAAATGAACGACAGATCGTTATTTTGAGTCGTGGTTCTTGGGGACCCAGCTGGTCCTTGGTCAAACCATGAGTAGAGACTATGGGCGTCATTTGGATGATGAGTTGTAGAATTAAGTCATCATTTTAGAGGGACTTGCAAACTCTCTTATCTGAGATCAATAAGTTGATAGAACCTACCCGTGGTTTGAACCACAGTCCATAGAACCAACTCGTGGTTCCAGACCAGAGGCCGAATCAATCAGAAGGGAGTCAGAGTTCTATTCCACGACCCATGGTTCGAACCATGGTCCGTGGTTTGGTCCGTGATTTCGAGGTGTTATCAGTAAGGATGAAGGCCAGCCAAGAAAGTTAATTGCTAAACCTTTTCTACTGGTCTAATTTGTGATCAAGATAAGGCATGCTAACTGGTGCCTCAAATTCTTGCTCGAACAAGAAGCATTGACTAGTGCATTCAGAGCAGCCTGACTTTTTACTGATGTTGCTTTCTCCTATGTGTTCATAAGAGTGGTTGTGTATGCAGAATAGAACTCGCAAACTAATATGGGTTTCACCAATTTTATTTGGAGAGCTTCCAAGCGCAGTGTGTCTAGAGCCTCTGCCTTCTTCTTTAATTCTTGTAAATTTGATAAGAAGCAATTGATAATTTTTCATGAGATAACTACTAATAATTTTCATCTGTTATAAAGGCATGGAGAAACAAAGAGGTGGGAGGAAGAATGAACTTTAATTGGTTGAAATTAACTCATATCAAACCATTGAATTCAGTTTGGAATATAAAAAGCCACAAATTGCAAAGAATAACAATTTGACTTCTTTGGAACATAAAAGGCCACAATGAACTTGAAGGTTTCTAAAATAAATACGTAACTGAATTACCATGCATTAGAATATTATTATTTAATTAGAAATTTAATGACATTTTAATTTATTATAAGGGCAAAATGGTAATCCAACTTTGAAGATGGTAGCTTCCTACTTTTAATAATACTAGTCTCTATGAACGTGCCTCGCACGTTATTCCCTGTTAATCATAACAAATGTTAGCTAATGTTATATGAAATTATATAATATTTATTTTATGAGTACATACGTCAAGGAATATTAAACACATGTGAAATTTGAAAAAATTCATAAAATTGGAATCAAGTCTCGTACAATCGTGACATTAAACTATACAAGAGAAATTAAGTGTTACCTCTTCCGAAGATTAATTCACAACAAAAGCTGCTGCAATCTACTGATTTCCAAAGCTAACACTAAGCTAACTTTCAAGTTTACGAATTCAAAACCGCAAAAGAAAACCTCGAGCTCCACCTTGATTATCGGTATGTTTTTCTCTATGTTTTCTTTTATTTTGTATTATATTGTCTACGGCGTATATGTCCTCGTATGTTGTGAGGGGTGAGATTTTTGGGAAACTTACATAGATCTGCTGTATTAAGAAAATATTTACCATCTATAGCAATAACATTTTTTTTTCACTGGACACATATAATACAGTTTTAATGCATATTGCAGAGAATAATTTATAAAACACATATAATACAAGTTTATTCATGGATAATATATTTATCACACATTTTAATACACTTATAATATTGCTTGCATTATTCACTTTTAATACATGGTGCAGATTTATCATATTATTATTATGTATTACTATAAATAATAATAAATAAAAAGTATCGATAAAAACAGTAATTATTTATTAAAAAGTACTCACCTAAATAATTTTTTTATTTATACGGCATGTGAGTGTATTGGGCTTAAGGGTAGTTTTTGACTTGGATTTAAAATAAGAGATAAAGTTTTCATGAATTTGTGATCAATTTTGGGTGAGAGTTTTAAAGGGATTAGGATTAGTTTTTTAGGAAATTATTTCCTCCCTTTTTTCAGTTTTTCTTTTTACGTATTTGTCATCTTAGTTTTGGGTTTTTTATTCATAATTTAGGAATCAAAATTTGTTAATTTTGGGGTGAGAGTCCTAGACGGATTAGGATTAGTTTTGTAGGAATCTTTGCCTTCCTTTTTCCCCAGCTTTTTGTACGTGTTTCTTTTTTTTTTATAATTTATTTAGGAATTAAAATTGACCAATAGAAATATAGTAGAAATCCCGTTTAGAATTTGATTTTTGATATTTATTTAATTCATGTCTAGTTAGAATTTGTGTGTCTTGTTTATATTGAAATAGGTTTCCTAGTCCTAATTTAATTTGGTTTTATAATATTATAAATAGGGATGCTTTGTTACATATTTTCAGAGGAGAACTATTTGAATTTATATAAATAAGATATTTTTCATCAAATATTGGAGACCAAAAACATGTTAGACATAAATCTGTTCAGAAAGAATCCTGAAATTATACGTGAATCTCAACGTCGTCGTTTTGCAGACGTTGATCTCGTTGATCAGGTCATTGAACTCGACAAACAATGGCGTCACCGGCAGTTTGAGCTTGATAACTTGCGGAAAGATAGAAAAAAGATCAGTGGAGAAGTTGCCAGGCTAAAAAATTCTGGTGCGGATGTGTTTCAAAAAATTAAGGATACTGCTGCAGAGAAGAAGCAACTGATTGAAAAGAAAGAGGCAGAAGTACAAGAGGTTCGAGCAGCTGTGTATTCAAAGCTGGAAATCATTGGTAATATTGTGCACGATTCAGTGCCAGTTAGTAATGATGAGGCAAATAATGTTATTGTTCGGTCATGGGGAGATAAGCGGACTGAGAAAGGCCTCAAAAATCACGTTGATCTTGTTAAAACTCTTGGAATTGCGGACTTAACAAAGGGTGCAAATGTTGCTGGAGGAAGAGGTTACTATCTGAAAGGGGCTGGTGTACGTCTAAATCAAGCGTTGATTAATTTTGCTCTTGATTTCTTGGAGAAGAGGGGATATACTCCATTGCAGACTCCGTTCTTCATGAGGAAAGATATTATGGCAAAGTGTGCTCAATTAGGTCAGTTTGATGAAGAACTTTACAAGGTGACTGGTGAGGGAGATGACAAATATCTGATTGCCACTGCTGAACAACCTCTTTGTGCTTATCATTTGGATGACTGGATTCATCCTTCACAGCTTCCGTTAAGGTATGCTGGATACTCGTCATGCTTCCGCAAGGAAGCTGGTTCACATGGCTGCGACACGCTTGGAATTTTTAGAGTCCACCAGTTTGAGAAAGTGGAACAGTTTTGTTTGACCAGTCCAAATGGCAATGACTCATGGGACATGCACGAGGAGATGATTAAAAACTCGGAGGAATTCTATCAGCAGCTAAAGCTTCCTTACCAAATTGTGGCTATTGTTTCTGGGGCACTGAATGATGCAGCAGCAAAGAAGTATGATCTGGAAGGGTGGTACCCTGCATCATCGACTTATAGAGAGCTTGTGTCCTGCTCAAACTGCACAGACCATCAATCGAGGAAATTGGAAATTCGGTTTGGACAGAAGGGTAATGAGCAAGCGAAGCAGTACGTGCATTTATTGAACGCTACCCTTACAGCGACAGAGAGGACTATGTGCTGTATACTTGAGAACTACCAGACCGAGGATGGAGTTGAGATTCCTCAAGTTCTACAGCCATACATGGGTGGGAAGACATTCATGCCTTTCCAGCAAAACAAGTCAAAAGGGAATTGAGTTGAACTTTAAGTAAATGTGGAAAAGTTTTTGTTTTTTATCTGTTTGAAATAGCCAAATAAGGAGTATGTATCATAATCTCATATCTATATCTATCTATTTATCTATATTCTATATTATATTATAAATGCACGAATAATTTCCGCTAAATGTTAAACGACCAAAATATCCCTCAAATATTGATCGCCTTTTATGTCTTTTAGGAGCCAAAATGTTGTTGCTCAATACTGGATATAATTGTAATATTTAACATATTACAAACATTTAGGTCTCCAAATCCAACTGATTTTACTATTTACGCCAATTATAGAAGATTTATGCTTTTAGATGAGGGAAAAACCAATTATGGTAAGAAAATCAGGGCAAACACCCAACATGACATGTTACCAGAATCACAATAATTGGAGTTCCGTAAAAACTGTAACTAACACGAGAAAGGATTTATAGAAAGGTTCATTAACAGTTTCGCAAAAAAGAGTTTCAGGAAACAACATGGAGATGCAAAATAATTCGTCATGCTTAGTGTATAAAAGTTTATACTAATGTTTCTCCAGTATTACTGGTACTTGTGGATAATGCAAGGCATCTCTAAAGCATCTTCGTCTCCCTCTTTCCCCATGTATTAGGAGAAAAGACACCATTGGACTAGACGATGATCCATTTTCTGCTTGAAAATAAAGTGATTGCTTATTACCGCGGACTTCAAGACAAGCATTATTACCATTAAAGAAGACTCTTCAGAAGGAAAAGTGTAGCACTTCAGCCACAGTTGCACATATCAAAGTATAATGCACACATTAAGGGTGCAAGTAAAAACCACAAACATTTTGCACCAGAGAACTATGAGAAAAACACTGAAATTTAACCAGGTCTAATCACTAATAAAACAGAATGACATTAATTGTTGGACAAATCACAAGATAATACAGAAAATCACTCATATAGTTGTATCAACCATCGGAGGAACGCCTAGTTCTATAGTTCCTTCCAACATCTGAACAAGCTTTGCTGCAGATGGTCGAAGGTTTGGCTCAGGACACAAGCACCATAGTCCAATCATAGTCATCCTCTTAAAATTGTGAAAATGATGCATAATTTCTTCATCAAGACTAGCAACAGCTCTCAGCATGTCATTTCTCACACAATGAAGAACCCAATCCACTAAGATCAGCTTGAGATCTTCGTTTGGTTCGCCAATTGGGTTCAAGTCCATGTGCCTTTGGCAGAAAATAATCTCAAGCAGCAAAACACCAAAGCTGTAGATGTCAACTTTGGTTGTCACGGGCACGTTTTTTAGCCATTCTGGTGCCATATAACCCATGGTTCCTCTAAAATTCGTGTTTGTTCGTGTCTGATCTTTCATAAGAAGCTTTGCAAGGCCAAAATCAGCAATTTTTGCAGTGTTATTCTTGTCAAGAAGGACATTCTGTGGCTTAATGTCACAATGAATGATCTGGTTCTCACACTCTTCATGCAAGTATAACAGACCTCTAGCAATGCCAAGTACTATGTCACTTCTTAGCTTCCAGCTTGGTCTTTGTCCATCCCGAAAGATGAAATTTGACACAGCCCCATTTTCCATTAATTCATAAACAACAAGCCTATTGCTTTTTTCATTGCAGAAGCCTAACAAATGAACCAGATTTTTGTGATGTGTTAGGCCTATCACCCTTACTTCTGCCAAAAATTCTTTATCACCACCTTGTTCAATGCCATTTCCTAATTGCTTCGCAGCAACTTCAACTTCTTCATTCTCTAACTTGAGAACTCCGCTATAAACAGCACCAGAAGCTCCTTGGCCTAATTTATTCTTGAAACCATTTGTGGCTTCGTGCAGCTGCTGGAATGAAAATGCCCTTAAATTCAGCTCAATTGGCTTTCTTTTTGGAGGGTTTTTGGCAAGTCTATATTTGTGCACAAAAGGGTGATAATATATTGCAATTGCTGCAAAAAGCGGAGCAAGTACTGAACATACTATCACACCTGCTACCAAAACACCCTTTGATACAGAGTGCTTTTTGTTTTGAGTTGCCGAAGAGTTGCTAATTTTAAGGAATGCAACCATGTTATTTGTATCAGGATTAACACTTCTGGCATTCTGTATAGGCATCCTCTTCTTGTAACATGTTATACCAATCAAGACAGCTGCCTCACAAAGACAATCATTCAACACTTCCCGCTTGCAACGCTCCTCATCAGCTTCAAATACCCTTTCTAGTTCTGAATATTCCCTATTAGGGAAATCAGCATTAGAGATCCTCTGAACATAGACATCCGAATGTGAAGAATTTGGATCACAAAAATCTTTCACCACACTCGGATAACATCCTTTAGATGGATTGTAGCGATCCCTAGGAGAATAGCCTGGCAAGCAACTACAATTGATTTCCTTGTTATTGGGCGACTGGCAGAAGCCATATACACCACAAATGTTATTCACAGTACAAGGCTGCATGACAGCTTGCCACGCAACAGACCAACCGTTCCCATTTTCTTTGCTGCGAAAGAGCTGTTGGAAATCTCCCTTGTCAGTGATCGTAGCTCTGTGGTAATAGTCTCGAACTAAAGCAGGCAAGTTTGCTGTCATGCTGAATATGATTGAGCTTCCATTTGTAATGAACATAGTATCACTGGTGTTTTCGAATACCAGTCTTACATTATTATTGTTTATAGTTAGAGAATTCCAGTAGCCAAAATCAGCAGTTCTATATGCAGACAAGACCACGTTCCCATCCATCTGCATCTGTAATCTGTACTTTCCCGTCGAGTAATCCACACTCCCATTGGCACTGGACAATAGCTTCTGCCCCATATCAAGAAATTGACCAGGCAAAATAGTATCTGTTGGGAAATCAAAGCTTTCCCATAAGACCCCTGAGGATGAATTTCTCAGTACAAAATTTCCATCATCTTGCATAGCAGCATGATTTGTGTCTGTACCATTGTACAAAACAAACTGTCTCCCATTAGAGTCCGTCAACACAAGGCGCCCACTCAGTATTAGACTAACCTTTGATCCAGCACGAACTGGATCATCGCGATTGGCTGACCATACGAGAGTTTTCTCGGGGATTTTATCAAACCATATACCAACAAGGAAGAGTCCAGTGCTAAGAGGGTAAAACCCAAAAGCAAAATCTCCAGAGGATGAAAGCCAGTGTGAGGATTTACTTCCAGCTGTGATATTGGAACCAATAGGGACAATATTTGTAGTTTGTTGAGAAAAAGAGCTAATAAATGTAAGATAAATTGAGACAGACCATAAAGGGATTTTCCAAGAAACCATTGTTACACAAGAAAATACTATTGTTAAATTTAGATACAAATGGAGAATAAAAATCTTTCAGTCAAAAGGCCATGATTCAAAGACTTGCATATTATAATGCAGAAGGCCATGATTATGAGGTGACTTGGAATGTCTGGAATTCTTTTCTTTTCTTTATCTTGCAATATACTTCCACATTCTTATTACTTCATCAAGAAAATGACAGGAAGATTTTCATGCACCATGTTAATTGTTAATTAGGAATTAGTCAAAAATGAATAGTTGGTAAAAGATTCATGACTGAAACATTTAACCAATACATGCATGCACCTGACTAGGCTTCTTCTTTTTACTTTTTCTTCTGTTGTTCTTTTTTCTAAAATAATTGTTGTAAGCATGAACAACTTGGGATTCAATTACTTCCACACCAAAGAATGAGAAACAAGAAACCAGTGAATGAAGCATAAATAAACTACTCCCTCGTTTTGATTTGGCACGGAGTTTAGGAAAGTAAAGAAGACTTTTGAATCTTGTGGTCTTAAACTAAAATTTAGGTAAAATGTACCAAAATGTCATTTAATCTTGTGGTCTTAAACGTGTCATGTGGAAAGTTAGAATTAAAAAGTTGACAAAAAGGGAAAGACGCATTCTTTTTCAAATGGACTAAAAGGGAAAGTAAGACAAAGAAATTGAAACGGAGGGAGTAAACAAGTTGAGTTTTGCTTAGGAAGGCTTAAAATAACATATGTGAAAGTTTGCTCTGGCAGTCAAACACATAAACCAAATGAATTGTCTTTATAACAAACTTGTGTCTTCTCTGGAATTTCCCTTTTTTTTTTTGCAATGGCTGACTTCCATATCTTTTCCTGGGAACTGCAAGTCTTCTATAATACCTAAATTTTCTTGAAAATCCTTGTATCTGTCTAGTGATGATGACTTTAGACATGCATTAAATTTATGAAGTGATCTTCACCAATGAGAGTATTATAGAAGACTACGTCAATTTTGACAGCATGATGAAAAGACATTGATCAAAGCCAAAACCAATACTCTCAACTAAACTCAACTTTGTTTGTAATAGAAAAGTCACTCAATTATTATCATTTAACAAAGTCACTCAGCTATTGTCATTTGACGTGAATTTATTTTAAAAAATAAAAAAATTATTTATTTTAATTAACCATTAAATTGACCCATTTTTTATTTTACTGAAATGAATGATTTTTTATTTTTTAAAATTTGGCGTTAAAAAAAATCACATCAATAATATCTACCGGAAATGTAGATTGAATTGGTTGAGTGACTTTGTAGACGGGAAATATAGCTTAAATATGGAAGAAATGTTTGGTTACTCAGCATCTTATTTGAGTGGTTATGTTTATGCAAATATATGAGCAACTTATATTTAAGAATTATATATTTTTCGTATTTTAGTTCTAGGAAAAAAATCTTTATTTAAAAAAAAAAGTCTTACCGAAGAATATTGCATAAAGGGATTACCGTTATTCAACATCTGAAGGGGTATTGTTTCCCTTACCTTAAATGTTAAGGGGTAAAGCAGAATTGATTTTTCACACTTAGAACAAATAATTACAACGTTGAATAGCATCTGATGAACAAGTTAATTCTTCATTCCATATTCAATTCTGACTAGAGCCATTTTTCAAACTTAAACTTGAGAAAACTTGATGTTGCACCAAGAAAAATTTATGATGCTAATTTCGTAACTCATCGCGCACATATGCGAATATTATTGATTAGCATTGGGATGCACGTGCAACGCACGTGTCCAGTCACTAGTCCAGCAATGGGTTTCTTTCAAAGAAATTTGTTGACCGGAGCTCAAAAGCATCATATATTGTTGGCATTATAGGATAATCTTCTTTGGCAAGGTATATGATGGAAACCAAGTGTGTACCATAGCACAATATCCTTCTTTTCAATTGATCCATTCCTGCATATTACAACACAAGAAAAAGTACTAAAACATTCATCAAATCTGAAACTAGTACTTGGATTCAAGAAATGTATTATCTATGAAGTATTGAATTTTTATACTATTAGTGTACTTTAACATGTTGTAGCAGGCATTTTTCAGGTTAGTAATCCCATATTTTAACGATGGTACATGTAGTTATCATTAGGTGACTTGATCGTGTAATTTTTTTTTTATAATGCCAGTGTACCTTAACTTGTTATAGCATGTACCTTACCTTATTTTTCAGGTTACTACTTTCGATTCTTTTTATGAACGGTCACGTGTAGTTATTTCATAGGCATAATACGTAAAGAAACGCTCAAATTTTGCTTCAGCTAGCGAGTAAACACTTTAACTTTGTGAGTGCACATTTAGACACCTCAAATTGGTCTGAACTGACAACTAAACACTCCGACTCGTCTCCCCTGTGTCTCGTGGACACCCGATGCTAATGTGACATATGAATTTTGGAGGCGTCTAGATGATCATTTTGTAAGTTGGAGTGTTTTAGTGACACAGTGGAAACGAGTTGAAGTGTGTAAATGTGCATGCTAAAAGTTGGAATGCGTACGCTAAAAGTTGGAATGCGTACTTGCCAACTGAGGTCAAGTTTCAGCGTCTATTTATATATTATGCCTATTTCATATGAAGGGCATGCCTAATATAGAGGGACAAGATGATTTTACCTCCCACTCCAGACTGTGAGGCCATCATCACCATGGCTTCTATCAGCATAAAATCCTGCAGCCCATTTTTCTGATTTGTTGTAAGGAGTCACCCACAGTTGATACTTAGTATAAGCTGCTCTAATTTGAGGGTAATCATCATCTGATAGCAAAGACATGGATGGTCTACCAGGAATTAGCTTATAAGCTACATCATTTCCAACCTTGGTCTTTTTTTCAGCATTAACAAACCACAATTCAGCTGGTTCAATCCCAAGTTGAGTCCTGCCTTCAGATTCTGTTTTCATAGTTTCTTTAACAACACTCCAATAACTCTTCCTTGGTGACATTTTTACGCCAGTCACTCTTGTGGTTTCCAGTTTGGCTTTCAAGAATGAATTCTTACTACCATCTATATCAAGATCGATGTGGTAGGTAAGGAAATGATCATGGTTCACTGCAATTGTGTTTTCTGCCACAAGGGTACCGTAAACATCCTGATTTATTTGATCGTTGCTCGTGTATTTCACAGCCTTCATCTCCATAATCCCTGTTAGACTTGCCTTCGCCAACGAAAAGGAAAAATGTAAGATAAAGATTAAGGATTTAGGTGAAAATGATAGAATAGTATCTTAATTCTTACTCCAACTTTAATGGATCCACTTTGTTTGAACTCCCAATCAAGTATATAGTCATAATTTCCAACTGTTGTTACCATTCTGATCACCAAATTAACTTCTTGCTGTCCCTTGGTGTTCTACAAAGCCACAGAGTTAATTATGTCAATAAAGTGATCACAATATAGCAGAGAAATCTTCAATTTAGAGGCTTACTAAAGTGCCAGGTACTCCGATTTCTGTATGCCTCCATGCAGCATCGCCAGCATATCGTTCAAAAATGCAAATAGCTCGAGGGACTTGCACTACTTGACCACCTGAATCAGCCATATAACCATCCATATACACTGCATTGTTTGGACAGTCAAGCGACTGGACAAGGATGCTAGCCGATCTCCCAAAACCAAATTCGCCAACATCCATGAATGTCCTGTAATACCATTCAAACGTAAGATCCATGTAAGGTACGAATATCTCAGAGACATGACCTCTATAGAGAACACGTCGATATTCATTTCTTGCAGCATCGAATACAGAAGCTGTTGATATGATCATCCCTGCTCTAATATTGAATCCAACATGAAATTTCCAATTAGCCCATTTGACTTCATGGCCTTGGATGTTTATCCTGGAGGATTCTGTTTTATTGCAAGTAACTGATCCTTGGCTCGACGAATTGAAATCAGCATTTTTTGCTTCAGGCAAGGGGACTCTGAATCTATCCACATACTTAATGATCTTCATTGATTCAACATCTACTAATGTAGTTATTCCTTCAATAGGCCTTGCCCAAAAGTTAGTAGTCCCTCCGCGATAAAAACATGAAAACTAAGAACTCTTCTGGTCTTTATCTGACCAAACCATCCAACTGATAGTAGTATGCAGCTGACTTCAGAAATATTCAAGCCCCTTCTTGATACCGAATCTTGAAATTTACGACTACTCAACGTCAGGCTGCTGGACTGTATAATTTCATTAAGCGTAAAAGGAGGAAAGCCATGGCCGGAGTACAACTTTTGTGATATGATAGAGCTAGTAGCCAAGTCTATTGTGACTTCATGTGATTCGCCACTAGCGCGAACTACTACCCTGGCTCGACGATAAGGAAAAGAGGCATTGCTTGATTTATGCAAGGAAAGCCAATGAAGGACATCATTCTTTTCTGGCTCATCAAGGTCCACAAAATGAAATGTTACATTGAGAGGGAACCAAGGTGGGACTTTTGTATAATGACTCTAATTTGGTTGATTTCATCAGGATTAAGAGGGTCTAAAGGATGACATTGGCTGTTAATAGAAAAGAACAAGAAGAAAAATGTAACAGAAATGTGTAATACTTTTATCAGTTCCATGAAGAAGTGGTGCTCTCAATTCATCCGATACTGTTTCCACTTATAAAGTACCATTTGACATCTATTACTCTCTCCGTTTCAATTTGTTTCTCTTACTTTCCTTTAGTCCGTTTTGAAAAGAATATTTTTTCTTTTTTAACAACTCTTTAATTTCAACTTTCCACGTGTCATGTTTAAGATCACAAAGATGACTCAAAAATCTTTTTTATTTTCGTAAATTTCGTGTCAAGTCAAAACCAGACAAACAAATTGAAACGGAGGTAGTTTCTTTTTTTCTTTTTCTTCTCTTTTCAAGTTGTAGTGATTGTGTAAGGTTTGCACGATCACAAGAAACGCGTTTAACAAATTATTTTACACCCACTTGACAATATTTTATTTTATTTTTATAGAAAGTCAACATTCAACAAATAATTTTATTGCATTTGGTACAAGTGGTGGATAAGTGCTTCATCTTCTTGTTTGCATTGAGAGCTAATAATGATTGATTTATCTGCTTCTTTCTAATGGTCATGTAAAGAGAAAATCATACTCCCTCCGTTCCTAAATAACTTATATTTTTAGTTTGCGCACACCCTTTAAAAGAACTACTCATTCCTAAAGAACAAAGAGTATTTTTACTAAATTACCCTTAATAAATACCTTAAAAAAGATGTAACTCTTTAGTAGTTTCTTGATTATGTAAAACTTTCTTCATTTTAAAAAAAGGGTAAAATTGGAAGAGCTTCTTTAATGTGTCCTTGATTATCTAAAATACTACTTATTTAGGAACAAAATGAAAAGCTAAAACACCACTTATTTAGGAACGTAGAGAGTAATATGAATTTTTTTGGCATAATATTTGAACCCACAACCTCAAGGTTGGAGGTAAAGGGTGCTCACCATTTAAACAGCCTACTCTTGTCGAATTCGAAAAACTTCAAAAAAGCTATTTTCGCAATTTTCACTTCAAATCACTCACAAAAATTCAAAAATAACTCCAATTTGTATTTAACTTAATAAGCTTGAAAAAGGATTCTCCGCAATCATAGGCAAAGCTAGAATTTAAAGTTTATGAATTCGATATTTCAACCAATTTGAGTTATTAATAATTGGTACATATTAAATAAATTTCTTAAGAGTAACTTTGTCCATCAGCCGCCCGGCAACAGAAGAATAAGTTCCAGTCCTAACGGAATAAACAAATACTATTGCTATCAAGCATTGAATTTTGACAAGAGCTGACTTTCTTTAACAATGTAGTAGAATTTTTATTTATAAATGATGGCATTATCCACATGCTACAAATTTGTCCACTTGACTTCAGTAGACTTGAACAGGAGCCTTAACGTAACTGATAAAATGATTGTCATGTGATCAGGAGGTCACGGGTTCGAGTTGTGGAACTGGCTTTTGCAGAAATGCAAGGTAAGACTGCATACATTAGACCCTTGTGGTCCGGCCCTTCCCCTGACCCCTCGCATAGCAGGCGCTTAGGTCACCGGGCTGACAGACTTTAATAGACTTAATAAAGAACTGGATTATGCTGAAAGAAATTAGCAGGCCTTAGCTCAAAACCAGTACTCAATGTTGGCATAACTGGAAAATCTTCCTGTTTAGGTACATGATGAACACCCAATGTGTACCATAATACTATGTCCTTGTTCTCAATTTCCCTATCCCTGCATCACAAAAGGAAATTGTAAATTCTTTAATCAATCTAATCCAACAACAAACAACATAGTAGAGTGTACGCAGACCTTACCCTTATCTCGTTGAGATAGAGAGGTTGTTTCTGATAGACCCTCGGCTTAAATAAAACTTAATCAATCTAATACATTTAACCAAATTGCTGCACTTCAGAAGTATAATCTACTATTGCATTACCTGAGGCTCCACATGGCTAATGTATCATCCCCTCGGCTTTGATCAGTATATAATCCTCCTGCCCATTTCTCAGACTTGTTATAAGGTGTCACCCACACATTGTACTTGGTAAAACCTCCACGGATTTGTGGGTAATCGTCGTCGCTTAACAAGGGACCTGTTGCAGATCCTGGGATCAGACAGTAGCCTATTTTATTCCCTAGCTTAGTCTTCTTGTTGGGGTTCACTACTACCATTTCAAGGGCTCCTGAACCTAGCTGAATCCTTGCATCCGACTCAGTTTTAGCTGTTTCACTAACAACTTTCCAATAACTCTTTCTTGGTGAACTTTTGTTGATCACGCGGCTAGTTTTTAAGTTATTTTTGACAAAGGAATTTTCATGACTGTCCACGTCTAAATCAAGGTGAAAAGTTAAAAAATGATCATGATATGCGCCTAAAGTGTTTTCTGCTATTAGTGTACCATAGGCTTCTTCCTTTATCTGGTCGTTGTGAGTGTATATCGATCCCCTTGCTTCAAGTATACCAGTTAATCCAACCTATGACAATGAATTTTGACGTAACTTTTAACATCATTTCTACACAAAAGTTGATACTTACTGTAGGCTACTAATAATAATTTGTTGTTTCATAAATCACAATTACTTACAGTGACTTTGATGCTGCCACTCTGCTTGAATTCATAATCAGTAATGTAATCATAGTTCCCTACAGTTGATACCATTCGCACCACCAGGCTCACCTCTCGTCTAACCTTTCTTATCTGCAGCTCGAAATTTTGAAATTAAAGAAAAGTAATCCCAAGCGCATTTTAAGCAAGAATAGTATATACTAACTTACCACTTTTCCGGGAATTGCAAGCTCTGTATGGCGCCACATGATATCTCCAGCATAACGTTCAAATATACAAATTACATTAGGCATTTTTCCTGAAGTACCATCTTGATAGATGAAGTATCCATCGAGAAACTTTGCATTTTCGGGGCAATCCTTTGATGGTTGAAGCTCTACAGTACAAAGACCAAATCCATATTCACCTGCATCCAAAAAGGTCCTATAGTACCAGTCTTCACTCAAATCCATGTATGGCACAAAAACTTCTGACACAAATCCTCTGTACAAGACACTTCTAAATTCTCCCTTGTCAACGTCAAAGATCGATGCTAGTGATATGACTATTCCTGCTCTCATATCGTAATCTACGTGGAACTTCCAGTCAGACCACCTAAATTCAGGAAAAAACATGTCATTCTCCAACAATGAACTGTTTTTTCTGTAAAAACAGAAGACATTAAGGCGTTTCGTCTAATCTTTACCTCACTGTGTTTCCATCTAGAGTAAAACTTGGTCCATCAGGCTGCACTATTTTTATTCCATCTAGTTGCAAATTGGAGTGAGCCCTCTGCTTTGGTTCCATGTAATCTGTCCCATTAGCTTTGGGGACCGGAACCATAAAACGATCAAGGTAACTCGTGATTTTCATTTGATCAAGAACAACAATTATTGTAATTCCCTCAATAGGTCTCATATAAAGATTAACTGTGCCATCTAAGTAATAACATTTGACTTTAACCATTCTGTTACTCTTCTTTTTCTCTCCATACCATCCAACAGTCAAGCTTTTGGCACACCACTTCTTTTAGATTTAGCCCCCTCTTTCTAATGGAGGATATAAATGGTGGATAAGCAAATGGTAACTTATCGGCAGCGTTCTGTTCTTGAAAGGTAAGCATTGGATAGCCATGTCCATCATAGATTTTATCTGATAAAATTGAATCACTCGATAAGTCTACGATGATTTCGTGTGTTTCTTGATCAATTCGAGCGATAACAATAGCTTGGCGGGGTGGAATATTCTTGGTGGGATGATTGGTTGATAGCCATGAAAGGACTAATGGTTTCTCTGGTTCATTTAGGCCAACATAATGAAAGGTTACATTGAGGAAAACATAGGACTTTTTGACTATGGTTTTTAGTTTAGTGAGTTCAGATAATGTGAGAGAGTCCAATGGATGGTTGTAATCAAGGGGGGATGATGATGATGATGATAATACTAATAATGTACTACTAACAAAGAAGAAAAAGAAGAAGAGGGAAATCTTGAAGAACAAAGGCATTGTTCTTGCATGGTACATGACATGTACTACATGTTCAGCCCAATCACATGTACTAAATATATAGACAATTTAGGAAACTAAGTGCATAAAATCATCAATAAAGTAAGCAAGTGGGGAATGATATTGTGGACAATCCTGAAGCACTTGCCATCTCAAGGTTCCTAAAAACTATGTTACTCAGACTCTTCAAAAATGTTTACGGGTGCGTGTTGGACCCTCCAAAAATAGTGCATTTTTTGGAGGATTTGACACGGGTGCATCGATATTTTCGAAGAGTACGAGCAACATAGCCTATAAGTAATAGTGTAATTGGTATTTCAAGGCATCAGCCGCCGAGGCGAATCCACCACGTTGTGTGCAGGTTCATGTAAATTCAATAGCTTTTGCTCAAACTCTATATATGTATTAAAATATTCATTAATTATTTATAAATATTTGAGTGTGGATTAGTTATTATTGCATATTAACTTGAAGTGGTTGCGTCTCGGTAATTATCGAGAGTATCTCAAATAGGGCAATGAGTTGGTTGTTAGAATGAATGAATGAGGTCGCCGTTTTGCCCAAGAAACTCATAAACTTCAAATCATAAATCGACATCTACATCAGGCAACAAGCTAGAGTGTTTACTTAGAAAAGTTGAGTGTGGTATGTGAAAATTGTACAAGGTCATTCTCCACGTCAAATTATGAATAGTTTTTATGACTTTGAATACTACTAAAAATCACTATTTTTCTCATTAAAATTTTCATTGAAAAATGTTCAGTAGTTATTCTCACATATATATTGATTGAATCGGTGGAAAAAAAATTAGTAATGTTTTCATACAGAAAAATTAGAAAGTTCCTCATTATTTCAGTGAGAATCTGTTTCTCACCATACATTTTTCCATTGAGCTGATTCGGTGAGAAATAAATAGAAAAATCATGTTATATAACACAAATTTTCCACTAATTCACAGTAAGAAAAACCTTTATTTCTAGTAGCGAAAATTTAAACTATACATTTAATAATTCAGATGCACCTAGACATGATGAGTCCGTAGTTGCTACATGCAAGGAAAAACACATTAAAATGATTCTCCCGTACTACGTTGTTTGTTACTTTATGTTTTTTATGCACAAAAGATATTCTATTAGGTAAAATTTTCTATCATTCAATAAATATCAACAAACAGTAAAACATATTAAACATTCATTGAATCTTATTTACACGTAAGAGCGTAATAAATAAATTTAAATATCTCTATTATAGAAGTGTTACTTACGATTTTCAATATATAAACATTTTATTAAAAACTATTGAAAAATTAAAGTCCAAATTGAGATGAAAATTAGATGATTTGACCTCTCGTACTTCAAACTTCATCATTCTCTTAGAACAAAGGAAATATATGAAAGATTTAGTATATGTATTTTTGGAGAGATTTGCACAAATAAGATCATTTAGTTTCGTTGTTTAAATTTTGTCCATATTTTAGGAATTTGTGCAAAAAACTTGGAGGATCATAACTTTCAGTCTTTCACAAACGAGCGAAAGAATAGAACGTTATTCACAAATTATGTTTAGCAGATTATAATTTAAGTATAATCGTCATTCTATCTATCTTGTTAAATTGTTCAAAAGTTTTATCAAATAAGCGAAACTTGCTTGTGTGATTCAGTTTTCCATAAGTTTTGTCGGACTAGTAATACTTGTTATTATCGTCATCTACCTATATTGTTAAACTGTTCACAAGTCTTGACAAATTAACATAACTAATTTATATTATTTAATTATTCATAAATTTTGTCAAACCAACAAGACTTTATACACTCTTTATTCTACCCAACTTATTAAATTAATTGGCAATAAAAAATAGAGATAGAGAACTAGGAGATGGAGAGTGAAAATCGAAAATCGAGGAGATGCATTTAAAGTTGATTTAAAGCAGATAAATTTGCAAAAATAAAAATAAAAACTCTTGGTATAACTTAAAACGGGTTCTGAAATCAGCTATCTATGCATGTGAATTTTTTGTCGGTTATTCCTTTTGTGATAATTATTTAATTAAAAAAATGAACAAATTGAAAATCTTATAAGCAAATATTAGATCATGGTTTAAAATATTGTAAGCTATTGTAAGTTAAAAGATAGTCTGATGATATATTGTCTTTATAAAGTTGAATAATATATGAACAAATATTAGATTAGAGTTTAACGTTTTTCGGATGGTAGTTTTTCAAAGGCTATATTTACATAATTTTTTAAAAGGAAAAAGGCTCAAATATGCCATCAAACTATTAGAAATGGCTCATTTATGCCGTTCGTTAAAAGTTTGGCTCATCTATGCCATCGCCGTTACAAAATAAGTTCATTCGTGTCATTATTTTTTAACAGTATTTTTGCAAAACTATTTTTACCACGCGACCTCTTATTAGAGATTCACGTCACTAAATTCAAATCAATCAATATTAACTCAAAAATTAAATTAAAAATTGGACCCATTAAAACAAAACTCAACTCACACCCTACCCAAAATATATTCTCATATAAATTACTGAATTCCAAACTTCAACCTCTAGCCAGTCTACAAACTTTCTGGACAAAAATGCATAAACGGGATTGGGAGGATCTATACACAATTGACGATAGCAAGAACTATAGATTTGTTGGGTTAGGGAAATGGGGTAGGGTGTGGGTTGGATTTTATTCTAATGGATCCAATTTTTGATTTTATTTTTGAATTAATATTGATTGATTTGGATTTGGTGACGTGGACCTCTAATAAGAGGTCACGTGGCAAAAATGATTTTACAAAATTACTGTTAAAAAATAATGGCACAAATAAAGCTGTATTGTAAGGGCAATGATATAAATAAGTCAATTTTTTAACGGATGTTATAGATAAGTTATTTTTAATAATTCGATGACATATTTGAGTCTTTTCCTTTTTTAAAAAATTAGTAACAAAAGAGACATTTATGTAGATTAACTATCCGTGCACTTCCCCCTATATTGCAGAAAATTAGACCCAAATTTTTTTAAAATGGGTGGTCTTAAATTTTTAACACCCACTTGTTCTCCTGAGAAAACCTTTAAAGTTAAAAATCGAAAATTTTGCCCATGAGACAAAACTTGCTAAACTTGAAAGTTTGACCATGAGACAAATAAGTCAAAAATTCAAGATTACTCACTTTCAAGATCATATAAAGAAAAATTACATAACATGGCAAACATATATGCCTAATTACGCTCCATAGCAACAGTTTATTTTAATTATATTTCGCAATAGAGGGTTTAAAACTATTGCTATATACAATACAAATTTGTATACAATTTGTATACATATACAATACGAATTATATTTGTATGCTGAGTTTCTAACTCAACTCTATTTATATTTGTACGTTGAAATTATACAATTACTATTGAAAATATTGCTACGAATTATAATTAGGTAAAGTGTAGCTATGAAGGCCTGATTAAGTTTTTACTAGTCGTTGTTTGTGAAAGCTCCTCTTTTGGTAAATCACCCCCATTATTGGCTAGGAATCCAAAAATTTCAACCTTGGGCTACTTTCTTCCCTGGCCCAAACCCACATGCATTTAACTACTGGTTATGACCCGACCCGACCCGACCCGACCCGCCTTCACGACCCTTCTTGGTCTCTCGAGAAGGTCTAGAACATGTTGGCACTTGGCCATTTCATTCTGTCCTCCTTCTTGTAGCACCTAATAGAACTTTCTGGTTCTCTTTCTCATTTGCTCAGCACTTCTCTATAATCTCTCTCTCTCACTCTTTTTTCTCCACTCCACTCTTCACCTTCTCAACACCAATATTCTTGGCTCACTCTTAAGTAAGTCTCCACTCTCTCTCTCTCTCTCTCTCTCTCTGCTCTTCTAGTTTGTGTGGTAAAACTGTGATTTTATTATGCATTTTCTTGAGCTTTAGTAGACACCCTTTTGTTTAAAACTCATCACAACTGAAGAAAGAATTGTTTTTTCATTAGGTTGTTTTGTTTGTGTGGTTGCTTAATTGATCAATGTTGGTTTATCTAACTGCAAGCTTCAGTTTTTACTCATGTGGGGTTGATTATTATAGTAATTTTATTATTATTTCATCTCCTTAGTCTACTTAATCACAAACGAAATAGGTCGATTCAACTTTGGAGGGCACTGAATGTTTCTTGAGCTTCTATATTTGATTAATTTCCTATCCTTTATTTAGTGATCAGTTTTCCTTTAAAGTAATTGGAATTAAATAAGAAGTTAAGAACATTTACATATATGGTGGTCGGAATACAGACTGCAGAAAAAAAATATGGTGTATCCGGGGATGAGAAGTACTAAAGTTGGAATTTTGTCACAAGCTGTTATCTTTCCTGTTTATACAATGAAATACTTCAAGATAGAAGTGATTGAGCGCTCGTGTTGTAGCGTAGTTCGTTATCTTGTATGTATATCCACCAATTAATGTATGCATATTTTTTCCAAATTTTCAAGTAAGAGTATACTATCTAGAAAATGTCCTTATATTAGACTGCAAATCTAGGTCATAAGTTCTAAATTACAATGAAATTCAACATTTTGTTAGTTCGTGTCATAGCGTAGTTCTATAACTCGGATTTTATGTACCATTGGATGAACTGCTGATTTTGATCCCAAAAGAAAAAAGACGAGGTAGCTACAACTAGCCCGTGAACAACCAACCATCGTATCTAGAAAATGTATAGGTTCGATCTATAGTCGTTAGGGCCTCCTAAAACGATCTACTAAATTCACCGACTTGTTCAAGCATGAGAAACTTTGAGCAGTAGAGGCAATTGTCTTGATATCAAGAGACAAACTTTCAGTTATTAAGAAGCAGTACATACTTATTGTGCTATTATATTTAATGCTTCAGGATGTTTTTTGCTTTTGTTTTACTAGAGTAAGCATGGTCATTAAGCTTCAGTTGATGGTGAGGAGAAGCCTTAACAGATTATAATTCAGCTTAAAAATTTAAGAAACAAGGGAAGAGTCAGCTCGTGACTCGTGAGACGTACGATATCTATAGACCCCATGAGAGATTAATTTCTGTTTTCTTGCTCTTTTTGTATCTGTTTGTGTGAGGAGGACGGATAGTTTCATTGGTCTTTGATGAGCATGATAAATGTTATGTGATCATCTTCTTATAAGGAAGATGAAGTGGATGAAATGTGATATTTCTTTTCTATCAGTTGAATCAGCAAATATGTATATATTTTTAATGCAGGAGTTCCTTAATCTGTATTCATGGCTGAACAAGCATACACTGTGGTATCCGACAGCGAAACAACCGGGGAGGAAAAAACTTCATCAGCGTTCCCTGAGATAGCAATTGGGATCGACATTGGTACATCTCAATGCAGTGTGGCAGTTTGGAATGGATCTCAGGTGGAGCTCCTTAGAAACACGAGAAATCGGAAATTGATGAGATCATATGTCACCTTCAAAGATGAGGTCCCTGCTGGTGGTGTTAGTGATGAACTGGCTCACGAATATGACATGTTGTCTGGAGCTGCAATCTTCAACATGAAACGTCTGATTGGTAGAGTCGATACAGATCCGGTGGTTCATGCCAGCAAGAGCCTCCCCTTTTTGGTTCAAACTTTAGATATCGGTGTCAGGCCATTTATTGCTGCCCTAGTGAACAATATGTGGAGGTCCACTACTCCTGAAGAAGTTCTTGCTATCTTTCTGGTTGAACTAAGAGCTATGGCTGAAGTTAAACTGAAACGTCCTGTGAGGAATGTGGTTTTGACAATCCCGGTATCATTTAGCCGATTCCAGTTGACCCGAATTGAACGAGCCTGTGCCATGGCGGGGCTTCATGTTCTAAGATTGATGCCTGAACCAACTGCAGTTGCTCTGTTATATGCTCAGCAGCAACAGCAGTCTGCACATGAAAATATGGGTAGCGGGAGTGAAAGAATAGCGCTTATATTCAATATGGGTGCTGGGTATTGTGACGTAGCTATAACAGCTACAGCAGGTGGTGTTTCGCAGATCAAGGCCTTGGCTGGCAGCACGGTTGGAGGTGAAGACCTACTTCAAAATCTGATGCATCACCTCTTACCAAACATGGATGATCTATTCTCAAGCCATGGAATTGAAGAAATAAAGAGAATGGGGTTGCTTCGAGTTGCCACCCAGGATGCCATCCACAAACTCTCAGCCGATATGAGTGTCCCAATTGATGTTGACCTGGGAAATGGAACAAAAATATCTAAGGTTCTTGAGAGGATGGAGTTTGAAGAGGTGAACAAAGAAGTCTTCGAGAAATGTGAGGCTCTGATAAAACGTTGCTTGCAAGCTGCTAAACTAGAAGCAGAAGATGTACATGATGTCATAATTGTTGGTGGCTGTTCCTACATTCCAAGGGTTCGGAACATTGTAAAGAGTATATGCAAAAGAGAAGAGCTCTATTCAGGCATGAACCCGCTGGAGGCAGCTGTACGTGGTGCAGCACTGGAAGGAGCGGTAGCTTCGGGAATTAGTGATCCATTTGGGAATTTGGACCTGTTAACCATTCAAGCAACTCCTTTAAGCATTGGCATTCAAGCTGATGGAAGCAACTTTGTACCAGTTATTCATCAGAACACCACAACACCAGTAAGGAAAGAACAGATTTTCACTACCGTCCATGATAACCAAGCTGAAGCATTGATTCTTGTTTACGAAGGCGACGAGAAAACCGTGGAAGAGAACCATCTCCTAGGCTACTTTAAGATCAGAGGAATACCTCCAGCACCAAAAGGCATTCCGGAGATTAATGTGTGCATGGACATTGATGCTTCTAATGTCCTGAGAGTCTTTGCTGGCGTAATGGTGCGGGGGACTCAGCGTCCTCCTATGCCTTTCATGGAAGTTAGGATGCCTACAGTTGATGATGGACATGGCTGGTCTGCTCAAGCTCTGCATAAAACATATGGCTCTACTTTAGATTTGGTAACAGTGCAGAAGAAAACACAGCATTGAGATTGCTGAATAGATGATAAAGCAATGAGTGTTAAAGTAGTGAAAAATGTGGTAAACTGTTTCTTGTAAATATGTGTCTTGAGTTTTACACCTGCTGGAGAATAATCTTGGTTGCGAGTGTTGAGAATAATGGTTATAGTAACTGTTGTAACTTTGTCCCAGAGAATTTAGAATTTCATATTTTCCATCTATGCTCTTTTTCAAAATCATCAGTCAGTTGTTGGCTTTTAAATAATTTAATTGTGTGATTAACCTATTGTATCATATTATGTTAGTTCAATGTTTGTGAATTGAGATACTTTTTTCTGTGAGTCGAGCACATATTTCCTTGGCATCGGCTGTGAGTAAGTTTTTACCATTTTTTGGGCGTTCAACGTATATGGCTAACTTCAATTAGTTTGAAATTGAACTTCTTTGATTAATAGATTGATTTAGATGGAAATCATGGGCACATCTGCTGAATCAAATGCTATAAGCTACCATTTGTTTTTTGTAAGTGCAAATGCAGAAATCTTTCATGTAAAGTTGGCTGTCTAGAACCACAGCACTTCTAATGAGACAAGACAAACAAGTGTTACTTTTACTAAGTGGAGGTGCAAATATTTAATAAAAGTTCAGGAAAAGTTATTCTCTAGGTATTATTGGATGAGAGTGCTCACCAGTTATCGAAAGGAAAAGGCGCAAAAAATCTTGAAGGTCCTTTGGGCTTTAAGCGCAAAAGGGCAAAATAAAGCGTGAGGTTTAATAAAAAAAGTGCAAAGGGAGAAAAAAATACAAATATATAGATTTAGTCCAATACAAATAATTATAAGCATGAATGACAAATATATGAAAAAAAAAATTGAAAAAAAAAATTACGATAAAGTGAAATATCAATTGTTCAGTGTCAGTGTCACCTCTTCAGAAGAGGCTCATTAACAAGGAAAGGTATGTCTTAGAACCTTGATGACGACACTAAAGTGCACATGAAGCGAGGAAGCGCTCAACACGTTTTGAGCCTCGCTTCAGGGCTTGAGCGGCCCTTTGATAACACTGGTGCTAACCTTAAAAGCCAGCAAAAGAAAGGGAAAATGAAAAAAATCAAATGGCAGCAGCTCAAATGTTCCAAACTGAATTTACTGCTGAGGCCATGAGAAAATGCTTAAAAGGCCTAAACAAGCAAACCAGTTAAGACTTAAGAGAGACAACATATCCACCAGATACTCAAATTGTATCAAATTGTATAAATTTGCATATCAGAGAAGTTAATGACACAGCATATAAAATTACATATACTTGATTATTGAAAGTCTGGAGTATAAATGATCAATGATTCAAGACTCTTCGCCATTAAGCTTCTTACACTGAATAGAGGTAACACAAAAATGAAACGTCTTACAGAAAGAGCCGTAGACCTTCAGTTATGTATTATTGCCAGAGGACAATACCGGATGGCTGGTGAAAAATGATCTCTACCCGAAGATCACCAGACTTCAACTAACAAAACTAAGAAATGAATGGTGAAATATGTTTGCCAACACAAGATTGCATAGCGATTGCCTTCAAGAAATGTATGCAACTATTCAAGCATGTACTTCAGTGGAAAGCACCAGCTTTCATTTACACAACCATCAAATTTATGTTTATCAATAGCATTCCATTTCAGTGGTACCTCAAAGGAGTATACCTTCAAATCCCTGAACTAAGAGGACAAAACCAGATATCATTTCTTGCACTTGTAGATCTAATAGTAGACCAGCTCGACTCAAACTGTCGAAAGTATGCAATGTCCTTAGTTTCCATGTTCATGATCTCACAGCAAGTTACAGTAAGAAGTTTAAAATCAGCAACAAAGTAGTTTATCAGAAGAGTTCTCAGCTTCCATGAGGATGATCTATTGTATATCACGAACTAGATTTACTAATACATTCACATTTCACCATGCAAAGTAACCTTTACTAATAACTTTAGCATGTATTGAAATTAGTTGCATATGCAATACCCTTCCATAGGAAAGTTCAATCAAGATTTATTTTCTTTCTATTTTTACTTAGAAGCTGCTTAACAATTTTAATGACCCTATGTTCTTTAACTTCATGATTTACTAAGCTAAACAGAAGTCCAAAGATAACAACCTCAAAAAGTGCAATCAATATAAGCACAGATCCACAGGATTTTCTTAAGAAAGAAGAGAAACACACACACACACACACCAAGAAATAGTATGGTTCCCGCAGAAATATTAAGAACTGAAAAAAGAAAATCTAGGCCAAGTACCTGAAACTTTTCTAGAGCAAGCAAGTCAGTAATCCCTTCTCTACCTCAACAATAAACTCGAACATAGTCAAGGTGCTAATAACAATTACAAATTCTTTTGCATAGGTTACTCACTAATTTCGGCTTATACAAAGTTATGATGTTAGACACTACCATCATGATGAGCTTCATTGAACAAAATTATTGATTAGTCGCTAATGATGTAGATTTGTTTGCATATACTTGAAGGAAAGTTCCACTCTATGGACATAATTATTATTCATAATAGTAGATAACAACCATGAATCAAAAGAAATTGACTCTTTAACAAAACGAAACGTAAGATTCAAGTAATAATCATAGCACATGAAGAGACAAAAAAGGAAGTAAAAAGCAAAAAAGTATATTCATTAGAAATAACTCAAATCAGGTTCACAAACAAGATCTTAAAAAATTAATCTTTTTTGGGAAATACTGGAAGAACACTCAACTACTCGTTCTTCCAAACATACAAAACCAAAGAAAAACCCAAACCAGGTGATTTGGAATTGCTCAAAGTACTCTCTGTGTAAGGCCAAGGCATCACAGAGAGATCAGATAAGGTTTGTGTAGTCCACAACTTCTCAGCTGATAAACAAGTTTGAAACATGAACACTGCATTTCCAAAATTGCTACCGAACAACCAATTATGAACATCCCAAAAGACTTCAACAGGGAGTCCATCAATTAAAACAGTGTAGTTACCGCGAAACTTCCAGCGCAAATGCTTCACTTGCATTACAGTCTTGGAATCGATACGGACCAAAAGACAAGGATCATCAATGACATTAGAGTCACACTCAATTGTAATGTCATGAATTGGGCCAGTATAACAAAATTGAGCCTTAGTACCAAACACCCTCTTCCCAAATATGTGTTCCCTCTTGGAAATAAACATTGCATTTGAAAGAGGGGGAGTTGCATTACTCTTCTTGAATGCTTCTTTCCTCAGATCCCCAATAGCCAAAACCATCTGTCCCTTACACACTACAGCTAAATAGTAACCTTCAACAGGTTCTGGCGCAGATCCAAATTTGGCCAGGGAAAAGTCCCAATGGATGTCAATTTTACAAGAATTAACTTCTAAAGACCTAGACCCTTTTCTTTTGGAGAAAAGAGAAGGCTTTACATCAACTTTACAGAGACATTGATGAGACATATCATCAATTTCAACACTAAGGCAGTGACCCATCAAACTTTTGGTCCAAACAACTGTAACCAGACAAGATTTCCCCAGTAATTTACACTGATAAACACAGGTTACTAAATTCTGTGGGGTTTTAGTCACACCAACACTTGAACAAGAAGCATCAGCAACTTGAACCCCATTTTCACCAAAACAAGATGGGAAATCCCTCATTTTTTCTCTGCTCAGAACAATCAAGAAAACACACAAAAGATTGTTTGTTTAAACACCCTTAGTCAAAAAAAGAGCACACCTTGAACCCCATTTTCACCAAAACAAGATGGCAAATCCCTCTTTTTTTTCTCAGCACAATCAAGAAAGCACACAAAAGATTGTTTCTTTAAACACCCTTAGTCAAAAAAAAACACAACTTGAACCCCATTTTCACCAAAACAAGATGGGAAGTCTCTCTTTTTTTTTCTCAGCAGAATCAAGAAAACACACAAAAGATTGTTTCTTTAAACACCCCTGGTCAAAAAAAAGCACACATTTTCCTCCCCCCTCAAGATTCCACTTTGTGGGTACTGAAACAACTGAAATATGAAAGGGAAAACAAGAAAATCAAAAAGGGTAAGTGAAGCAGCATACCAGCATGAACTTTGTACCTTAAAAAAGCTCTGAACTTTGTGTAAATTGTTCAGAGCTTTGAAGCAGGGAGGAGGAGGAGGAAGAGGGGGTTGTGTGGAGTTGTTTAAAAGGTGGGGTATGCTTTAAGAATTGAAAGGGAAATGGGGGTGCATTGTTTATAAAGTACCAAGGAATCCACTGTTGTAAAGAAGGACAAGATATGCTTTAGATTAGAACCAAATTTTGCGGTGGTAAAAAGGTGAAAAGATTAAGGATTTGTGGGGGCAAACGTTTGAAAAAGAATATTGAGTTAATTAAAAGAAAAAAAAAAAAAAAAACTTTTTTTGGCAAATGAAAACATTACCTTTATATTGTTTGTGTTCCATGAATGAAAAGGAAAATAGAACACTAAAGAAAATAGAGAGATTTATGAACAATAAGAAAATAGAGAGGTTATTTTCGGTAAACTAAAAGAAATTTATGTATAGTATATACAAATATATATAGTACTCTGTTCATCTCAATTTGTGTGATAGTATCTCGGCACGAAGTTTAATATTGAAAGAAGAAGTTTTGAAATTTATAATCAAAAGCAAATTGGAGATATTTGTGAGTATATAAATCATCTCAGCAAAATTAAAATAAAAAATTTAAAATTAAATTATTAATACTAAATATAGAAAGTTATCATTTCTTAGGTTGATTAAAAAAGTGTCACATAAATTAAAATAGGAAGTATCAAAAACACCAACTTAGATGAATTAAACCTTTTTTTGCAAATTATAATATGCTAAATTAAGATTATTTTTTTTAACTATAGGTATTTTTTTTTAGTTTGTTTCATTTAGATTAAGATAAAGCTAAAAGATGGTCAATATAAACTAATGTGTAAATATAAAAAGTCTATTATCAGTAGTTTATGGAGATATTTCTTAAACAAGAAATAAGTATGGAAAATAATATATAAGAAATCATATTGGCAGCACACGAGTATATTATTTAAAATAAATTTTACCATTTTTGTGACATCACATGCTTTTGATACTTTTTGACTGATAAAATGTCGTAATTTGATCATAGGTTTGCGAGATGGTTTTCAAAAGAAAATTTTATACTGTATAGTCGTTCTTGCACCATTAAAATAATAATACAAAAATATATATAGTCTTATTAGTATTGTATAAAAATATAATATTTATTGATTGTAATTATTTTAATCGTGCGGTTGAATATGTTTAAAATCTTTTTAAAAAAACAAATACAATTCATTTTAGAAATAAGGAGGGAAGTGGGGGGCGGCCGGAGGAGGGGGGGGGGGGGGGACAGTGAATTTTTCTTGTCATTTTGCTGCAAATAGGAAATAACCTACACAGGCAAATTTCTTTTTCAACCTTCTTAAACATGAAAATCTTTAAAAAAAAAAAAAAAAAAAAGCATATTAGGTACAGAAAAAGAAAAAAAACTAGAGAGCCCATCACGTGATAAGGAAACTGTACATATTGGAAATTTGGAATATGAACACTTTAAATATGTCCATATTTTTTTTTAGGATAAGGAGGGGTTGATTTTAGTTTAATTCCAAAATATCATTCTGTTTTGTGGTAACAAAATTACAAATTCAAATTGCAATGTTTACGTAAGTTTGGTTCTTTATTTCTTACTTTTTTGCTAATTATGTTTGAAATAATTCTCATATTTTGACTTTAATTTAGGGTGTGTTCGGTTTGAAGTAAATTTTTTGTCATGGATTATGTTGTTGTTTCTTTAAAAATATTTTCTAAAGAAATAAATGAATCTTTTATTTATATTTTTATGTTTGATATGTAAGAAAAAATATTATTTTAAATTTTTTATATATAATTTAAAAAATGCGATGGGAGGTGGGGGTGGGGAGAGGGCTACCGGCGACGGTGAGGGTAGGAGTGAAGATGAGATTTGTTGGAGGGTTGGGATGACGAAATCAATGTGAAATTTCACTTGTGGAATTTGTTTTCTCTATTTTCATTAGGAAAATTATTATTTTTATTTAAAAAAAAATTATATTTGTTAGAGAAAATAGTTTTCAAAAAATTTAATCAATCGAGCATGAAAAGATCAAAAAATAATTTTCCTCCGTATCGACCACACTCTTAATTTTATTTAATTTTCTTTTGGTGTGAAACAAGAAAAAGATAAATGCCTACCAAAGGAAAGAAAATAACAAAAAGGTCCTTCATATTTAGAATAGATATTAGATTAGATATATAAGAGTCTTGTAATTATGATCCTGAATAGTTTTGACCTTTACATTTTGTTAAAAGTGAGCACTTTTGATTTTCTTTCACATATTCAAACAAATCCTGTCTGTTAGATTTGAAGAGATTTGCGGGAAAAAAGCTTTTGCTCTAACAAAACATTAAAAAAAGTCTCGTCAAATCCTACCAATTGCAACATAAAAAACTACACTAAACACCAAAAATAATATAAATTGCACATAAAAAAGTTACACTATATTAAAAAAAAGAAGATAAAAATAGCCTAAACTACAAAAAAATGTATCTTCACATGTGAGTTCCTACTAATATTTGTACCCATAATTTTCAACAAATCTAAAGAAATGGAGATAAAAAAATGCTCACTTTTGATAAACTTAAAAGAACCAAAATTACTCAAGAATATATTTAAGGAATTACTTTAAACCTGTTCCTAAACATAAAGGGTTGGTTTTGTCATTTTTTCACCAAGGGATATTACAACCTTTAGAGGTCGTTTGTTTGGGAACAAGTTATCCCTGGATAATTAATCTTAGAAATAGCTATCCCAGGATTAGTTATCTCACCATGTATATGGGATAATTTATCCCATCACTATGGTATAAATGGTGGGATAAATAATCCCGAGACTAACTTATACCTCCAACCAAACGCAGAATAAAATAATCCTGCATTTTATCCCTGGCCTATTATACCTTATACCTCATACCAAACAACCCCTTAATGAATCAGCTTTACATGTTTTTTTAGGCTAGGTAATTGGTTCAACCTTGGTAAAGGTTGATTAAATCAAGTCTTAACCCAATTTTGCATAAAGCTTGAATTATCAATCTTAACTAACAATTTAATAAAGATAATTTATCAAAAACAACCTTTTTACCCTATAAAAATAGAAATAAAGTTTGCGTACATTGTACTTTATCTAAACTTTACTTATAGAATTATACTGAATGTGTTATTATTGTTATATTAAACAAGACAAATTGTTATTATTAGGATGAAATCCCAGGTTTTTGTGTCAAATATCAAGGGAAGAATTAAAGATGGATGGAATAATGGTCCAAAAAAATATCTACAAGAAGCTAAAAATGGAATGGTAGGTTATTGGGAAAATTAAATGAGTCCAGCTATAAATTTGGAATATGAAAGTGAAGTCCATGTGCAAAAAAAAAAAAAAAAAAAAAAAAAAAAAACAACCCTAAGTGGAACAGACAGGTAGCTTGGGTATTTAATGGTGCATATGTTAC
The DNA here is from genome assembly GCA_003996215.1 of Jaltomata sinuosa. Lineage (NCBI taxonomy): Eukaryota > Viridiplantae > Streptophyta > Magnoliopsida > Solanales > Solanaceae > Jaltomata > Jaltomata sinuosa. Next base: position 1,374,522 of record QJPP01007185.1, on the reverse strand, counting down.
TGGTAATAAATAATTACTAACTAATTATACTATGAAGAAGGGTTGTTTGGTTGAAAAATAAGTTATGCCGAAATTATAATGACTACTTATAATACAGAGATTAAATGTGAAAGAGTCTAGAAAAAGGGCAGTTTTCCATTATAGTGTTTTATCCTCAGATTAAGTAATCTTGCAATGTAGGATAGACATTAGAACAATATCATAATTGTGGTATAAATTAATTTTGAGATTGTCAATTTCAAATTTGAAAATTCAACTAAATACAAAATAAAATAATTTTATATTTCATGTTAAAATTATTGTCCGTTATTTCACCGATCAAACGATCCTAAAAGAATTACTCCTCACAATTAAGTACGGGGTTGGAAAACTTTATTGGGAATTGATTTGTATATCCCTATGAAAAATAAGAGAATAATTTCAAGACATAAAACTTAATAGGTGCACTTTGTATAATGAGAGCTTGATAACTAGTTAGAGTAAAAGTTGATTTTTCTAATAAACAATAATATATTCAGTGTAATTTCTTAAGTAAAATTTTTTAAAATTATTATATTGTAAATGTTATTGTGTTGTGTATGAGAAGAAAGATCTTCCATTTATAAAAGTTTAAAATTTCTCTTCCAAAAATAATAATATATAAGAGTATTTTTTCTATCAAATAAACATTTTCGAAGTAAAATACAATTATAGAGTAAAATTCAAATAAAGTAAAAAATTTGGGACAAATCTTCTTTTAGTTTGAATTTTCTGGTAAAATAATCTTGATCTTTGTTCTTTACATAATTTTCATCACTGCTGCTTGCCTTGATTTAAAAATTGATATATTAAAAATAAGCATAAATTAACAATATTGAAGCTCTGTATTAAAAGTAAGCAGAGTTGAAAGTCAAACTCATATTTAAAAGTAAGTATGAGTTGAAAAATGGAGTCAAGTGTTAAAATTTAGCATAGGTTGAAAGTTGAAGCTCATGCGTTAAAGTAAGCATGAATTTGAAAATTGACTTCTGTTATAAAAATGGAATAGCAGGATCGTTCAAAATATGGTTGAAAAATTCATATTCGCATGTAGCACTCTACGCAAAATCTTCATTATCATGAAATTGGTATTATTTGTACCCCCCTTGAATATGTCTTCAACCTCATCAACTATTGACTCTGATACCACTTGTTGGGATCAAAATAATTTGGGTGTGTCATGCGAAACCCAGAACTTGCAAACCATAGCGGCTAGCTATAAATCAGACGACAAAGAAAACTATTCTAAAAAAAATGATATTGGGAGAATAATCTCCCCCTAAACATGATTCTTTAAACAACTACACTGTGAATGTTATCGTGTTGTGTGCGAGAAGAAAATATTTTTTATTTATAGAAGTTCAAAACTTCTCTCTTCCAAAATTAGAATAGATATAAAAGAGTCCTTTTCTACCAAATGAACTTTTTCCTTGAGAAAAATCTTTCTAGAGTACTAAAACACAATTATGGTGATTATGGACAAACCCTAACAACAACTAGATCACACTGCTCGATCTACTGACCTTCTACCCTAATTCTTGACCTTCATATCCTCCTATCTAGAGTCGCGTCCTCGATAAGTTGTAGGTGAGTCATGTCATGTCTAATCATCTCTTCCCAAGTCTTCTTCGACCTACTTCTATCTCTCCTTCTACCCCCTAATATATAGACAACCTCTCACACCTTCTCACTAGAAAACATATATACATCTTCTTTTTACATGTTCAAATCATCTCAACTTTGCTTCTCTCGTTAACTTAAAAAGTTAGTATTTAGTTTTCTTTTCTTTTAGGCTGTTTAGCTTAACTTTATATAGTTCCTGTGCTAGACAGGACACAAACTAACGTAAGAAAGAAACAAAATATCTTTCGAACATGATGTTTTGCTTGAAAATGAAAAGGGAACATTCGGTTGATAAGTTAAATGCTTTGCTATTCATTCACATGATCCTCATGAAATCATGGGTAAGCAAAGGACCCCAATATAAAGTACTATTTCAAACATATAAAGATATAGGTACATATATAATATAAATAAATAAAGGATTTTAAGTAAGCTTTATATATATTTTGACAATAATAAGATGTACAACATTAAGGAACTTTGATAATGCACTTTTTGTGGTTGTAATTGGATGTCTATATTATTATCCAAGTTACCAACTCATACTTTATAAATATTATTACATATATTCTCTTAATTAGCCCCGCTGTAAAATAAAAGAATTACCTATAGTTGGTTTTTAAGTAACTCGGTAGAGTAAAATTCTTAAAAAGAAGAAGAAAGAAAAGTGTCAAATTGTCGCAATACTATCAGTAATTGAGTAATTTTGCTCTTCGTTAATCAAACGAATATGAGAAAATAAGAAAACTCTTTTCAAAAAATGTTTTCCCCCATACCAAACACACCCCTAGTCTCACTTTGTCGTCAGGTAAAAAAAATTCATTTTTGCCCTTGACTCCTATATTGGAGCTTCAACTTAATCAAGATAATTTTAACTCATAGTCTAAAGTGTTGATGTATAACTATGGACCTTTTTTTCGAAGAATTTGGACCCTAGAGTACACTATCCACTGGAATTGTGTTAATGATAAGAGTAAATACGAGATGATTTACTAACGATATAAGGATGCACAAAACTAATTTTGACACTTTTCCTTATTAAAATGTCAAAACTATAAAACTTAAACTTGTGAACAAATAACCAAATAGATAAATGACATATATAAATCATTTTTTTTCTAAAAATAGAGGGAGAAAATAGAAATTGAAGAAAAAGAGATGTTGTGATAACTAGAGAAGCGTATGGTTAACACTAGCATGCAAGGATGAAGAAGGCAATGCGTGCAGGCAACAAAATTATGTGCAATATTTGCCCATTAATTCCATATTCCTACTATCTTTTATTTCTTATAAAACATCGAAAATTAAAAAGGATCGTTTGATTCGCAGATTAAATTATCCTGAAATTATAGTTTTAAAATTATAATCCATAGATTAATTTATTTCACTTGAAAAGTAGGATAAAATAAAAGTACAAGGTTTGATGAGATAAGGTGAAAATTAGAATTAAGTTTGAAATTAAATTTATATTTTATTTAATTAAAAATATAAATTTAATCATGAAATATTACATCTTATCCCATCCCATGAATCATACGATGACTATAAGAATAGAATCCAAAGAAGATTGTTTTTTAGTACTAAAAGTGTAGTGCATCATCAAGCCCTCTTTTCTATATTTCTACTCAAATGATGTCAAAACCACTTTTTCTTGTTTTCTGTTTTATTTACTTCATAGCCTGAAAAAGCAAATCAAAATTGGTGTAGCCCTACGTAACAGCTAGACATACCACATATCTATCTATATCTATATCTATTTATATCTATATTCCTTTCGTTTATTTTTAGTTGGCATGGTTTTTATTTTGAAAGTCAAACAATATGAAGTTTGATCAACATTTTAACATGTATTTTTTCATCATATTGATATGAGAAAAATTACAACTTATAGTAATATTCGTATAGTTTTTGAATATCTAAATTTCAGTTTTAAAATATTAAATTAATCTAATAAAATCACAAATATTGTTCATTGTTGATGCATATGAGTCCCTTACAATTCTTTACAAGAATAATAACAGTAACATTCATGTACCTGAAGCCTGTGAGTCTCTTCCACGTTCTATATTTATTGGACTTTTAAATCCAACATTTATTATTACATAAACTTATCAAAAATTGCATGAACATTAATTTACTTGTCAAGTTTAAATAGTGAAAAATTTATGCTAATTCAGTGGAGAAAGATATGCACATTTTACTTGTATCGTTTTCAATTATTATTTTTTGTATGCTTTCTTTATTTATTATCTATTGCATTCATGAATATGTTCTATTTGTTTATTAGAAATCAAAATCAGTTTAATTATTGAAAAACACATGTGTTTCGTTGGAGTTGGCAGTTGAATTTTTCTCCAAAGCCTCTGGATGGTTGAATATCGATGATGTTTTGTATTTACTATTTTTTTTCTTCATTTTTATAAGACAATAAATATCGTGACACTTTTTTTACCCCTTCCTAGGAGTTTTCACCCTTGCTCTCTTGGTGACTCGAACCCATAATCTTAGGAATGGAGGTGACGGATAATATTGTGACACTTAAATCAAAACTCACTTTTTTTTTGACAATTAATATTAACCGCCTCATTTTTACAATATTTGCTTAAAAATGTCAAGAATTTTTTTTTTGTTTCATTTATTGCAAAAGATGATAAATAAGTGCCGCAATAGACCCAATTTCTTGTAGAATTTGATTGAAAAAAAAATTTATTGTAAGTTGGAGTTGAATGAGCAAAGAGTTAACAAGATTCAAGTTGAGGAAGATTGGATCTATATGATAGGAAGTTGATATCATTTTTTACTACTACATATAATTATTACAACTTTACATGCAAAAAAAGAATCAAAATAACCTATGATTTTGACGTACTTAACTGTAATTTTTTTATATTTCATAATATTGTAAGAAGCTTAATAAAGTTTCTCCATTTTTATTATAGATCTCAATTGTTCTATTTCCTGAATTCTATATTACTACCACTCTCTTCGCGTATATTTTATATTATTTAATGAATAAAATATAAATGGTAAAATTAATATTATTAAATTCAACATTTGATAATAATTTAAAAAATTTATAATAATAATAAAGGACAAATGTGCCACGCACGTTTCCAAAGACTAGTAAATAATATATGGACAGACTATATATATGCATGGCCCCTTTACATTCTTGTTTTCTAGCCTTATGAAAATTAATACGTGCAAGTATAAAGAAAATTCTCATATATGTTATTACTAATAATAGGCGGAGTTTGGATTTCCGCTTTTAATCAAAGGTTCCGAATTCAATCATGGAATAAAAAACCTCTTGGCAATCTTTACTCTATTAAACCTCTTAGGTGTGAATTCAGATTAATTACGCTAGTAAATTCAATTAATATTTATGGTTAAACAACAATTTTCTTTTTTGAATATCATTATGTTTTTAAGAAATATTGAGTTTGTAAGAATATGATTATCTCCGCGGTCAAATTAATTTATGTACATGTCCAGAAGACCTTAATTAATGGGACATTTTCAACGTATATAATGTGCATCTATTATCATAAAAATTTGAATCCATCTCTATTACATGTAGAATATATATGTTTCCACGATTGCTGACCCAAAATAAATAAATAAATAAATGTGACCTATATACTGTCAAAAGCTTAAGCTTTTAAATTAGACGATCATTGTCTTCAATATTTTACAAGAACAAATAAAGTTATTGAATTTATGTATCGCTGATATCTTTATCAAAAATATTTTCAAGTGTTTGACTCAAAAAGAAAATATTTCAGCCTTTATGTGGGAGTCAGCGCCAAAATAATTAAGTACATAAATGTATTCTCTCGTATGTTAAAGATTTAAATTAGATGATACAATATATCACGAACACCTCAACATGCATATTATAAATAATATAACACATTGGCAGTATATTATAAGACCAAATAATATTTGAGACAATAAATGAATTATCTAGTGGCTGAGAGGATTGTAATGTGACCCTATATATTGATGGCCTTGATAAATTGATTCAAAAAATCATGTCTGCACTTCAGTTAACTGAATAATTGTAGTATATGTGACCTATAGAAAGATAAGCTTTTTTTTAATCATTGGAGACAACTTATGTAATCAACTATTGAAGTAGCTTATATTTCAAGTAATGCCCATAATTAGTTGTCCAACATTATTGATCAACAAGGTTTCAATACACAAAAGATTGAAAAAGAAGTTTGTTTTGCTTTTCCATACACACAATAAAGAAAAGCAGAAGCTTCTATTGTTGCATCAATTTAATTAATCCATTGGGAAAAAACAAACTAAAATAGGAATATTGAAAATGGACAAATGGATTCTCCTGATAGAGAAATGAGAATTAATGTGATTATCTAAAGAGCAGAAGCACAAGCTGGATTATTTTTTTGAGAAAAAGAAACAAGGTGTCACTTACTTTTCATTCATTTATTCCTTCTTTTTTTTCAAGACTCAATATTAGATAGCGAAATTTTAATCTCTCAATAAGAGTATCCTTTTTATTTTGTCTCTCCTAAATGAAGATTTATTAAATAAAAGTGCATTATCTCCAACCGTTTAAATCATGATTTCATATTGCATATTTAAATGAACCCTTAAATTAAAAATAAAAAAGAACAAAAAAAGTACATTTACCCAACCTCCCCCTCCCCCAACCCACTCAGTAAGACCTCATTTGTTTTCATTAAGATTATGCACATTTGAATGATTAATATGTTGTCTCTTTATCTGAACGTTGAATGATTAAGAGTGTTTGTTTTTCAACATCTGAATGTGTATATTTATTTATTTGTCAACATAATAAATATACAATTCAAATAAAAAAATTAATTAGATATAAGAAAAACATAAATTTAGTAAAATAAAATAAATATTTGAAAAAAATAAAATATTTATATTCGCTAATGATGGTGGAGATGGTTTTAGTGGTGGTAATGATTGGTGTTAGTGGCTAGTAATGGTGATGATGATGGTGATAGTTGTAATGTTAGAGGTGGTTGATGTTAGTAATTGGCGGTGTTAATGGTGGTAGCGGAAGGACGTGTGGTGATTGACGTTGGCGGTGGCGAAAAAAATGTGTAGTGATTGACGATATGTTGAAATTGTGGGGTCCATCCCATTTGGTTGCAATTGGCATGTGCCAATTTGCTTGGATGAAAATTGTTCTTGGGCTCCAAGTTTGCAATTTGTGGAGAAGAATTAAAAACTTCTCCTGTAGCATTCTTGGTAGCCAAGTACTTTCTCCTATAAAAGGAGATCTCTTTCACTTCTTTCATCACACCAAAACAAAGAAAGAAAGAAGAGTGAGGCATCACAGACAAGGTTTAAGAAATAGTCTGTGAGGAAAAATAGAGAGTGTGAACGATATTGTTGTGAGGTGGGAAAATCAAAAGAGGGTTATTTCTTTTGAGTGTGTAGTGGTCTTTGGAGTATTTTACTCAGACTTACAGTGTAAAATTCCTTACTATAGTGATATCAGTTGCTCCTCTCGGTCCGTGATTTTTCCCTTATTCAAAGGGTTTCCACGTAAATATTCTTGGTGTCATTATCGCTCTTTTTATTCTTGTTGATTAACCGTATTGTTGTGTTCCGCTTTTATTGCTTTTAATATCGCAAATATTATTTTTGTGGCAGGTTTATTCCCAACAACTGGTATTAGAGCACAAGTTCTGCTCATTCACGAAAATAAGTTTTTGCGGTTGATAGTACTATACTTGATAAAAATAAAATGTCCGGAGTAAAGTATGAGGTAGCAAAATTTAATGGTGATAGCGATTTCTCAACATGGAAGAGAAGGATGAGGGATTTACTCATCCAACATGGATTACACAAGGCACTAAGCGACAAATCTAAAAAGCCCGAATCCATGAAACTGGAGGATTGGGAAGAAATGGATGAAAAGGCTACTAGTGCAATCAGGTTACACTTAACAAATGATGTGGTCAATAACATCATCGATGAGGAGAGTGCATGTGGCATTTGGAAAAGGTTAGAAAATCTATACATGTCCAAAATGCTGACAAATAGATTGTACCTAAAGAAGCAATTGTACGCCCTATATATGAGTGAAGGTACAAATTTTTTGTCACATTTAAATGTGCTTCATGGACTAATCACACAGCTGGCTAACCTCGGAGTAAAGATTGAGGAGGAAGATAAAGTCATTTTGCTCCTGAACTCGTTGCCATCTTCTTACGATAATTTGGCAACAACCATCTTACATGGTAAGGATTCTATCGAGTTGAAGGATGTCATATCAGCTCTTCTACTCAATGAGAAGATGAGAAAGAAGCCTGAAAATCATGGATAGACTCTCATCACAGAAAGTAGAGGCAGGAGTCACCAAAGGAGTTCAAGTAACTATGGTAGATCCGGAGGTCGTGGAAAGTCCAAGGTCTGATCTAAATCGAGAGTCAAAAATTGCTACAATTATGATCAACCAGGTCACTTCAAAAGAGATTGTCCAAGTCTAAAAAGGGGCAAAGGTGAAAGCAGTGGCCAGAAGAATGACAAAAACACAACTGCCACAGTGCAAAACAATGATAATGTTGTTCTCTTCATAAATGAAGAAGAAGGATGCATGCACTTGGCAGGTACAAAGTCAGAATGGGTGGTTGACACAGCAGCATCTTACCATGCTACGCCGGTAAGAGATCTTTTCTGCAGATATGTAGCAGGTGATTTTGGCACTGTGAAAATGGGTAACACAAGTTACTCAAGGATTGCGGGGATTGGTGATATTTGTATCAAGAAAAATGTCGGATGCACATTGGTACTAAAGGACGTGCGCCATGTACCTGATTTGTGGTTAAACTTGATCTCGGAAATTGCTTTAGACCGAGATAGATACGAGAACTATTTTGCAAATCAAAAAATGGAGACTCACTAAGGGAGCATTGGTGATTGCAAAGGGAGTTGTTCATGGCACGTTGTACAGGACAAATGCAGAAATATGTCGAGGTGAATTGAATGCGGCTCGAGAAGAGATTTCTGTAGATTTGTGGCATAGAAGAATGGGCCATATAAGCGAGAAAGAATTGCAGATTCTCGCCAAGAAATCACTCATCTCTTTTGCCAAAGGTACAATGGCAAAACCTTGTGACTACTGCTTATTCGGTAAGCAGCATAGAGTCTCATTTCAGACATTGTTTGAAAGAAAATTGAATATACTTGATCTGGTATATTCTGATGTTTGTGGTCCAATAAAGGTAGAATCGATGGGCGGTAACAAATATTTTATTACTTCTATTGATGATGCTTCACGAAAATTGTAGGTTTATATCTTGAAAACCAAAGATCAGGTGTTTTAAGTAGTCCAGAAGTTTCATGCTCTAGTGGAAAGGGAGACGAGTCGAAAGCTAAAGCGTCTTCGCACTGACAATGGAGGTGAGTACTCTTCAAGGGAATTTGAAGAGTACTGTTCAAGTCATGGGATCAGACATGAGAAGACAGTTCCTGGAACCCCACAACACAATGGTATAGCTGAAAGGATGAATCGCACCATTATCGGATATGGAGATGAAGAGTTCGGGTACAGATTGTGGGATCCTATAAAGAAGAAGGTCATCAGAAGCAGAGATATAGTCTTTCGAGAAAGTAAAGTCAGAACTGCTGATGATCTGTTAGAGAAGGCCAAGAAACAGAATAGTATAGTCCCTAACCTTATTACTATTCATTCTACTTCTAACCATCCCAGAAGTGCAGAAAGTACAACCGACGAGGTTGTTGAGCAGGGGGAGCAACCCGGTGAGATTGTTGAGCAGGGGGAGCAACTTGGTGATTATACCGATCAAGTGGAGCACCCTACTCACGAAGAAGAACAATCTCAACATCCGAGGAGATCAGAAAGGCAAAGGGTAGAGTCATTCAAGTACCCTTCCTCGGAGTATGTCCTCGTCAATGATGAGGGGGACCAGAAAGTCTTAGGGAGGTGTTGTCTCATTCAGAAAATATCCAGTGGATGAAAGCCATGCAAGAAGAGATAAAATCTTTAAAGAAAAATGGCACGTACAAGCTGGTTGATCTTACAAAAGGTAAAAGACCGCTTAAATGCAAGTGGGTCTTTAAACTCAAGAAAGATGGAAATGGAGAGTTGGTCAGATACAAAGCTTGATTGGTGGTGAAAGGCTTCGAACAGAAGAAAGGTATTGATTTTGATGAAATTTTCTCACCTGTTGTCAAAATGACTTTTATTCGAACCATTTTGAGCTTAGCAGCTAGCCTAGATCTTGAGGTGGAGCAGTTGGACGTGAAAACTACATTTCTTCACAGAGATTTGGAAGAGGAGATCTATATGGAGCAGCCAGAAGGATTTGAAGTAGTTAGAAAGAAACACATGGTGTGTAAACTGAATAAGAGTCTTTATGGGTTGAAGCAGGAACCCAGGCAGTGGTACAAGAAGTTTGACTCATTCATGCAAAGTCAATCTTACATAAAGTCCTATTCTGATCCATGTGTATACTTCAAAAGATTTTCTGACAATAACTTTATTATTTTGTTATTGTATGTGGATGGCATGTTGATTGTAGGACAGGACAAGGAGCTGATTATCAAGTTGAAGGGAGATTTGTCCAAGTCATTTGACATGAAGGACTTGGGTCCAGCACAACAAATTCTGGGGATGAATATTGTTCGAGAACGAACAAGCAGAAAATTATGGCTATCTCAGGAGAAGTACATTTGACGTGTACTGGAATGCTTCAACATGAAGAGTGCTAAAGTCGTTAGCACGCCTCTTGCTAGTTATTTGAAGCTGAGCAAGAAGATGTGTCCTACAACAAAGGAGGAGAAAGAGAGCATGGCCAAAATTCCTTATTCTTCGGCGATCGGGAGTTTGATGTATGCAATGGTATGTACAAGACCTGATATTACTCATGCAGTTGGTGTTGTTAGCAGGTTCCTTGAAAATCCTTGAAAAGAACACTGGGAAGCAGTCAAGTGGATACTTAGGTACCTGAGAGGTACCACAGGAGACTGTTTGTGTTTTAGAGGATCTGATCCAATCTTGAAGGGTTATACAGATGTTGATATGGCAGGTGACCTTGATAACAGAAAATCCACTACTGGATATTTGTTTACATTTTCAGGGGGAGCTATATCATGGCAGTCAAAGTTGCAGAAGTGTGTCGCACTCTCTACAACTGAACAGAGTATATTGCAGCTATTGAAGCTGGCAAGGAGATGGTATGGCTCAAACGATTTCTTCATGAACTTGGATTGCATCAGAAGAAGTATGTCATCTATTGTGACAGTCAAAGTGCAATAGACTTAAGCAAAAACACCATGTATCATGCAAGGACGAAGCATATCGGTGTGAGATATCATTGGATTTGAGAAAAGATAGAGAACAGATCCATGCAGATCATGAAGATTCCTACAAGTGAGAATCCTTCAGATATGCTGACCAAGGTGGTACCAAGAGACAAGTTCGAGCTATGCAAAGAACTTGTCGGCATGCACTCAAACTAGAAGCTTGACATTACCTCATTTAGGTGAATGGGACTGGAGGGGGAGATTTGTAGGGTCCATCCCATTTGGTTGCAATTGGCATGTGCCAATTTGCTTGGATGAAAATTATTCTTGAGCTTCAAGTTTGCAATTTGTGGGGAAGAATTAAAAACTTCTCCTATAGCATTCTTGGTAGTCAAGTACTTTCTCCTATAAAAGGAGACATCTTTCACTTCTTTCATCACACCAAAACAAAGAGAGAAAGAAGAGTGAGGCATCACAGACAAGGTTTAAGAAATAGTTTGTGAGGAAAAATAGAGAGTGTGAGCGATATTATAGTGAGGTGGGAAAATAAAAAAAGAGTTATTTCTTTTGAGTGTGTAGTGGTCTTTGTAGTATTTTCCTCAGACCTATAGTGTAAAATTCTTTGCTATAGTGATATCAGTTGCTCCTCTCGGTCCGTGGTTTTTCCCTTATTCAAAGAGTTTCCACGTAAAAAATTTTGGTGTCATTATCGCTCTTTTTATTCTTGTTGATTAACCGTATTGTTGTGTTCCACTTTTATTGCTTTTAATATCGCAAATATTATTTATGTGGCGGGTTTATTCCCAACAGAAATAGTAGTTGGTGGTAGTGCTAATTGTAATGGTAGAGGTGCTTAGTAATAGGGATTGACCGCAATGGTGGTAATAAATGATAGTGGTGGCAACATCGGTGCTAGTTGTAATGATAAAAGTGGTTGGTAGTAGAAATTTGATAGTGATAGTGGTGGTGGAGGTGGCAGTGATGACGGTAGTGGCGATGGTGGTGGTTATAGATATAACTATAATGGAGGTGGTAGGTGTGGTAGCAGCTGACAATAGTGGTGCTTATCACTGGTGGTTGTGATGGCAGAGGTAGTTTGTGGTGGTGGTTGATGGTTGACGATGATAATGGTGGTTGACAATAGTGATGGTAGTTGTAATGACAGAGATAGTTCATGGTGGTGACTAGTGATTGTAGATCGAGTGGTGATGAATATTATTCACACAAGAATACATCTTAATGATATTAAGATTTGGTTCTAGATCTTAATGATTAAGACCTATTCAGACCAATTAAGTGCTTAAATCTTAATAAAAATAAATGCACTTAATAACTTAAGGACTAAACCATTCAGATTCAGACCTCCATTAAGTGCAAACAAATGAGGCCTAAGTTAGTTGATCGTAGAGTGCTTAGGTTCATTATCTTAGAAATAAGCTTATTCTATCGAAGGTGCTTATTAAGGACACAATTGACTTGAATTTCTTACTTGAACGAAACTAAATCTTGTAAAATCAAATTAAATATTTGATGATACATTTTGCAATTCTTATTTACCAATCACATATTATCTCACCAAATTCAATTCTCTCTCGATATGTTCCTCAAAAACACCCCTCCCCAAAACCAATCCTCTCCCTTGGATTGAAGTATTTTATGGAGAAAAAAAGGTAAAAAGAAAAAGGAAATGTCCTTTATATTCAGTGGACATGAATCACTTTGTGGCATACTTCATAATGAAAAATAGACCATATGAAAATCTTTAGCACTTACGCATGAGCATGACTGACAAATTAAATGTTACGAGAAAACAATATCTTAAATTATTACAGAAAAATAAAGTCCCCATTTCTGCACATTCCAAAAAAAAATGTCCCTAACGACACGGGGCGGTGCGGGTGTAAGGCGGGACTCCCAGCCAAGCCAAATATAATATTAAAAAGCACAATTTGATGTACTAAACTCTTGTTATGTATGAAATTCGAAAAATAATCTGATCACAAAGGTCTATTTAGATATGCAAAAATTTCTAAAAGAATTTATCTTCCAATATAAATTATTTCAGAGGAGTAATTAATTCAAGAATAGTTCCATCTTTAATTATATTTTCAGTGATGATGATACTGTAATTCCTCAATTACATAGAACACATAATTAATTCAACCAGAATTTATTTTTTGTTACCCAAAGGTCAAAAAGTTGATATTGTATGAGACAAAACATGCCAAGAAGAATGGAACTTTTCTTTGGATTATTATAACAACTCTCAAAGTCTCATCATTATTCATCTTCTTTTTATTTTATTTTATTTTAATTCATGTATATGCTCTTGCCAACAGAAAAAGTTCAAAATCAAAGCTGTTTTGCATTTAAAGCAATCACCTTTATAAACCTTTTTTCCCTTTGCATCCATCTTTTTTTTTTCTCTTTCTATATGCATCAGAGATATATTTTCTGTATTTCTATCATTGTGTTCTCTTTAATTCCCTCCACTACTAGTGACTTGTCATATATAAAGAGCAAATATTTATAACGGCAATATATTACTCCCCCCGTCCCACTTTATATGATCTAGTTTAACTTGACACAAAATTTAAGAAAGAAAGAAAGAAAGACTTTTGAAACTTCTGGTCTGAAATAAGTCTAAAATGTTTGTGTGACTGTAAATCATTTCATTAAGGATAAAATGAGCATTTTAAAGTAAAATTATTACTAAATATAGAAATGTGTTATTTTTTTTGGGACTGACTAAAAAAAAAAATAAGTCATATAAATTAGGACAGAGAGTAGTAAATTCAACTTAACTGAGGATAGATTGGAATCATTTCATATAGTTTAAAGGTAAATTTAGATAATATTAATAATAATTCTCTGTAATTAATACTAAAAACATTAACTCGTCCCTCGGCTGATTTAAATTTAATAGTTGACGGTTAGTTGATATGGGCAAATCTAACTCATTTTCTAACGAACAGAGTAGATATGGCTCAAACTATTAACGAGTGATAAATTTAAATTATTTCACATAATTCATAGATAAATTTAAATTATTTCACATAATTCGTAGATAAATTTAAATTATTTCACATAATTAGTAGATAAATTTGAACATTTTTTTAGTAAATAACATAATTTATTGCTCTTTTCGTGACAACTTTCAGTAATGTCTTTTGGTCTAAAAAAGTAATTTATATGTACCTTCTTTTTTATTTTCAACTATCAATGTGAGATTTTGTGCATGTTTAATAAAAAATTTCTTGGACTAAGTTCCATATGATCCATCACATCATGAGATGATTTGAAGATTAACTATGTTTTACCCACATAAACCGAAGATTTACGACCATCAAATTTCGTTGATTTCTTTTTGCGTATACTTCTCCAAAGTTACGTGTAGAGGTAGTAAACCAGTCAGTAAACAAGCAAAGTCACTAAGTCGGGCCTCATGTATCACTACGTCTCAATTCATCATCTTCATACTCGTCTCATCAAATCTTTTATTCTAATACCAATTATTGAGTTAAATCAACCCAAAAATATTCTTAACATAATATTGTCAACTTTTGGGTCAATTAGCCCGCATGAGTTTCCTCAAAAAAACTCATAATATAACATTAAGAGTATGATCAATATTTCTTACATGTAGCTTCTTTTTCTTTTCGTTTATTAATGTGAAAATTTGTTCGCATAATCAATAATGTTCACTATATTAAATTCATAATGCAAGAAAGAATCTCTAAAGCAATAATTATCTTTTCTTCCTTTTTTGTGAGTAATCCACAAGGACGAATCAAAATCTTAACGGGTCATGAAGGCTTGCCCCGTCCTGTCCTGTCCCGTCTGCCATCCATAAGGAGAGATATTAACAAAACTGATATTTTGCCTAGTCAAGTACTACATAACACAACAAGTGATCGATCCACTGTTTCATTCGAAGTCCTGTTAAGCCAAGTTATGTACCTAAATAAAAATAATAAATTACAAAAATTAACTTATGAATTTTCAAAGAAATAACAAATTTATTTATAATTAGTTCCATTGATTCAATTGTTTCAATTAGCTGAATAACTATATTTAAAGTAGTTGAATGAGTTAGGTGTCAACAATGTACTAATTAAAAGAATTAAATATTCATGTCATAATGAAACAAATGGAGTATGGAGTATCCATAATTATTCATAGTAAAATCCACCAAAATATGAACTTTTCAAAGTTCTAGTTCATTCCCCTACTTGCTTTTAAAATGTTTTTTTGTTTCCAGTCCGGTGCCCAGTACCTGATTTGAGGTCTAATTAATTTGGATTCGTGCTGGAAAATTTTACTTTGAGGATAAAATATTTCCTATCAAAGGCGACTTCATATTCAGAGCTCGAACTTGAAAGTAACATTTAAATAAGGAAAAATGTTTCCCCATATATAATGTCAACCTCAGTTTCCCCATATACAATGTCAACTTCAGTAGTTATTAAAATTGGCACACATTATAAAAATGACCCACCATTTAAAGCTCCACATGCCATAACCCACAAGGGATGCTATTTAGTTGAACCATCATTTTCTCAATAAAATGGCCTTGATATTTTCAGGCCATAATCTTTTAAATGTTTTTTTTCTAAAAATTTACAATTTCCATGTCTATTATGTAAGTACTGAAAATTGTATTTTCGGCTAAAATGACCAAGACGGCTAACAAGCAAGGTTAGATGACTCTTAAAAGATACAACAAAGTGATTTTGATGGCCAATTACTGTAAATTGAGTGACCATTCAAGCAATCAACTCTAAGTTTGAATCGTACGAGTTAAATTGCATTGCGTTTGAGCTAATAAACAAGTGATGATTATCTCGTTCAAAGTTTGCTTGGGTCAAGATCATTCATTTGACGTTTGGTTATAGTCTAATCAAACTTTTTAAAATTTTAAATAGCTAGATGGTTGAATGGCCAATTAATTAATTATGGGTTAAATTTGACACAATTAGGGGTCGTTTGGTAGCTGGTTTGAGAGTGACTTTTTCAGGTATTAAATTCTGCATAAATAATACCACGTTTGGTAGCTGGTTAGGAGTTAAGTTATCCATGTATAAAATTAATACAGTGTTTGATTTGCAATTTAGAAACCTGCATAACTAATACATGTATAAGTTATGAGGGAATTTATGTATTTTTTTATGCAGGATAAAAAGTGAAATAACTAATACATGTATAACTAATACATGAATAAGTAATCTCTGCATAACTAATATCTGCAAAAATAATACATAGATTCTCTTTTAACTAATCCCTACATTACTAATACCTGCATAACTCTTACTAGCTATCAAACGACCCTTAATCCTAGGTAGTTGGTCTTATTTAGACCTTCAAACGCAAGAATATAATTACATCTGTCATAATATAATGTACCAATCATATGTTTAATTTATAATACTGGATTGATTGCAAACTTATGAGTAATATTTGTAATAAGTAGAATAATACTTCCTTCTCTTCAAAATAAGTATCATTTTAGTCGAACCAATTTGGTTCAAAATGAGTATCGCACGCTTTATGAAATCAAAAAGGCATTATTATTCGTTTTTCAAATATACCTTTGCTCCATTTAACCTTATATTGGTTTGAAATGAACTTCAATAAGAATTATATGGTCTATGACGATTCATATACCGATTTTTATAACTTGTTAAGGATTGAGGCGTTGATAGAAATTGTACTCATGCTATAATAGATGACCTAAAGAGTCTTATGAAAGATAAATGGCAACTTGAGTAGATATGAATTGTAATTTAGTCACATAATCATCTGATTAATGGTATTAAATGATTTTTTTAATTGGTGTTCCAAAACTTTAAACGACACTTCTTTTGAATCGAAGGACTGTAAAGGATAAAATAAACAAAGCGTGTTGAGGAGGCATCAAATGCAATTTAGGGTGTTTTTGGTAAGGAGGAGAGTATTTTTTTTTCAATTTTTATTCAAGGAGAAAACAAGTTACTTAAATTGAGGAAAATGACCTTTCTGATGAAATTGTAGGAAAAACAAGTTTCATAAATAATACATTTCAAGTTCAACGCCCCAACCCCTACCCTTGACCATCCCACCCCACCCCCACCAACCCCCACTCCCCACCCCATCCCACCCCCATAGTGTTTTGCTCGATTACATATAAATACTTTTGGGATAATATTTTTTCGCTTACATGCCAAACACTAAAAAACAAGTACAAAATCTACTTAAAATTTTACTAAAAAATATTTTTCATGGAAAACACTTTCCGTCGTACCAAACACACCCTTAGTAATCATAATGAGAAATTCCCTTTACATTTGCCAGCAATAAAAGCAGAACAACTTCTCTCTTACAAGAACTTATTTATGTTGGCATGCAGGTAATGAATGTATCAATGAGTAAAATTTAAGAATGTAATGTACACATCACTTCTGAACCATATATATATATATATATATATATATATATATATATGAAGCTATAAATGTTGTACTTTGGTGTATGGTTAGTTAGTTATGTTATTAATTAAACTAGAACATGTTGGTCCATGCCTTAAATTTACTGTCATATTCATTTTATATTATGATCTTAATCTAAAGTACTTTTATCATGCTAATCAAGTTGTGATAAATGTATTTTTGTTGAAATTTGAATTTGGATGTTCAAATTCAGTATTCTGCACGTTAGAGTTAGCATATAGATTGTTTCAGAAATAAATAAATCGATTTTGATACCATAATCATCGTTCTTATAAAATTCAAGTCTCTCAATTAGTCGATGCAAGAATGATGGCAGAATTTCTTCAGAATTTATAATGCTAATAAAATTTGAGTTTTCAACAATTAACTCCGATTTCTCACAAAAATTATAAGATTGTGATTTGTCATGACGAGTAAGAGAAGAAGAAATTATTCAGATTGATTTATGTTTAGGAGAAGATACTTGTGGTTATAATACGTTTAGGATTTGGCTCCTCTCCATTTTCCTCAAGTTCCTTCTTAGATGTATGACACTTGTCTTATTTAAGTATCAATGGTCTCGATTAATTAGTTTTCTTAACCAAAAAAATATACTAATTAACCATGATTAAAAAAAAGAGATATTGGTATTTAAATTTTTCAATTTTGGTAAGTAGATATTCATTTTTCAAAAAATTGAGAACGAATCAATTAAATAGCATTAAACTTTTTTTGATATAAAATGAGTTCTTCCATTCTTTTACAAAAATGAGTTACGATTAAGATATCTAGAAATATTTTTTTTTTGAAAAAAAAATTCTATCTATTTTTTTGGAAAAGTTTATCTAACAAAAAATATAACAAAAAATTGATTTTATATTTTTTATATTTTATGGCAAAGTAATTTTCAATACTTTGTATTTAATATCTAAATGTTGAAGATTTTATTTTATGATTTATAATATTTTTTCTTCGTAAAATAACTTATTTAAATGTTGATTTTGAATTGGCAATTTAATCTACAGTAGAAATAAAAGAAATTATGAATGGAAAACAAGTTCTATATATATAATAAAAATGATTTATTTTGGTGCAAAAATTGTAAGATGTTTTTTTAAAAGCTAAAATTGGATAGACTTCAATGGTAATGTACATCCTTTTAATCATGATTAAGACATTTAATTACTTAAAAATCTAGACCATTGATATTTAAATAAGACAAGTGTCATACATCTAAGGAGGAACTTGGAGAAAATGGAGAGAAGGTAAATGGAGAGGAGTCAAATCCTATGTTTAGGAGTATGTCGGAATCAACAAACTCAACTCTTACCAAGAGGCACATTTTAAAATTAACATCAATGTTTTAAAAGGCAATTTTGGGACTCGCCCCGGGGCGGGGCACTGACAGAACGCCTCGGGGCTCATGTGTGGGACTTAGTTCCATGAGACTTATGCCCTAAGCGCTCGATTGTACGCCCTAAACACGCCTAACGCCCAACGCTCGGGACTCGCTTAACAGTTCTTACACAAATTATGTGTCAAGTTTCTTTTCCAACACTGTTGATCCTCATAATTTTTTAATATGGATGATGCTTAGCAACTTTTTCATCTATAGAAATAAGAAAATTGAGATTAACACAAATAACAAGTCGTCTTATTGCTTATTTACTATTTGAAAACGTCGTGAGGTACTGAACGTTACTTATTTTTTTAAAAATACATAGCCAAATTTTAAATCTTCATTTGTAATTGATCTTCATATTTTTGTCCTATGCCTCAATATTTATTATATTTTATTATTTAAAAGTATTTTATTTTTATTCACGAAAGAGTGATGATTTTATTATAATACTAAAGTTTATTGATTTTTTTTAGAGAGTTAGTTGCATAGTATGATAGTCATATATTTTAAGAAATTATAATTTTTTTATTGTTTGAAAGTTGAGATATTAGAGTTGATTTGCATCTCACAATAGCTTTTATATCATTGTATTATTTCTACTTGTAAAATTATGTTAGTAGTTTTTTTAGGCCATCCGCTATCAATAATTTTGACCGGATGGCCATTTATGTCCTTGCTCCCTTAGGTTTCTCATTCGGAATTGTTGGGCCTTTAGTCCAATAGATATGCACTAACATCTTTCCGGACCAGCCCAATCTGTTTTACCCCTACAGTCAGCACAAATAATTAGGAAAGTGAAGTGATTCCGAACACTAGCTAGAAGTTACTAAACTCTTTTTTATGGAAGCCGAGACCTCTTTGTGATGTGGTCTTAGACTGGTTAATCGCGATGGACCAATATTTCAAACTAAAAGAAATTTCGAACCTGGATCAAGTACTGAACAAGCTGAAATTGATTTGGGCATTCGATTGGGCCTCTTTTGAGATTTTATTGAAAGAATGATAAAAGCCCAGTTTGCTTCATGAGGCAAGAGAAGCCCAAACTTTAGTTTTCTTGTATACATCAAAAAACACAAAAACTCGTAAAAAATCAATCTCTTAGAATCTCCTGATCCAAGTTAATCACACTTTTTAAAGAAATTTATGGGTTAATTTATTTTTAAAAACAAACAAAGAAGGAACCTATGATGAAAAATATCAAATCAGAGCAAGTGATGAAGGATGATACGTTTTAACTTTGTAGTTAGCACATTAATCATTTTTTTCCTTTGCCCGGTAAAAGACGAAGAGAAAGAATAGAAGTTAGGTCTAAAAATAAAAAATTATTTTGATTTTCAAGTTTTTTTTTATCTTCATAAAATTCAATAACAAGTTGAATTTTGTGTTTTTGGTATTGATTTAAGGACTTATTTTAGCATTTTAACTTTAATTAGGAAAGGTTTTCTAGGCTCACGCCCCACAACAAAAACTCGTTCAACTCTTAAATATATCTAAACTAATGGGGTTACACCTCACAATACTAATCGCCCAACACTTAAGTGTATGCCTAGACAACTAGACTAATGAGGCTTACCTCTCAACTTTCGTCCTCACAAATCACCTCGATACATTTTTACTACGCTCTGCCCTAAACTCGCTCATAAAACACCTTTTAAACGAGATCTAAAACTCTAATAGGGCATTTTTCTCTTCTTTTCCCTTAGATGCAAATTTCATAACTTGAATACTTGAGTGGTTAATGCTACATCAATTGTACGTTGATAAGTGTTAAAGATTCTCAAATATGATAAATTAAACTGGAAATTGAGAAATGACATAAATGTTTTTTTTTGGTCTTACCTAATTAATGAATTCACGTGACAGTCCATCTTATTCACCAAAAGAATATCTGTAAAAAAATATCATTTCCTACGTACAATAATCACACACCAATATGAAGAAGTTGAAAAATAACATAAATACTTTTTTTTCTTTTACCTTATACAATGAATTTTCATGTGATGACGATCCATCTTATTCACCAAAACGAATATCACATAAAAATATCACTCCCTACGTACAACATCACACCAAATAAGTTGTTTAACATAAAAATGTTAAATGTATGTATAGTTACATATTTTCTAACTAGTCATGATTGAATAAGACTTTATTATATATATATATCTATTACTTTTTTATAAAAAAAAGTACGTACAACCTATAACTCATCAATATATATAAGTACGTATATGACAAATATTGATTCATCTATCACTTTACTTCATCAGTTGTAACTTAGACATGTTACTTTCTCAGGTTCTAAATAAACTCAAGTGAAAATTAGACTTTTAAAAGAAGAAGACAAAACATATAATTCCAAACAATAAATCAAAATATAGTACAAAACAAATCATACTTTGTCCATTTCAAAATTCACCAAGAACTAAATTCCAAGCCTAAAATTATTATTATTTCAGTGAATAAAACAAGCAAAATAATAGCATCAAAAAACGTACGTCATCTCCCCCCCCCCCCCCCCCAATTTCCAACCTCAAAAATTACTTAATATAAAAATTAGATACCCCTCAGTTTAGAACTTACAGAAACCTTGATTACTTGTTGACAAATAAGTAATTACAAGACAAAGTATACGTAAATTATGTATACTTGTATGCTGGATTTTGCATTCTTTTTTAACTTAGATGCGTACATGTGTTCGTGCATTGGTTCAATTTCCCATAAAATACCACTAGGTTTTGACAAATATATTATAAATAAATAATACAATGTATTATTCTCTCTGTCTCACTTTATGTGATACAATTTGTGCGGAAAAAGGCTATGTAATTCTTGGCGTAAATTCGAATATAAAATCTTCAAACTTTGTGAGAGAAAATTAAATATTTAAAAGATATATAAGAAGATACTATAAATTACAATAAATTTAAAATATTTAAAAATATGTACGAAATAAAAAATTCTTTGACTCTCTAAATAATATATGTATCATATAAATTGCGACAAGTGTATGATTTACTATTATTACCATTTCTGATACTTATTTTTTAAGATTTTATCTGACATTTAAAATTATATTTTATAACCTTAATTATAAAAGTATAGATCTAAATAATAACAATGCATTTCTCTCTTAAACGTATCACTAATTGGAACGGTAAGGGTGAATTTGAAGAAAAATAATAAACATTTCTCATTTTTTAATATATTAAATATTTTAAAACAAATTTGGATAGTCAACGAAATGTTATATTCAGCATAAAATGATATAATTGGAAATAATTGCCAAGTTTAATCTTGATTTTTTGAGGTAAAGCGATAGTTTAAATGAAACGGAGAAAATATTTGTTTATGAAAAATGGAGTCAGATACTTATATATTATAGTTATATAAAGCTCTCATTTGACTTTTGAATACAACAGCACCACGACATAAAATACGACCCAAAGGTCTGGCAATGTGGAAGAAAGCAAAGTACTTTGGAAATCAAGAAGAAATTGACTGCCTAACTAATACTACAAGAACTAACTTACAAGAAAACACATTTTCAGACCTTACTCCATTATTTTATTAATACATTTATTTAATTCCACGTACCCCCCTCCCACTTCTCAAACACAAACTTAATTTTTTAATTTTTTTTTAAAAGAGTATTAGTTGTGACAATAATATTTTAAGAAAGATTATTTTTGGAAATGAAGTGAGTTGGTTTTCTAGGGAAGTTTGATTAGCTCATAAATGTTATTGCAACGTGATGTTCATCGTCTCGACCACGATGTCTTATTTCCACACATTGTTTTTGCATTACCCAAAGGAGGTAGTAGTAGTAGTAATTATAGTAAAGACCACATAGCACTAGAAAGTACATTGATCATTAATTCATTGAGATCTATTATCAACCAACAAGTGTCGTGATGGAGTGATAAGTATTCCTTCATTTTAAATCAGGGGCCTCGAGTTTGAGTCCCCCTGAGTACGGAGTCGCCTTTGTTACAGAGCGCTTTACCTCCCAATGTGGGACTTCCCTGCACGAATCCAAATTTAGTCGAATACCAATGTGGGTACCAAATACCGCGTAAGAAACAAAAAAGAAATTATGATCGATTACCAACGTGCCATCAATGAACAAAAATGGAGGAAATGGCTTCTGTGACCACTTATAATTTGAATAGAAAAGAATGACTTTTCCTGCGACACATCAAATCTCGTGTCTCAATCCCGACCATACTAATAAGTTCATGAATTAAATTATTTTAAAATTATAATTTTGAGATTATAATCCTTGGATTAATTATCCCTTCCATGGCGGTGGATAAATAACACCAAGTTTGTTAGTATAATGCGGGATATTCTAAAGATAAATTTATACCTTCAATCAAACAAGATACAAATTTAATCTCAATTCAAATTTAACCAGGTTGTCAATAGGAAATAATGTGAAAAGAGTCAAAAGAAACGATGACTAAGGAAATGGGCATTTTTCTCAACTAGTAGTTGAACTTTGTTTACATTATTTTCCACATTTGCCAATTAAGTGCCAAAAGAGTATACTTGCAATGTCTAAGCAAGTTTGAAAAAATAATCCGTTATATACAGATTTTATTCGTAAGAGTCCCTCCTCCCTTGATCATGGTTGATGAAATTTTTTAGTTTTGATTTTGATTTTTCCAAATGTGTCAAAAAATTTTTTTTACAATACTCACATGATCAATTCTACAAGAAATTTTTTACATTACTCAAGATTACTGGAATTCGGTCCGGATATTGGATTCTTATGAAATAGAGTATCATTTACTCATGGAAATATGGATAAATATGTGTCAACTCGTATTTTATCTGATCCATTTTGCCACTCAACTCACTTTTATCTATATAAAATATGGATGGGTCAGATTATTACTCAATTTATGTTGGCCTATTTTCAATCCGTCCATATTCGACCCAACTCGCCTATTTGCCACCACTATTTACATTGACAGATGCATCTCTTCGGCAATCAATTCATCCAAACTTGATTTTTTTGATACATGTGTGTGTAAAAATTTCAATAAATATTAATCTAAACCTATAAATTTTAAAAATATAATTAATGAATTCAGTATTAATATCTTAAAAGTCGAACTTATCAAATTTAAATTTTGACACAAATTTCCGTGCATTCGACATAAAAATACGGTGTCCTAACTATTTAACGAAAGGGACCGAAATGTTCAATTATTTAGCTCTATTATATAGTCCTTGATTGAATAGGGCATATATCTAATCAAGAAAAAATGAGTACAAACAATATCTCAGTATAGTAATATATGTAAGTATGGCAAATACTGATTCATCTATCACTTCTTCTTTGATATGTAACTCTCTCTTGTCTCAAGAAAAATCATAAAAAGTAAGTGAGAGATAATAATACTAATAATGTTATACAACCTGACAAAACAAGAACATCCAAGCAATAAACCAATGGCCAGTACGATACAAATATACACCTTTTTGTACATTTCATAAATCACAATCAACTAAATTCCAAGCCAAAAATCTTCATTCAGTGAGTTCAAACAAACAACATAGCATCAAAAACGTCATCATCCCTTCATTCCCCAAATAATATAATTAAAAAAGTAAGTGCACAAAGCATCCCATGTTAGCAGATTTGAGAAAAGGCCACATCACAAGAGGTGTGATGTAGACGCTTTAACCTAATGCAAGCATTAGAACCGAACGTGACCTATAGGGCATAAGTGGAGCCACGTTAGGTGAAAGGTGGTCTGGTGCACATCCTTCAAAGGAAAATTGTGTGGTTTACATAGGTTAAATGTTACTAATTATTATGAGTGTATATTTAATTTTACATACCCTTAATATAACTGATTGAGAAGAAAATTTGCACACTCTTCACCAAATTTCTTGCTCCGCCACTGCCTATAGGTTACACGGATACAACTTTACTATTGTTTCAAGGCTCCTCTTCATTCTAAAAAATAAACGAGTTTAAGTTTTGTACACTTATCGGTATAAAATAATTTTTTACACTATCAGACCATCCAAATTATATATACATATATGTCTCTTTAAAATGTGAAATTTGAAATCTTAAAAATAAGATATGTTAACTATATATTATAACAAGTAAAAATGACTTGACGATGTAAAAATTATTTACACGAACTATACATATGACTTAAACTCAAAAAGAACCTCAGTTGAGAACCTGCAGAAACCTTGATTACTTCTTGACAAATAAATACAAGACAAAATATATGTAAATCTTGTATACTTTATTACACTACATATTACGATTACTTTTTTCACTTAGATGCGTATATGTGTTCGTGCTATATATATATTTGTTTCAGTTTTCCCATACAATATTACCACAAAGGACTAATTAAGAAGTACTTCTAATTATTTGTTTATTACAGGAATTAAGAATATGGTCAGCTATATTATAGCTCCCATTTTGACTTTTGGTTACAACAGCACCACGACACATATTCCTACTCAGAGCTCTGCCAATTTTGAAGAATACAAATATAATATCTTAAAAGAAATTGACTGACTAACTAATACAAAGACTAACTTACAAGATTAGGATTTTCAAATTTTGGTCCTTTATTTTATTACATATATATTATACCATAACAAAGTTCAAACACAAGTGCCTCTACGTGATCCGTACCCCCACTTGTAACTATACAAACTTAATAAAAAATGAAGTTCTTGTGACAATATTTTTTAAATGGTTATTTTTGGAAATTAACTTAGTTGGTCTTTTTGGAAATTTGATTAGCTCATAAATGTTTTTTTTACTTACAATGTGATGTTCATCGTTTCGACCACGGTGTCTTGTTTCCACACATTGTTTTTACATTACCCAAAGGTGTAGTAGTACTCCCTCTCTGTTCATTTTTACTTGTCCATTATTGACTTGACATATACCTTAAGAAATAATAAATTATTTGAATATAATAAATTTAATGCTTTGAGAAATGCATTGAGTAGTGAATATTATTTAATAGCAAGGGTAAAATGGACACAATGATAAATTATCCATTGATTTTTCAAGCTAGTACAAGTATTGTTTGAGAGAGTAGTAATTATAGTAAAGACCACATAGCACTAAATGAGATATTTTTGCACAATATTTCACATCCCACCTTGGACGTTGTCTATTTCTTTTCTTTTCTAACCATAGAGAAACAATTAAAAATCTCACTTTGCCAAACACAAAATTAATGTAACATGACTAATGTGTTAGGAGAATTGATAATTAAACAATTAATCTATTATTTGTTGAGGAGCAAGCAAACTCCTTGCTCAATGATCATAGTAATAAAGTAAATATATTTATGTACTTAAGATTCATCAGAACAACCCCTCTGATAAATCGAAAAAGTAAAGTCTCGCTTTCATTGTCTATCCCTCAATTGTACGACATCTGTTGTGCTTACGCCCTTTTCTTTCGCTTCTTCCATCAATCAAAACCGTTGAGAGACGGACATGTGTCGGCGCCTGATTTGCGGTGCGACGATTGAGATAAGTCCACCTAGAGGGGGTCTCATCTTTGACCTATAAGTCATCTCATCGTACGGCCTACGATAAAACTTCAAGAATGGTTGGAACGATTCCCGAGACTTATCGGCCCGACTAATAACATGGCTATCTTTCTTGAAGAACATAGCCGGAGATTGAAAAAACGATGGCCTCGTAGCCCTAGGATGACGAATTTCCGAATGGTCAGCCATCTCTTGAGTCTTTTGTGGCAAGGGTGTTGATGGGAAAAATCCCTTTTTCGTGGGGCCCATGTTGTTGTTGCCACGTGGAGTCCTGTCAATGGGTGATGCAAATGAGTAGGACCTAGCATTGAGTGGTGAGATGGCAGCTGGGCCCATAGGATTTGTGGGTCCCACTTTGGCTGATGACGTGTCAGTTAGTGACAAGTACCATGGCTTCACAGAGTCAAAATGATGTGAGACAGTGAAGGAGAATCTTGATGAAGAGCATGAGCCAATTTTGCCACTTGAAGGTATTGAAGAAGGATTGAATCTAAGAGATGCAGCTCTTGGATATGCAGTGAAGTCATTGAACTCTAAAGATTCTTCAAAGTCAAGTGATGATACCACCATTGTTAATGGTGCTAGGTCAACAAATGTCTTGACACCCTGCGAAAAATCGAACGAGTTTTAAGTTCTACGTACTCACAAATATACAAATATATAACATATTCACATAGTCTAGTCAGTTATGATGTAACCTATTAAAAATGATACTTAACTAATATACAATAATAATAACAATAATATACTTAGTGTATTCTCACAAAGTATGGTCTGGGGAGGGTAGAATGTATGTAGACCGTACTTTTACTTTATAGATGAAGTAAAGATGTTGTTTCGATAGACCCCAGGCTCAAGACAAAAAAGACCAAAAAAAGACGTAATGAAAGCACAAGAGATATAGTTATCACAAATTAAACATTACTAACTGGGGTCTAGGGAGGGTAGGTGTACGCAGACCCTTAGGCCTTACCCTTACCTTGAAGGTAGAGAGGTTGTTTCAGATAGACCATCGAATCGATGAAACACAGACAAAAACATTTCGGGAAAGGAAGACTTATAATACAAATGACTCAAAATATTCAGTGGATCGGTACGTATCCTGAATTCATAAAGTTCAAATCATGAATGTTGCGGGATTTTATAGCTAATACAAAAAAATTGAAAGAATTACCTTCCAAAGATAAGAGAAAAGTGAAGGAGGATCAATAACAAAAGCTTTGTGAAGTCTTCCAGGATAATAATCAGCAATAATTTTCAGTGAAGCCAACAAGATGTTCATAAAAGCTGATGCGGACCTGAAAAAGCCTGCAATTTACAAAGCAGTCCCCAATGATTTGATTTAGTCAAACGTACCCCCCAAAAATTATATTTAATGAAACAATAATAATAATAAAGTGAATAAAAAGCAAAACACAAAATTCAAATTTTCAACTGCAGGCCATGTTCGATTTTCCACTTTTTTTTGAGTTCTGGATTCTGACAGGGTAAGAAAAAGTAGAATTATGGGCACTTTTGCATGACATTATTGAGTTCTTCTATAAGAAAATGACAAGTTATACCCCTACATTCACAAACTTGAAAGCAACACCTCAAGGGCACTCCAGGCAAAGCATGAAAATATTTCAGAATCTTGCCTGCCTAAATGTAGAGGGTAGCAGGCAAAAATTGATTAGTTAATTAATTGCTCTTTAATTAAGAGTGATTAGGCGTGGCATTGGAAATTAAAAAAGATTTGAAATGGGTTTTTTTTGTATTAATTTTATAAAAAAAAGGTGTCTTTAAGAGGTATTTTCAGACTGATATTTCTTGGAAACACATCAGAATATAGAATAGAATGTACATTAAATGAAGTTCCCTAGCTGAGAGAAAGCTGAGAGAAAGCTGAGTTCTGATTTGCTATGTAAGTAATATACTTTGTCAAATTACCAATCTACCCTCTCTTTTCAAATTCATGATGAGCTAAACAAGGGTAATATTGTCAACAAGAACAAGTAGGGTATGGGGAGGGAAGAATGTACGTAGATCTTACTTCTAGCTTTGTTGGATATAGAGACGGTTTTCGATAACAGCAAGATACAATGCAAATGAAGGGTAATATTGTCATTACAAGAAAAAAGACTTACTAGCATCAAATAGAATAACAAATTGTTCAACACTTTTGGCCATGGTTTGAATTGCCACCTCCAATGTAAACACCAGCAACCTAGTAAACCTGCAATTTTTTTAACCACAAATTTTCAGTTCCATTTGTCTCAAGAATGTAAAAATATCATGCTATTTTTTTTCAAAAATATTGAATCTTAACTTTAAATGGTCAAATTTAGTGGATCGTATAATAGTAATGTTACCATACTTTGTTGTATTCGCACAGATTAGATTAAAGTACTTACATTCAAATATATTGAATTCTAACTTTAAATGGTCAAACTCAATAAATCATATATAATGATAACGTTACGATACTTTGTCATATTCGTGCAAATAAGATTAAAGTACTTCTATTTAAAAATGTCAAATCTTAACTTTAAATGGTCAATTTTTGGTGAACATAACAGTAATGTTATAATTGATTATTTTTTGGTATTTTTCTGCACAATTTCTGCACTTTTCTACATATTTTTTTACAATTTTGTTGCACAAATTTTGCATTTTTTTGCATAATTTATTGAGGATTGACTTGGTTCATGTTTATAAATCATAACGGTAATATTACGATACTTTGTTGTATTCGTACAAATAAGATTAAAGTAATTATATTCAAAAATACCGAATCTAATTAACTTTAAATGGTCAAATTTTGGTGAACATAACAGTAACATTACAATACTTCGATCGTATTTGTACAAATAAGATTTAAGATAATTATATTCAAAAATACTGAATTTTAACTTAAAATGGTCAAATCTTAGTGAATCACAATAGCAACGTTACAAAACTTTGTCGTATTCGTACAAATAAGATCAAAGTACTTACAGTTTCTGTGAGTGAAATTTCTGATAGTCTTGCTTGATCCGAAAAATCTATAATTTGGTCAACAAGAAAAGCAACAATTATTTACTCGAAAAGTGTTTATTTATAAGGTTAAATTTTAAGAAAGGAAATAACAAAATTCAAAACATAAAAAGAGTGAAAATTACCAAAACAGGCCTAGATTCATCATCATGACCAGAAACATAAGCTACCCCTTCTGTTAACTCAGCAGAAAATTCATCAGCCATAAGATGATCTGCAACATTCAAATAAATAAATAAAATATTATAAAGTGAAACCAAACCTTTTCACTTATTTATTTTATTATTAATAAAAGATCTCTAGATGTTTTATTTAATGATATAAATTCACCCAAAAAACAAAAGCTTTTTCACTTATTTTTAAGGATGAATTTGCTTTAATCATAACATAGATTTTACTACTTTAATGAACTCAAATCATTCAAAAAAAAATTAAAATAAAGCACATGAAAACAAGAGAGATTCTCTGATTCTTTCCTTCTTTAGAACAAACAAAAAGAGAAGACAAATTTAATGTCTGTGTTTTTTCTTCAATTAAAATTTGAAAGTATCATAATTAAATAAATAAAATAAAAAATAACAATTTACCAATGCCTAAAGAGTCTCTCCAGTTAAGACAACTCCTCAAATGCTTAGCAGCTTTCTTGACATTTTCACCTTTCACTTTCAAAAATCTCTCTACACAAGCACTGTTACACAACTTCTCCTGTTCAACAACACAAAAAACAAAATCAAATCTTCAGTTATAATTCCTATTTTTTTTACAAAAAAAAAAAAAAAAAGTTAATTTTTCAAACGGTCACTCAATTAGTAATCTTTTTTTGTTTTCCCATTTGATGTCTGATATCCGCATTGAAATCCGACTTATCTAGATTTGTGCCGCTTAAGGTCCATTAGGAGGAAACGCTCCCTACTAAGAATTTTTCATACCCAGAATTCGAAATCGAAACTCGAAACCTCTTTAGTGGCCGATCACTTAATTAATAATTATTATCTCAGCAAAAAAAATCATCTTTCAGTCATAATTATTATTATTACTCATTACTTTTCACTTCATTTATTTTTAGAAAAAAAAATTGATTTCTCAAATGGTCATTCTAATTCAGATTTGCGCCACTTAAGGTCTATTCAGACGAAAACGCTAAGAATTTTTTCATACCCAGAACTCAAAATCGAGACCTCTGGTTAAGGCAAGAGTCTCAGTTGCATCATATCCTTTTGTGGTCGTCACTCAACTAATAAATATTATTTCACTAAAAGAAGTCATCACGACTTTCTCTTTTTGGTAACTGATCATCTGAGAAATGAACTCGAAGAAAAAAAAAACATATACAGGAACAAAAATTGAGTACCTGTTTAACAGAAAGAGGAGCTTGTTTTTTGAGAAGTTGAAGAACAGCTTGAACTCTTTCTTTCTCTTTATGTCCATTGTTGTTGATCTGCTCTTTTTTCCCCATATTTCTCAAATTTACTATTGATTCGTCAACGAAAAAAAAGATGAATATTTGAGACAGAGATACTACTCTTTCTCTTTACGCAACCAATTTTTGAAAACGAGAAAAAAAAACCAGAAAGCAAATAATAAGTTAAGAGTGAAATGAAATATAAATAATAAAAGAGAAGGGAGAGAAGAGCCCGTATATATAGGCGTGACGGAAGCCGTTACTAACAAATGGTCAAACAGTGCCAATGACGGCTTGAAAGTGAGGCCTAACGGAAAACGTCGGCCCACTTCATTTACTTTTATTAATTCATTCCCAAATTATTATTATTATTTATTACTATTCCATCCTTTAATTGAAACTTTAGTTTTTGCACTCTTTTTCCATTTTTTTGGCACAATTTTTGCACTTCTGTTTTTTTTGCACAATTTCTGCACTTTACTACATATTTTTTACAATTTTGTTGCACAAATTTTGTATTTTTTTTGGCATAGTTTATTGAGGATTAACTTGGTTCATGTTTATAAATAAATAATTATATGTTTTGATAAGAACTTTTAAAGTATTGAATTATTTTTTTCATAAAATGACTAAAAAATTAGCTTTTTAAAAAAAATATGTATAATTATAAACTAAGTGAAGGACATTATAATGGGGAAAAATTATAATTGTCTTCAAATTACAAAATCAGTCGATGCATAGAGAAGCAAATGAAGTTTATGAATGATCTAAATTCGTCCTTTATAAGTTGTTGTTCTTAATTAATTTGTAAGGCTAAGGGTGGGGGTAGGCATGTGATACCTTTTTAACATAGAGCAAAGTTATTTCATTTAGCATAATTTAGGAATAATTTTAAGCTTTTGTCATGTATTTTTTTATTTAAGCTTATGTTCTAGCCTGAAGTTCGGAAGTTTTATTTTT
The DNA here is from genome assembly GCA_003996215.1 of Jaltomata sinuosa. Classification (NCBI taxonomy): domain Eukaryota; kingdom Viridiplantae; phylum Streptophyta; class Magnoliopsida; order Solanales; family Solanaceae; genus Jaltomata; species Jaltomata sinuosa. The sequence continues at coordinate 1,342,806 of QJPP01007185.1, read as the reverse complement.
TCTAAATATTTTTTTATTTATAAATTTTATTTATTTATTTAAATTTTTTTAACCACAAATTTTTCAATTTCACTTGTCTAAAATAATGTAAAAATATCATACTACTTTTTTTTCAAAAATATTCAATCTTTAACTTTAAATGGTCAAATTAAATTTTAGTAAATCGTATCAATAATGTTACAATACTTTATCATATTCGCATAGATAAGATTAAAGTACTTGTATTCAAAAATATTGAATCTTAACTTTAAATGGTCAAACTAGAGTAGATCATAATACTAACGTTATAATACTTTGATCGTATTTGTACAGATAAGATTAAGACACTTATATTCAGACATATTGAATCTTAACTTTAAATGGTCAAATTTCAGTAGACTGTAACAATAACAATACAATACTTTGTCGTATTAGTACAGATAAATTTAAGACACTTATATTTAAAATTATTGAATCTTAACTTTAAATGGTCAAGTTTCAGTGCATCGTAACAATAACGTTACAATACTTTGTCATGTACATACAAATAAGATTTAAGGCACTTATATTCAAAAATATTGATTCTCAACTTTAAAAGGTTATATTTTAGTAGATCGTAACAGTAACATTACAATACTTTATCGTATTCGTACGGATAAAATCAAAGTACTTATAATTTTTGTGAGTGAAATTTTTGATAATCTTACTTGATCCAAAAAATCTATAATTTGGTCAACAAAAAAAGCAACAATTATTTACTCAAGAATTGTTTATAAGGTTAAATTTAAGAAAGGAAATAACAAAATTCAAAAAAAAAAGTGAAAATTACCAAAACAAGTCTAGATTCATCATCATGACCAGAAACATATGCTACCTCTTCTGTTAACTCAGCAGAAAATTCATCAGCTATAAGATGATCTGCAACATTCAAATAAATAAATAAAATATTATGAAGTGAAATCAACCTTTTCACTCATTTATTTTATTACTAATAAAAGATCGTTAAACATTCTCTCTAATGGTATAAATATATAAATTTACCAAAAGGAAAACAAAGCTTTTTCGCGCTTAAGCATTTTTTAAGCATGAAAATTAATCTTATAAATAAATAATTATGTGTTTTAATAAAAAAAATTAATAAAATGACTAAAATATTTTTAGTTTTTTTAATAAAAATTATATGTAAAAATTATAAATCAAGTAATTAAAGGACGTTCTAACGTAAAAGATCATAATTACATTTAGATTACAAAATTCATCTGTATATAAAGAAGTGAAAGGTATTCAAGTGTTCGGTATAAATAGATATATTTTGAATTTCGAAAATCATATCTCAAATCTCAAAATAGCTTCAAAATTCTTTTTGATCGACACAAAATATGACGGTTAGGAGTACAAAATTCACCGATGCATAAAGAAGCAATTTTTTATTTACATGTTCAGCATGAATAAATATACTTTGACATAAACTCATCTTCATTAAAATTTATTCGTATTTAATGATACTTAATTACCATTGAAATTAATTTTATAAGTGAATGATTGTGCATCTTGATAAGAACTTTTAAAATGATAAACTGTTTTTTTTTCATAAAATGATTAAACTATTTTTAGTTTTAGTTTTGCATGTAAAAATTATAAATCAAGTTAAGGACATTATGGCAGAATAAAAATTATAATTACGTTCAGATTTATAAAATTCACTGATACATAAAGAAGTAAAAGGAGTTGATGTGTTTGGTACGAATAGATATAGTCTGAAATAAAATCGTCTTCTTTTGAAGCTTATCCGTACTTAATAATACTTAGTTACCGTTGATTAGATTTAAATAATCTATTTATAAAAGAACTTAGTAAATGAAATAAAAAATCGAATTTGTCAGTGATCTAAATTCATCTTTTATAAGTTGTTGTTCTTAATCTGTAAGGGTAGGGTGGGGTTATGAGCACGAACATGAAACCTTTTTAACAGAGGGTAAAGTTATTTCATTTTAAATAGTTTAGGGATAATTTTAACCTTTTATCGTATAATATATTAGATAAAAAATACTACCTTTTATTTAAGCTTTCGTCTATACTTGAAGTTTAAAAGTTTTTTTTTTCCAAGTATCTGTTTTATTTGAATTTTGAAAATCATATCTCAAATTTCAAAGTAGCTTCAAATTTCTTTTTGACCGGCACAAAATATGACCGTTAGGATCATAAAATTTACCGGTGCATAAAGAAGCAAAAAAGAGTTCAAATGTTCAATATGAATAAATATACTTCGACATGAACTCATCTTCAATAAAATTTATTCATATTTAATGATATTTCATCACCGTTAAAATTTATTTTATAAATAAATGATTATGTATTTTGATAAGAACTTTTAAAATGATAAACTATTTTTTTTCCATAAATGATTAAAATATGTTTAACTTTTGTTTTATAAAAAATTAGTATAAATCAAGTTAAGGACGTCATGACAAAATAGAAATATAATTATGTTCAGATTTATAAAATTCACTGATATATAAAAAAGTAAAAAAAGTTAACATGTTCGGTACAAATAGATACATTCTGAAATAAATTCGTCTTCTCTTAAAACTTATACTTGATAATATTTAATTATCGATGATTATATTTAAATAAATTATTTATAGAAAAAATTAGCGAAGGAAATAAAAGATCGAATTTATCTGTGAACTCTACAAATTAATGATCTAAATTCGTCTTTTATAAGTTGTTATTTTTAATCTGTAAGGATAGGGGTAGGAGCAAGAACATGATATCTTTTTAACAGATGCGAGGTTATTTTATTTCGCATAATTTAGAGATAATATCGACCTTTTATCGTATACTATATCAAATAAAAAATATTTCTTATTTAAGCTTTCGTCTTGACTTAAAGTTTGATTTTTTTTTTAAATCCTTTTTATTTATCAAATTTATTTATTTATTTGAGTTTTGAAAAGCATATTTCAAATTCCAAAATAGCTTCAATTTCTTTTTATCGATTTAAAATATGACTGCTAGGATCACAAAATTTATTGGTGCATAAAAAATAAAAAGAAGTTCACATGTTCAGTATAAATAAATATACTTCGATATGAATTTATTTTCATTAAAATTTATTTATATTTAATGATATTTAATTACCGTTAACTAGATTTAAATGACTTATTTATAAAAGAACTAAGTAAAGAAAATGAAAGATCGAATTTGCTCGTAAACTTTATGAATGATCTAAATTCGTCCTTAATAAGTTTTTATCGTTAATCCATAAGGGTATGATAGGAATGTGAAAGTTTTTTAACGAAGGGTAAAGTTATTTCATTTTGCATAGTGTAGGGACAACTTTGATCCTTTAGCGCAAAATGTATCAAAAAAGTATTTTAGCTTTTGTTTGGATCTAAAATTAATTTTTTTCTTTCAAATATTTATTTATCTATAGAATTTTTTCATTTATTGGGGGATTTTAAAAATCGAATCTTCAAATTTCAAAAATAAATTCAAACTTCTATTTGACCTACCTAGAATATGACCGTTTAGATTATTTAACATTTAATTTTTTTGTATTTTATATAAAAAAATCTCATATATTTATGACTCACCACAAATTGATATCTATTATTTTATCTTTTAGATTCGATTGCGTTTGATTGAAATTAGGGTTTTGAGTTGACTGATAATGAATAACATCAATTAAAATTTTACATATATAGAATTAGCATGTATGTTTGTTTTATACGTTTGAATTTGCCTTTAAACTTTAATGGGCTAAATCTGTCCTTTGTAAGTTGTTGATCTATAAGGGTTTGTTTGGTGCACAAATAGGATGGGATATCCGAGTATTAGAATTTGAGGTTAAAATATTTTGAAATATTAATTAAATTCAAAATGAAACTACAACACAATCCTGGATAAATTATTCCATTTTCTATGTGGAATAACTAATAACAGAATTAGTTATTCTAACATAATATTATTAAATAATATCTCACCTTTGAATTTCTTTGAAACTTTGCATTTTTCTATATAGCTTTTGCACTTTTTTTTACATTTTCTGGCACAATTTTTGCACTTTTTTTGTGGGGAGGGGGGGGAGGGGGGGGGGGGGGGGGGGGGGGGAGTCTGCACAATTTCTGCACTTTTCTACACATTTTTTACAATTTTGTTGCACAAGTTTTATATTTTTTTGTATAGTTTATTGAGGATTGACTTGGTTCATTTTTATAAATAGATAATTATGTTTTAGTAAGAACTTTTAAAGTGTTGAACTATACTTTTCATAAATGACTAAAAGAACTAGCTTTATTTTTTTAAAAAAATACACATAATTATAAACCAAGTAAAGGACATTATAATGGGGAAAAATCATAATTGTCTTCAAATTATAAAATTTATCGATGCATAAAAGAAGCAAAAAAGAGTTCAAGTGTTTGGTATCAATAGACATCCTTCGGAATGAATTCGTTCATACTTACAATAATTAATTATCATTGATTAGATTTAAATAACTTATTATAAAAGAATTAAGTAAAGAAAATAAACTTTATGAATGATCTAAACTCATCTTTTATAAGTTGTTATTCTTAATTAATCTGTAAGGGTAGGGGTGAAGGAGGAAGGAATGTAACACCTTTTTAAAATAGGGCAAAATTATTTCATTTCACATAATTTAGGGATAGTTTTAAGCTTTTATCGTATAATATATCCAAAAAAAATATTTTTTATTTAAGCTTCCGTTCGAACCTAAAGTTCGAAAGTTTTTATTTTTCTAAATATTTGTTTATTTATAAATTTTATTTATTGATTTGATTTTTTTTTAACCACAAAATTTTCAGTTCCATTTATTTAAAGAATGCAAAAATATCATACTATTTTTTTTTTTTTGAAAAATATTGAATCTTTAACTTTAAATGGTCAAATTAAACATCGGTAGATTGTACAGTTATGTTACAATACTTTATCGTATTCGTACAAATAAGATTAAAGTATATATATTCAAAAATATCGAATCTTAACTTTAAATGATCAAATTTTGGTGGATCATAATAGTAACGTCATAATATTTTGGTCGTATTTATACGGATAACATTAAGACACTTATATTCAAAAATAGTGAATCTTAACTTAGAATGGTCAAATCTCAGTAGATCATAACAGTAGCGCTACAATACTTTGTCGTATTCGTTCACATAAGATTACAATATTTATATTCAAATTAAAGATACTGTATTTTAACTAATTGGTCAAATCTCAATGGATCATAACAGTAACATTACAATACTTTGTCGTATTCATATAAATAAGATTAAGCTACTTATATTCAAAACAACTAATAAATCTTAACTTTAAGAGTTGTATTTCAATAGATTATAACGATAAAATTACAATACTTTATCGTATTCATACATATAAAATCAAAGTACTTACAGTTTATATAAGTGAGATTTCTGGTAATCTTGTTTGGTCTGAAAAATTTATATTTTGATCAAAAAAAGCAACAATTATTTACTCAAAAAGTGTTTATAAGGTTAAATTTAAGAAAGGATTGTAGCATTTTTAAGCGTTGAAATTAATTTTATAAATAAATAACTATGTGTTTTAAGAAGAATTTTTAATAAAATGGGTAAAACATTTTTAATTTTTTAATAAAAATTATATATCAAGTAAAGGACGTTGTAACAAGAAAAAAATCATAATTACTTTTAGATTACAAAATTCATCCATACATAAAGAAGTAAAAAAGGAGTTTATGTGTTCAATGTGAATAGATATATTCCAGAATAAATTTTTCTTCTTTTAAAAATTATCCGTACTTAATAGTATTTAATTATCATTGATTAAATTTAAATAACTTATTTATAAAAGATCTTAGTTAAAGAAAATAAACTTTACGAATGATCTAAATTTGCTCTTTATAAGTTAATGTGTTTAATCTGTAAAGGTAGTAGTAGAAATATGACACGTTTTTAATGGCACAATTATTTTATTTTCGCATAGTTTAGAGATAATTTTGATCTTTTTTCGTATAATATATTAAATAAAAATTAATTTTTTATTTAATCTTTCGATTGGACTTAAAATTTGAAAGTTTTTTCTTTCAAATACCTATTTATTTATAGAATCTATTTATTTATTTGAATTTTAAAAATCATATCTAAAATTTCAAAATAGCTTCAAATTTCTTTTTGACCGGCCAAAATATAACTGTTAGAATTACAAAATTCACCGGTGCATAAAGAAGCAAAAATGAGTTCATATATTCAGTATGGATAAAGGTACTTTAGTCTGAATTCATCTTACTAGAACTTATTCATATTTAGTGATACTTAAAAATATCTTATCTCCTAAGTGGAATAATTACTTCTAGTATAATATTGTTAAATAATTATTTTACCCTTGAATTTCTTTGAATCGTTGCATTTTTATGTATTGTTTCTGCACCCTTTTCACATTTTTAGCACAATTTTTACACTTTTATTTTGTATTTTTATGCACAATTTCTGCATATTTTTTTACAGTTTTTATGCAATTTTTTTTACATTTTTTGCATAGTTTATTGAGGACTAAATTGGTTCATGTTTAAAAATAAATAATTATTGTGTTTTGATAAGAATTTTTGAAGTGTTGAACTGTTCTTTTTAAGCAGTAATTATCCGTACATAAAAAAGTAAAAAAAAATTCACGTGTTCAGTATGAATAGATATATTCTGAAATAAACTTATCTTCTTTTAAAGCCTATCCATACTTAATAATATTTAATTATCATTGATTAGATTTAAATAACTTATTTATAAAAGAACTTGGTTAAAGAAAATGAACTTTACGAATGATCTAAATTCGTTCTTTATGAGTTATTGTTCTTAGAACATGACACCTTTTTAAAATAAGCCAAAGTTATTTTATTTTCACATAGTTTAGAGACAATTTTGACCTTTTGTCATATAATATATCAAATAAAAAATAATTTTTTTATTTGAGCTTCCGTTTGGACTTAAAGTTTGAAAGTTTTTCTTTCAAAATCTATTTATTTATAAAATTTATTTATTTATTTGAATTTTAAAAATCATATCTAAAATTTCCTTCAAATTTATTTTTGATCGGCCTAAAATATGACCGTTAGGATCACAAAATTCACCGGTGCATAAGGAAGCATAAAAGAGTTCATATGTTCTGTATGAATAAATATACTTCAATATGAATTCATCTTCATTAAATTTTTTCTGCATAAGTTTGCATGTTTCTGCATAATTTTTACACTTTTTATGCACAATTATGGCATTTTTTGGCATAATTTATTGAGTATTGAATTGGTTCATGCATGAAATAACCATTCAACTAAATAATATTTAAAAATATTTGTAATTTTTTATTTTAGCGACTTAAATTGTAGTTTAATTCACATATTTGAATATAAATAATAGTGAACACTACGTTTCAATATCTGGTTCACTTGTATTTAAGCTATTGAAATATCAAACACATATTTTAAATTATACATAGTACATCTCATTTTATATCCAATAAGGCTAACAAATAGCTAGTATTGAATAATTCAGGAAACTATAATCTCATGACTCTGTGTACGAATCAAACGACGTCAAAGGTTAAGGGTAGAAACATGATATCTTTTTAACGGAGGCCAAAGTTATTTCATTTAACATAATTTACGAACAATTTCGACCCTTGTATAATATATCAAACACTACTAAATAAAAGGTCACAATTTGACCTCAAATTGGAGGTCAGTAACATTCTGATAAAAAAAAATCGATGATTTTTTATTTTTTATTTTTGAGAATTTTCAAACTCAAGAAATCGAATTTTTTAGTTACAAATAATAAAATATACCATTTGGTGTTTGAAACCCCATTTTTACTGTGGTATGTTATATTTTTATCACTAGCCATTGATGCTAACTGATTTAAAATTATGTTATTTTTTTAATTTATACGGAGGTTGATTTTTATATAAAAAAGAAAAGCTAAAAAATAATTTAAAATCATCCTCAGAGGTCGATAATTTTTGCAAAATACCAACCTCAGATTTTTGTAATTTTTTTCTTTTTAAAGAAACACACCTTTTCCCATTTTTTGGCGTTAAAAGAAGTGACCTTTGCAGGTCAATTTTGTTAAAAAAATATTTTTAAAAAATTGACCTTATGAGGTCGATTCTGTCCCCCTTTTTGTGGTGAAACTACAAAAAAAATGTTATTTAAATATTTTAACAAAAAATTTTACGGTTCAGTTTGAACTACATAATTAGTCCAATCTAGCCTAATATTTTATGAGTTAAATTTAAACAAATTAGAATGAATTGAATTAATAAATAAACGGATCACCACGAGGGTCAGGCTTATCATATTATAATTAGCTAATTGCAGATGGAAGTAACACAATGTTGCTAAACATAATTAATGAATTAACCATGGCCTAGACAAAATTAGCTTGCCTCATTCTCTGCAACAAATATTGGTGAGTGAAGTTTTTTCTCCCTCCGTCTCAAATTATTAGTCGTGTTTCTTTTTTAAACGTCCGTTAATATAATATTAATTAGAAGAAGTTTGCCTATTTTATAATTATGTCTTTATTTATATTTTAAGAATAACTTTTTTATTAAATGTTTACTCTATTTATGTAGTCTTCAAAAATAATTACTATTAAGAGTAAAATTATAAAAATAAATTATTTTAAATTTTAAAAACAATTATTTTTCGAATCCACCGGGGGTACTTTTAAAGAGCGTCATTTTTTTTCAAATTTATTACGAAAGTATCAATTTTGGCAACTGATATTAGTTGAAGAGCAACATTAAATGCCCACATTTGTTGGCATATAAATTATTTATTGCGGATATGAATATATACGACGGCCTAATAATGAGAAAAGTACAGTTAAATTTAAGTTGGAGTAGCTTTCATAAACATTCTTTTTCATTTTCCAAATTTAGCTTCATATAATTATGTCCATAACATATGACATTTCTACGTATTTATATAAATTTTGTTGAAATTTTGTGGGCCTTGATCAACCGTTTAGGACATAAGAAGTATATATATTTGACCGGTTGGCTAAAAATAGTAGTATATATATTTGTATCAAAACTATATAATTTATGTATATCATACATTAATATATATTTGCTGGTTGTAATTTTGGTAGATAACAATTTATGTCATTTTCTCTATTATAATTTCATGCACCAAATAGCAAGTGGTCTATATTAAGGATCTTAACATTTTTAGTTCACCAACCAAAAAAATTTCACCTACCTAGCGGCTAGCTGTAATTTTTTGTGGCTGTAGAAGGTGTATAATCAGTATATATAATAAGCGTATAGTCAACGTGTATATACTTATTATACATTGATTATGCACTGTATATTGACTAAAATTTGTACAAAAGTAATAATAATATTTTTTCGTTGTGAGCTTTGTTGGGCTATTATGTAGTACAGTAAGAATTTCCATTGTGGTGTGAGCAAATTCAGTCTATTGACTCATTCTCAATCATTTTTAAATAGTTTTGTATACAATTTCTTGTACTTGTCCTAGATAATCTATCACCCTATATATTATCTTAACGAGAACTTGTATACAACTTTTTAGATTTAAAAGCAAGAGAATTTGACAAATTTTTTGTCAAGAAAAAAAGAAGAAGAGAATCCTTAATATAGACCACTTGTGTTGTAACATATAAAATACAGTCCGTAAGGACATGGTTGAGTGGTTGGGAGATGGGTCTCTCATGTGGGAGACCTGGGATCGAATTCAACCTTTGTCTATCATTCAACCATGAGCTCATCACATGGAGCTTGCCTAGTGCGGTTTACATCTCCCGTGTGGTTTGCGAACTATTGCACAGTGAGCAGGTTACCACAGAGGGCTCACCCGAAAGGTATAAAATACTCCCATCCGTTTTAATTAGCTTGTCTTACCTTCCTTTTTAGTCCATTTCGAAAGGAATTTCTCATCCCTTTTTTACAGCACTTTAATTTCAACTTTTCACATGACATGTTAAAGACCACAAGATTAAAAGATATTTTGGTATGTTAAGACCAAAATATATATAAGTTTTTTTTATTTTCTTAAACTTTTTACCAAAGCAAAACCAGATAAATAAATTGAAACGGAGGAAGTACAGTCACAAGAAGTTGAAAACAATAGTAGTAAAAGAGAACCATCCCTATTGAAAGGTCAAAACTCAAAAGTAGATTGTTACATGGACCTTATCAAACCAAATTTTGATTGGAGGCCTTTAATAATGATGGGAAAAAAAGCATTGCACACATTCTGACTGCTGCTATATATGTCTACTGTATAACTTTATTCTTCAAACAGTAACAATAATAATGTAGTTTGGTCCCTTTTGTGCCCAATATGGTATCATAGCAATGGGACCAAAATGTAAAACAATATGAAACAACCCGTGAATGGATATTTTGGGATTTATAAAGTGTAAAGCATATTAATATTAAAAAAATACACCTCGGCGCATTACAGTTTTTGCTATGTGGCGGGGTTCTAGAAAAGATCGAATCACAAGGGTTTATTGTATGCAGTCTTACCCTGCATTTCTGTCGAAAGCTATTTCGACAGTTTGAACCCGTGACCTCCAGAACACATGACAATACTTTGCCGATCACTCTTAAAAACTTATTATACCCCCTCCCACCCAACCCAACCCAACCCCCAACACACACACACAAAAGTTTTTATCCATTTTATGATATACTCATTTTGTCTTGTGAAAGTACGTAACATGTTCTTCTTAGCATAAATGAGAAAAATTCTATGTGGCTATAGTATTTAGCTATATTATCACCTATTATTACGGATACCCTTTGTACCTATTTGTCTGTCTTTCTTATTTAAAATAGCAATAACTGTTACAACAACATGATCTACGTACCCAAATTAAAATAATTCTTGTTTTCCTTTATTATTCTTTTTGTTTGCATTACTATTTATGATTTTTCTGTTTTTCCAACTACCTTAACACTGTCAATAAGATTAAACTTTTTATTTGTGTGAATCAATACTTTTTGGTGACAAAATGAGTGATTTGAAGTATTTTTCTGACCAAATTTTCAAAGCTTAGTTATTTTGTCCAAGACTCGCTGAGAAAAAGTTACGAAGTAAATAAAAAAATTATACGTTAATCAGTGACTTCCCCTTCATTGTATCGATGTGATTCCAATTTCCATATCGTTCATGCAAGTCTTCTTATAAAACCTTTGAGAGAGTGATATGCATAGACTAAGTGAATGAGAATGCAACTATGTATATCATTCTTCGAGCCTGATAGGCATACAATTGTTGGAAAGTAAGCGAAGTCATGAAGCTGGTTGACTATGCTCGAGCAAAACTCAAACTCATAGGTTGTGGCTTAACTCGTTACAAATTTAACTTTTTGAGTCACATTTATTTCTTTTTAAAACCATAGAACCTTGTGGATTTAATTATTTGATCTACACCCTACAATTCAAACAAGAGTAATACTATATTACAAGTGCAAAATTGATATAATTTCTAAATTTCTCTTGCCATATTTAGGTTTTCTTTTGTTGGTTTAAGGCAAGGAAAAATATTAGATTAAGAAATTAACCACGTAAATACCAAGAAAAAAAATTAATATAGTCACATAAACCCATAAGGCCGTAAGTCAAAAGCTTTGATAATTGTATGTGAATACCATATACTAAAAATTTATTCCAACTCCGTCCTCGTTACGTCGAAGACCAAATTTTTATTTTATTTTTTTACATGCAGATTCGTCCAACATTCTCCACGTGTAATTTTTAATAAATTCTGTCCTTCTATATCCATTTTAAAATATTTTTAAATTGCTATTTCCACCCTCAAAGTTTTACTAATTGTCACTTTGGGTGAATTAATAATTACAATCCTCATGGAATAAAGAGCTTTAATTTTCATCTCGAAGTAAACAGCCACTCGACCGATTTCGAAATGCCAAAGTCAAAATATTAATCTCATAAACTATTTTTTTTACCTCATGTATAGTAAAAAAAGGAAGGAATATTTTTAGTAATTTTTTTAATTAAAAGTAAAAAATCTTTGCATGAGAAAAAAGATTATGTGGGAATAAAGTGAACGATCAGTAAAAGTTGCTGAGTTTAGACTTCCAAAGACGGAAATTATGTAATTAGCTTTATCGTGTTAATTAAAATAATATTATTTAAGTAGTTAGTGAAAATTTCTTTCGTTTGTCCTTATTCAAATATGTACTAGATTCTCTTCTTTTCCGTTCGTTGAAATTTCTTCATATGTATAATGCATTACTCCCTGTCTCAATTTACGTGGCATAATAAAAATAATAATTTTGAATTTTTAAAATTTTAATCATGAATTCAGATATATATTTAAAAGTTATATAAAAAATATTATAAATTACAATAATTAATAATTTTAAAAATCTATAAAACATAAAAAGTAATTTGATTAACTCTCAGACTTTCAACTATTCTACGTAAATTGGGACGAAGGAAATATACTATTGTTATTGCATTTCCCAATTTAAGTACGGAGAGAGCATACTATTATTATATTATTAATTGATTGATATATACATATCTTTTCAAAATAAAAATTGTATTTTTTTGAAGTATAACAATCTCATATATATAGTTAGACGCATTTTTTTTTTATGAATTAACGGAAGAAAAATCATAATCCCTAAATAATACTTTTTTGTTATAATTTATGTGATATAATTTTAATTGACAGAGAATTTTAGAAAAAATTTAGAAATTTGAAATTACTTGTGATTTTTAGACATACTATATACGTTTATGTGGTTATATTGTTTAAAATTTGTGGTCTTAAATATATTAAATATAATATTTATCTGACTAATTTTTTTTCATTAAAGATATAACAAAGGGATGATAAAATTAATATTTTGTAAGTTTAAAGTATATTTATTTTTTTAAAATGAATTAATAATTAAATAGCATCATAGAAATTGAAACAAAAGGATAAATAGATTGACTTCTTAAATCAAAACAAGATTGAATTTCCCACTTTTATTTTAGCTAGCCCACCATGGGAATAATAGCACTAATGAATTTTCATGATTTACAAAATGTCGTCTTAGATTCATTCTTGTTCACATGAATCTCTTTTTCACATGCCAAAAGTGTACTAAAGTTTTGGATTTTCCTACAAAAATATTCACCTACCCTAATTTGCACAAACATAGTTTCAAAATTTGAACATCCCTACCCCCTCCCCCTTATAATTATATATATTGTTTTCTGCTCAATTTACCCATCCATTATCACCTAAAATAAAATAAAATCCCCCCACCCCACAATCCACCAACTCTCTACAATTTCTTACTATCATTATCATGATTTGATATCATTGCATCTTTTAAATTTAAAGTTAAACCAACTTATGATTATCTTGTTGTGCTTGTAGTATGACAAACAACAACTCTCTTATTCCACTTTGAATATTAAAAAAAGATTTACACTACACAACAAACTCAACAAAGTAATCAACTCATAAAAATAAGCTTAATTTTTATAAATTTTAGCTAGTATATATGCATGTATAATCAATGTATAATGAGTGTATATATTGATTATACACTTAGCTTGTAATACACAATAATATTTCAAAGGGAAATGTTTATGTACCTAAGATCAAATATTTTGAGCCAGCTTTCATAGAAAATTCAGACTTTCTTTTTGATATTGCAATCACATAAAAACATAAACTTTGCACATTCCTGAATAAGCAGAAAGTCTAGGAAGATATTAACCATGGATATATGAATAAAAGTCACTCGGTATACACTGATGACAATTACAAACTATAACAAAATATATCTCGAAATTAGTTATTTCAGGATTATTATTTTATTTTTAATGTGGGATAAAAATAATACTATAATTCTGGGATAAGTTATCCTAATCAAACATGGGATAACTTGATCATTCTAAAATTAATTCGGGATCAGTTATCTCTTATCCCTCGTACCAAACGAGCCTTTACGACTGACGATTACAAAATATTGAGATCCCATGTAATTAAACTCTTCCGCAAGCAATTTAATTACTTAAACCCCCCCCCCCCCCCCCCCCCAAAAAAAAAAAACCCCCCAACCCCAATATAATTAGCTATCCACCTCCCTAAAAAGGAAAAAGCAAAAAGAAAGTGATTAAAGATGAAAATAGCCAAAATAGTAGTAAGTGAGGTTGCTGCTTGTCCTTTTTAAGGTACAATTTCGATAAATCCAACAAAAGATATACAGATTAATAAGGGCAGTACTGAATAAATCCAAAACACTCACTTTACAGTTTACAAATATACTGTATATACAGTATATACTGTATACCTAACTGTCAGTGTTACTGTTTTAAAACCTTTGATCCTTTCACTGTTTTTTCTCCTAACATAAACATATAGTTCTTAAATAGTTACACTGATCACTCATGCATGCACACAGACAATGCCCCAATGTTCATGCAGTATCTTTGCTTTTGGAGGAAAAAAAATGAAAACAACAGGAAAACACAACATTATTCTACACATGATCAAATGAGAGAAAAAAATAGTAGTGTTTTTACACGAAAAAGTTAGGAAGCTTCCCAGTGTTTCAATGAGAATTATGTTTCCCACTATGAGTATTTCCAGTGAGCTGGTTCGGTGAAAAATTAGTGAAAAAATGATATTTTATAACACAAATTTTTCACTGATTCGCGGTTAGAACAACCTCTATTTCTTAGCAGCGTCTTTTTAAGGGGTTACATGCAATTATCTTTAGGATCCAAAAAAAAAAAAAAACATAGTATACACCTGGCGATGGAGTCAAAATTTTCATTGAAGAGATTCAACTTTTATACAAATAAGCTAGATCAAGCTTATATTTCAACTCAAGGAGATTCAACTCTTATATTTATCATGTATTTTATATTATTTTTAACTTGTAAAATACATGTATAATAAATAAAATTTTGAGCAAGGGGTATCATTTGAATTCCCTTGCTTCAAGGTGGCTACACCCTTGAGTATAATTACGATTTTTTTTTCTTAAGGAAAGTCCATACATTTAAAAATAAAACTTTATAAATGACATTTCATAAAAGTTATGGTATTCTTTCACGTAACATATATGTCTATTCAATTTAAAACTTTCAAATATTTGTCATTATATATCATAATTGTTATCGCAGAGATTGTTCAATGATCAAGATATCACAATATTACAAGTTTGAATTAAGAAGTAATAAAGTATTACCCGATTTAACGCACTTCTTTTCCACTTAGATCAGGTCTTTTTCTCTGTGGTGCATATAGGAAACTTTTTTTTTTGGGTGATATCTTATCAGTAAACGAAACTTTATGTGTTTAATTTAATATTTTATAACTTTATTAGTGGGTAAAGATAATCCAGTAGCATAAAATATTGGAAGTAAATTAAAAAAGTTAACATAAAATTCCTGTCCACTATCTTTTTGGTAACAAATTGGTAAATAGAGAGTTAAAATAATTAAAAGTATTCTGCTTAATTCGATTTGCTCCTCTCTTTTTAAAAGCAAAAAAGTAAGATTTAATCATTATATGCAAAAGCAACAATTCTTGGTTGAATATTTATAATTATAACTAGCAAAAATAAGCTAGTTTGAAGTTTCTTTTCTGGAATATTGCTTTTTCAAACGATCGAGGAATCTATAAGAAGATAATTTTATTTTGAAAAAATAATTATGATAAAGTGGTCCAACAAATTCCGTGAGTTGTATCTGAAGAAGTTTTCTTCAATTCAAAATCTATATTTCTTTATAACGATAGCGATTTTCAAATTAGCTTGCGCACACAATTACCTTAATATTAATAGAAAATTAGAGAATTCAGCAACATATTACGGTTTATAATTTATGATATGAAGAGTATTCACACACAATTTTACGTGAATAATAATAATAATCTTTCGAGATTAACACAAACTCAATACTTTGAAGACCTAATGAAACATGAAAAGATTTTGTATTTTATAAAAAATAAATATTTTTCAGTTTAAAATACATTACGCTTGGATATTTATGTATCCTCGAAAGTCAAATAGTTCAATAATTCAGCAGTTTTTTTGAATCTGAGTTGATTTTATTGTTAGCATATGGTTGACTGTCATGCATTATATTATTAGGAGAAAAAAAAAGAAAAAAAGAAAAGAAAAAAGAGAGGTGAATTGACATGATCTGTTAACGTTGGATAAAGTAACATCAGAGGTGTGCAAGGACCATTTTTTTCAATTATTTTGGATTAGACTTTTTTGTGACAAAACTGAGAAGCACAACTTTTATGTTTGAAGATAACACAACCGTTGGAAAAAAAAAGAGGAACAAATAAAAGAAAAAATAAAGGGATTAAAGTTTAAACGCATGCAAACTTTAGTCATGTTGATAGATTTATTTGATATATTGAATATTTTCTTCGTTTCAATTTATAAGATGTTAATTTGAAATTTTGAATGGACATGAAGTAAAAAAGAAAGAGCTTTGAAATTTATAATCTAATTAATTTTTTTAAATTTTATATTAACATAACTATAAAAATTTGTAATCGATGGTATGATAAATTTTGTTTAAGTTAAATTGTTTCGAATTAACAAATGTGTTATTTTTTAAATTGATTAATTAAAGAGACACAATATCATATAAAGTGAAACATATGGAATAATGAATAATTTTTGTTTGTTCATTCGATTATTTGATAAGCATAGTAGATTGAAGTTAAAATTTTGATAAATTAATTGTTCTCCTACCTGTTAGGATTACTAAATTCAAGTAAACTTTTCTTCCTAATGTTGAATGCAACAATATAAATTTATGAAAAAATAACGTTAACTGGCCATTTTTCGATCTCTTTGGAAAAAAATTCACTATCATGAAATTGCAAATTAATGTGAAACTCATGACAATATCCTAAGGTTTTATATGCGAAATTTGAAGTTCCACAACAATGAATTATAACTATATCAATTTTTGAGAAGTGGCTATTTGTTCATATTACTCTACAAAGTTATTTTTTTTATTTTTATTTTTTACCTGTTGTTCGATATCCAAATTGAGGTTCGACTGAATTTAGATTCATGCATTACGAGATTTATTTCTAGGGACGGAGATCCCAACAATTCTTTTTTTCATTTTCAAGGGCTCAAACCCGAGATCTTTAGTTAAAGATGGAGGAATCTCGATCATTTCACTACATCCACGTTGGTTACTCTATGAAGTTAGTCAAAAGGGAAGCTCAATTGTTGCTCTATAGTCCATAGTATTAATAAGCCTTACCTATAGATACACTTTGTATGATATTTTTGTGAAATCATTATGTTAAAGATCATAATATATATTAAAGTTATGATGTAGGAGTAATATGTAGTATGTTTTATGCATAAAGTATTTTCCACTTATATGTCCCTACATCTGAATTTATTTTGGATGATGGGGTTGACCCTATACTAGAAAAAATAGCCTCTCTTTTTTGGGCTTTTATAGTTCACATGTTGTATAGGACCCAAAATCTGTCTCAACTATGGTTCCACCATTAATGGGCCCATTTTCTTCACAAGGATAAAAAAAGTTTTAAATTTATTTTTTCTTCTGCCATCAAGTTTTTGCTATATGTTATGATATGATGTCCTCCATATCTTTTGTACTGTACTGTTGTCTCTTAATACTCGATAAAAGTTTGTGTTCTTTTATGACTTGATAGAATTCAAATCCTAATCCAATTTCATTTTTTCCCCTTTAGAATATGTAATGATCTAGTGCTAGTAGGAGGTAGTAGGTGTTAAAAATTTAGTCGCACTCGATATTTATATCAAGATAATAGATGTATGGTATGTGTTTGTACATAATTTTTTAGCATATAACTGTAATTAATTAATATGCATTCTCACCTTGTTAAATCACTTAATTATAGTAAATTTATATGATTTGGTGTAAACATCAAGTTTGAATATCTATCACTTGCCAATTAAAAGTAATTACATCCACAACAAATTCCAATACATGTTTAAGACCACAAGATTGTTGTTTGAAATAAATATGTATAGTCCATCTATTAAACACAAGTGATACTACTTCTACTAATATTATTTAAGATAGAGATGATTTAAAATAAATATTTACCAAATGTGAATATTCAAACTAATAAAAGAATTGGTCCGC
Organism: Jaltomata sinuosa; assembly: GCA_003996215.1. Taxonomy (NCBI): domain Eukaryota; kingdom Viridiplantae; phylum Streptophyta; class Magnoliopsida; order Solanales; family Solanaceae; genus Jaltomata; species Jaltomata sinuosa. The sequence continues at coordinate 1,324,638 of QJPP01007185.1, read as the reverse complement.
CATTGTAAATTTCTTTTTAGTTAGTAGATTGAAAAGTTGGATTATATTCCTTCAATCTAGGTAGGAAAAACTCTTTCGATCTAAGACAAGAATATAATTTAAAAGACTTAATATTAGTCGACTTAATTTTTATTAAATCATTTATAACAAATAATTAAACTGAAAAGCTCTTTTCAAGTGTAAATACTTTAAAAAAAATTGGAGTATTTGTAAGAGATAATTTATCAAACATTCAGGCATAAATTAACACTTCATCAAATAAAGGAAAGAAAATGAAAAAAGAAAAACTACGAACTTGGTCACTCATTGATTCAATTCTGAAGAATTCATGTTGAAAACTAGTTCCATCATTATCATCGTCATCTTCTTCATCATTATTATGAACTCCTTCCATCTCAGCCGCAACAGATTTAGGTGCGTTAAGAATGAAAGGAATCGGTAAAACATCATTATATATATGTGAGGCGTAAGGGAGTAGGGTTTCTAAAAGTTGTTACATTTTTTTTATCCAAAAGTTGTTATAAATTTTATTTTGGTCCCAAAGTTTTTAATATTTTTTAAAAAGAATTTGATATGCTCTCAATTTTATACAAATATCAAAATTGTTTTTTTTGTGAAACCATTTATCTGGGTGAAATAGTCTGAAGAAATAGAACAAATGAAGTCTATTCGTTGTTTTGGTCCAAGAAAAAATGAGAGTAAAATTTTTGACTTTTCTCATTTGCGGACATATTTTTGGACATGAATTTTCTTTGGAGATTTTTTTGAATAAAAATTGTTATTTCACTTGAATTATTTTTCAAACTTATTTTTTTAATTATAAATTCTCTTTTTCAAATATCAAAGTTATCTCCTTCCTCTCTTTTTTTTTTTGGTGAAATTATATTAGGAGTAAGAATTTTTTTTCTCAATTACTATTTGTTGGATGAAACAATTTGGAAGAAATTGAAGGGATAAATCTTTTTTTCTTTTATTCAAGAAGAAATGAGAGTAAAATAAGAATAATTTGCATATAAAATATACTAAATGTTTTCTCCATGTGCACTAATAAGATCACGAGATGAATTGCATTATTTGTGTTACTAATGACTATATTTAGATTTTGTTAATTACCTTTTGAAATATACAAAGAACATTGGAAATGTGAAATTACATTGAGAACGGACATTGGTTATCATTAATATTCTACCCCTTTCACTAGAGAGTCAATATTATACTTAAGGGTGTGCTGAAATAGAAGTATGAAATAGAAAAATCATGTGAAGAGTACCAATTGAGATGGAGTCACAAGGGATCAACTCTTATTTTTTTTGTTTTTTTTTGGTAATGGATAAATTGACACGGCATACAACAGGGGAAGTACCATGGTGTATTATTTGCATATGGCATGATATTGATTGATAAGACACATGACATAGTTAACAATAGATTGGAGGTTTGGACACAAACCCTAGAGTCTAGGGTTTTCAGGTTGAGCAGGACTAAAATAAAGTACATGAAGTACAAGTTCAGTTACATATTGCATGAGGCATATGTGAAAGTGAGAATTGGTAAACAAGTTATTACAATGAGAGAAAGTTTCAAATATCTTGGGTTAATAATCCAAGAAAATGTAGAGATTGATGATGATGTCATACATCATATTGGAGGGAGATAGATGAAACTGATGCTCGTATCCGGTGACAAGTGTCTTATGTAATAAGAATGTGCCACCGAAAATTAAAGGTAAGTTTTATAGAGTGCATGTTAGACCAACTATGTTGTATGGGATAGAGTGTTGTCTAGTCAAGAATTTTACACGTTCAAAAGATGAAATTAGCAAAAATGAGAATGCTTAGATGAATGTGACGGCATAGTACAAGAAGAGATAAAATTAGAAATAAATATATACGATACAAGATGAAAGTGGCCTTCATGGTGGATACGATGGAGGAAATGAGGCTGAGGTTATTCAGACATGTGGAGTGGAGTAGCATAGATGCACCAATGAGGAGGTGCTAGAGGCTGACAATGTTAGGTCTAATTAGGAGAGGTAAAGGTAGAACGATGAAGAATTAGGGAGAGGTGATTAGACATGACATAACTCATCTCCAGCTCACCGAGGATTAAATCGTAGATAGGAGAGCATGGAAGTTTAGAATTAGGGTAAAAAATTAGTAGATTGCCGAATGAGCATGGAAGTTTAGAATTAGGGTAAAAAATTAGTAGATTGCCGAATGGTTTCTCATTTCTCTCTGGGAGAACATGTTTCTAGTTTACATCACCTTATCACTCCCTCTTCTCCATTTCAATATTAATATCATTAGTAGTATTTCATTATTATCTTATTTTTCAATTTTATTACTAATATTGTTACTGTTACTTTGATTATCTTTACTAATTTTATTGTCAAAACTTTTCTTTAGTATTTTCATCGTAGTCTTTTTTACTTGTGTATTTTTACCAAATTTATTTTAACAAACAAATAAATTTTAAAGTAAACAAGAGCAACATATCTCTGTGCCTAGTTATAAGGCGAGGTTAGTTCTCAAAGGTTTTGGCCAAAGAAAGGGAATTGATTTTTATGAAAATTTCTCCCCTGTTATGAAAATGTCTTCTATTCGTTTAATTCTCAGCTTAGCCACAAGTCTAAATTTAAAGGTTAATAAGATATACACCGAAGGAAATCCTTCAAATAAGCATGAGTATTGTAGAACTTTGGCAAGCATAAAGCTTGTCCACAATTCCTTCACTTGAAGATCCATTTGACTTCTTGGCTGAAGGGGGAATATGTAGGGACGTCGCTCATATTCCGGCCAAAGGCTTAATACTAGTCCTATTCTTTTTTGATTTTTATTTAATCCTAATTGAAATTAAATTTGGATTTTTATTCATATTTAGAGTTGGTTTTGACGTTAAGAGAAAACACCATTCATTATCTATACATAGAACAATTTTAATAGCTTATGGGTACGAATTCGACAAACTCCAATAGTTTTGACTCAAATCTTGAATTTATATTAATTTTTTATTTGATATATATAAATAATTTATCTTAAATCCAGTAAGCAAAAAGAATTGTGCTTCAAAACCGTAAATTAAATTTTATAGCTCCACCTCTTATCTCATTGATCTAGTCAGATAGAATTCACATATTTCGGAACTACATAAAAAAAGAGTAGTACGTACGAATTCGAACTTTATAGTTAAATATTTTATATTCTTAAAAGTTAATAATCAAAGAATTTTTTTTAACTCTCTAAAATGGAAACAAGTGAGTTCTTTGTTTACTCATGTTAGTAACTCTCTAACATTAGATTTAAAAAGCTCCCTAACGTAATTATATTTGTTTAATTTAAAGTAGACAGTCTTATAAGAGACATTTGGCCGTTGCCATGAAAGTGGAAGTTGAAAGAGACAAATCCTAATTAGTTGTCTCAAATAATTAAAGAAACAAAAGTGACAAAATATAGTGAGTGTGGTTCTTGTTCATAAAGGTACATACAATTTAAAGAAAAATAAACAGTTAATTGTTCTTAGACTAAAAGTTCCAAATAAAACAAAAGTGTTGATGTTAAATCATAGTACTTATTAGTCAAGCTAACTAATTAATTAAGAACCCCTTTTAAACAAACAAAGGTAATTGAGAGTCTTTTTGGGTGCGATTAGACACCACATTATGCAGACGGTCCAATGAATTCCATTGAAATATTTTGCTGGGAATTAGACAGTTGATGACTTGTGATTTTGTTGTGGCGTTTTTACAATCATATATAGTGCACATCATGTAAAAAGTAGTTTCTCTTTCTATCAAAAAATTAGATTTGATATATTAGTTTGAATCTCATGTTAAAATCTTTGTAAATGCCTAAATATTGTAAAATTAAGCTCCGGACAAGATAAATATGAAGACAAAAAGAATATTATGAGATAAGATATTTTAAATAAGAGATGTAGAAAAGGGAGAGACCTTTTTATTCTATTCAAGTGTGTCGTGATTTCTCATCTTAATTTATAGGATAAGAAATCACTCCAAAGGTCACCAATATTAAGTGCCCAAATTAATAGATACATTCTTATCCACAAAAGGTTCATGTAACCTAGTGAATATGTATAGACATCCATTCAATGAATATATATTTCATAACACTAAATACATTAATATGTATGATATACGCGTATTCCTGATTAACTACGTATTACAAAATCAATTAATGAAGATTAAAAAAATGAAAGATACATACCAAATACGATACATTACTATACTTTAGAAGTATTATTATGTACGGTCACTAGGGCTGTTAAATGAGCCCAAAACAAGTGACCCACCCAATCCTTTCAAAATTTTATGGGTTGATTCAAGATAATTTAAAATTGGGTCAATCTCAACCTATTCAAGATCTAATCCATTTAAAATGATCTTCAACTGAGTCCAATTTAATCTCCACTTCAATCCGTTTTTAAAAGGAATTTTTTTTTAAAATAGCTAACATTAAGGCCAAAATAAGGCTCCATAATTATAGTTTGTAAAATTATAAATCGTAGCTAAGCTACATTTTGTAGCTACTTTGAGTATCAATCGTATTTTGCTTTTAAAATTCAGCTTAAACATACACATACAAATTCGATCAAATTTGCCTGAAAACGTATATGATAGCCGTTATTCAATTGAATATACAAATACAAAAAATATAAAAATGCAAAATTTGCTCCACAGAATTTGGCTGAAAATGCAAAAAATTTAAGAATTATCGCGAGAATATCTGCTTAAAAAAGGATAAGTGGCATAAATCAAGCGTATAATCTTTTTCAAATCTTCCATTAGAAAAATGGACTTTGAGAGCTCATAGCTCCAAGAAAAACATGAATATTTGACATTACTTTTCAACATTTCAAATACAATTTCAAAACTCAATCACAAATTGCTCTGATTTTTTCATCTGAATCCAAAAAGCAAATTTTTTTTTCAGATTTGTTCAATCACTCATAGGACAGGCAACGAGACCAGAATCGAGGACCCTCCGACCTATTTTTTTTTTTAAAAATATTTAAGCTTAATTAAAATTAAAACTTGATTATTTAAGAATTATAATTTAAAAAGTTAGTTTCAAAATTTTAAACTATAACTTATGTAATAATTTTTTTTTAAATATAACTTAATAAGTTAATGACCTAAAGTGTTAAACTAATATAAATTTCTAAATTTCAAACAATCAAACTATAGCTTAAACTTTCAAATTATAACTTAAGTTTGAAGCTTTCAAACTCTCAAACCTTTTAAATTTCAAATTATAGTAAACGAATAATAATAACTCAAATTTTTAAAAGTTAGACTATTTAATTTTCAAATTTAAACTTGAAATGTGAAGTAAGTTAGTTTAAACTTTGAAGTGTGAAATTTCTTACTAAAGTTATGAAAATTATAAATTTTTTAAAGTCTTAAAAATTGAAATATATAAAAAAAGACTTGTATTAAATAAAAGACAATAATTAAAAAAAATTAAGTCAAATAGCCTATAAATTTATTCATATTAAATAAAATGATACAATTTATATTACAAATATTAGAAGAGCACCCAATCTATGCAATCACCTTCTAGGAAGAGTTCTGTTTGAATTATGTTTCGATTATCATACTAATATATGTAATGTTGACTTGCATGAATCCACCACTAGTCAAGGAACCATGTCCTTGACTGAATCTGACTATCAACAGGACAATGCAAACTTCACTAGACAAGAGAGTGCAAATAAAGCTAACTGAAAGCAGTAAGGAACACCAGATATTTACGTGGAAACCTCCTTGCTCAAGGGAGGAAAAAAACACGACCTACCTCGTAGGATTTTCACCAACAATAATTTACTGAAACAAGAGTAATGGTTTGATTACAGATTCATTCTCGTAATCCTATGGTTAACCTCTTAACTCCATTCCCTTGTGATAGCTTCAACACGAGCAACACTACAAATAACTCTATTGTAATCTTCAATGTCAACTAATTCTAGTTGACCACAACTTGGCTAAATCTAGCCTTCTTTATTAATACCTCTAGTTAACACTCCTAGGCAACTCTACCCAAGAAAACACCAAATAAATGATGAAAATCAAACTTGACTAAATTTAATCGATGCGACTAACTAACTCTAGTTAATGCGACACAACCTAAGAACATAGACAAACTAAATATCTACTATCCTTTATAATATAGGAGTAGATTTATAATTTAGTACAAAGTACAAAGACTCAAACAACAATGGACTAAGAGCAATTGTCGTAGGCTGAAAACAGGTCCCTTGTTGTAGAAGCTTTGAACTGAAAAATAATGGAAACTTTTGCTAAGAGAGTGTGAATTTTAAGATGTGCAAAAGCTAGATTTTTCTCCCACATAATGATCTATATATATGGAACAAATGAGAGGAAAAACCTAGAAAGTTTCTCATTGGTCGAAATTGGACAGTTGTTGCTCCTCTGCTGCTGTGCACCAACTTTTCTGCAAAAAGTACAGCTGTCAGCTGTACTGTTGACTGCCAGAAAGTTCAACATTTGATGGACCTGGTCCCTCATCTGATCCCTATGGAACAATATCCCTCTGAGAAATAGTTCCTCTTGATAGTCAGATTTTCCCAAAAGATATTCGTACACACTCGTGCGGTACTGTCAGACACCAATTGATCACGTACTCATACATATCGGGAAGCAGGTCCCTTCATGCAGTTTGTCAATTATTAGGAACAAATGTCCCATGTGCTAGTTCAGCGCTTTTATGTCACATATCACCTGACATATTTGAACCAGTAGAAATTCTCTTCAAAAGTTACCAGTTAACAAGGTTATGAATACATCCATAATATGAATCTGATCCCAACGAAATAGGATCCCTCTAAGAACCAGGTTCTCATACAGTTGACTCTGAGTAATGAATCAAGTTTTATAAGCAACATATCTGGTACCAGGTGCTCTCACGAATTTTGTCAATCATCAAAACTATATGTACATCATGTAAGGTTCAAAATAATATATTCTTAAATTTTCTAACATTTCTAGTTAAACATGTTCTGAAATTAATTATTGTGCTTGTTTCTCTAATGCAACCATGTCGTCTTCACTACTATCTCCCAACATAATATCTATATGTTTTTCAAATTGGACAAACAAATTTGATTGCACATAATTTCCTCACTCGACATTGATTCAATCTCTAAACAACACTGATATCTCCAAGCTGTTTTTTTCTAATGAATACCTATGCTCTCTGATTTAAAATCTTGTCGCACTAAAAGCACCCTTCGAAGCTATTGAAGATGCTTGAATAACTAGCATATCGCTAACCACCTTGAGAAGTTTTTAAAATGCCTTATCCCGGGTCCTTCACCATTTTAAAAGCTAAAATTAGCCTCGTGCATCCCTAATACTTTTCATTTCCTAATTAAGATATTTATTAAAATCATTCTTTTCACTATAAGCAAGACCAAGATAATCTTTCAGTATATCATCAATATTATCATCATATCTACGCCTAGAAGTGTCAGGTTCTTCATTATGTACTACTTCATTTATTTCAAGGGCATTATACATGTCATTCAATTTTTTAGCTTCGTCCTTTATGTTGTTTTAACTATTACCAAACAAGGTTGTTCCTCGTCTTGAATATCTAAATTTGCATATATTTTTCAATCATTTTTGATGCACATATTTCTTTGTAAGTTGAGTTGAATAAATAAGCTGTTAAATAAATCTGAGGAATAGAAAAAAGAAATTTAGGATTTTTCCAATCATTGCTGCAATTGGCGCCTTAAACCTTACAATATTTTTGTATTTAGCAAATTTAGTTGAAATAACACAAATATTTGATAAGACTGAAGAAATAATTGAACAATAAAATCTAGACATTTGATTTGTAGCTAGATAAGAAACTTTTAAAAAATCTACAATTTTTTTATGTCTTTCTAATCAATTTCACAAATTCTTAAAGCCATGTTGGTATTATAATAATTTCAAACTATTTATAGGCATTCGATAAACATAAGTAACTTCAAGTATTTCATGTAAAGAATTTCATCTAGTAGCCACTAATTTTAAAAAATTTCTAACTGAAAGATTAAATTCTTTACAATGATTTTTAAAATTTTGACGTCTACTCTTTTTTGGCATCTAAAAATAAAATGACAAGCAATTTCAATTTTATTACAACCATTATCATCTATTGCTATACCATCTCTTATAATCAAATTATATATATGTGCAGCACACCTAATATAAAAATCATCATCATAAACATGACAAAGTTCAGATTTTAAATAATCAACAAACTTGTATTATTAGAAGCATTATTTAGGGTGACACTTATTACTTTGTCACAAAATTTAAAAATATTTAAAATTTCTTCAATAATAAGAGCAATGTAACTATCGATTTTACTAACTTTATAAATTTTATAGCCTGTAATTCTTTTTTGCATGTTTTAATTTTCATCAATCCAATGGGCAATAACAATAAAATAATTATTACAATTAACACTACGATCCATATCAGAAATGATACCCACCTTACAATTATTATAGACAAATAAACAACGAAGATAATGACAATGTTGACCTTAAAATTCAAAAATAGCTTTTCTAATTGTGATTTTTGTAAGGCCTTGAAAAAAATGAATTATATGTTTCTCGAATATAATGAATAAAATTGGAGTTTTTACCAAAACTAAAAGACAAGTCAGTAACAATAATCATTTTAGCTAAGTCTTCACGATCTCTTTCTTTACTATATGTGCAATGTGTACTAAGACCATCAACATTCGAAGGGGTAAACAGTGATTGAATCATGTTAGAATGCCCTACTCCTACAGATGTAGGAATGAGAAGATCATGTTTTTCGCATTGATTATAGCTTTAGCTTGCAAAAATTTGTGTTTACAATATTTTTTTGAATTAGCTAAATGCCCTGTCCCACTCCCAGTTTCCATAATTTTATGATTCATCACATGTATATATTTTTTGCAAATAACTTGAATTTTTGCCTCATTTTGATCATGAAATAGTCACAATAATTTTTTTTAGGACGTTCAATTTTGGGCTTAGCCCTAATAGGATGTACAGGGGGAGAGGAGGGTGAAATCAGTAGCGGGACTAGTAGGTGTCTCTGTTTCATCATCATCATTTTCTAATTCTACTTCTACATCTATTTCTTTATCAAAATTACCAAACTTTATTTCTAAAGATTCATGATCTAGTTCAGTATTACTATCAAAATTAAAAGCAGTTTCAACGACATGTGTAATTGATGTGCCGGGATTTGACGGCACTTTCGACGCTTAAAACATAGGATTTTTAGGAGTTCTTGAGTAAATTTTGTTGGATTTAATGGTGTTTGTTAAGTGTGCAGGGACAAAGTATGAGTTAGAAAAATATGCCAAAAAATTGCAGTTTCTGGGCAAAAGAGAAGCCACCACGGGCGTCACACCCAAGACGGCCTGTGGGGCAGACCGTTGATCTGAGCTAACAGGATTTGCCAAGGCAAAAGAGCCCCGACGGGCTGGCATGACGCCCATGGAAACCATGACGGGACATCACCTTGCCCGTCGATATGCTCCAGGGAGATGTGCAAAAGGCCAAGAAAGGGCGACGGGCGCCACGATGCCCGTGGAAGCTCGACGTCTCATAGCGATTGCCCGTGGAAACAAGGCAGAGGAGTTGGAAAAATGACCAAGGCAGGCGGCATGAGAGTCGCTCCCGCCCATGAGATCGTGGAAGTGGAATTTCCTGAAAAAGTGAAGAAGGTCGACGGGAACCCACGACGCCAATCGCCTCAGTGACGGCCCGTGAGGTGACCCGTCAGATCTGCCGCGTCCAGCTATTCCCAGTTTTATTAGGATTTGGCCTCTTTGTCTATAAATACTTTCCCTTAGGTTTTATTTTTGGTTGTTACACATACGGTTACGCCTGGTTCACGAATTGTTACATATTATTTTAGGATACTTTTGGATAATTACTACATTGTTCTTTGGTATTGATTCTAAACACAAGTACTTGATATTGAAGTGTTCTTGAGATTTTTCTTCAGGATTCCGGATTTCTTTATTCTCAATTGTAAGTATCTATTGATGATTGCTCAAACAAACATTAATTGTGCACTTATGAATATGAGTAGCTAAATCCACAACTAGGGTTGTGGGAACCATGGAGGATTAACGAAGTAGGCAAAGTACTTAGGTAATCTAGGACGGTGTTCATGCATGTATTGTTCTTTCCTTCATTTTGATTGCTTTTTAATGGTGTGCAATGTTAGAACTCGCCTTATCCTTACTTGCCGGACCAAGGAGGTAACGAATGGGAAAAGGGTTGTTTAACAACGGAGATTTGAGGCTACCAACTCTCATCTAATACCTTGACTCTGTCCGGGAATAGCTAATCTGGGATCCAGGGTAAGAGTTAGTAAAGCACACACCCGCGGCCGGACCAAGGCGTGTGGTGAAATTCACCTAGTTGCCGGACCAAGGAATTAGGTGAACCTAACTTACCGATTTTGCATGCTAAGCACCAAACTAGTTTATCAAGTACAAACGCCTTACTAAGTTATGATCTCATGGGGAACACTACCCTAGTCATCTCATTAATTGGTTACAACTCTTGAAATTAGAAATTGTTACTTGTTTACTTTTGATTTACAATCATTACTTGTTACTTTATAAAAAAACCTTTGCGGGAAATAAATGACTACAAGCACGAGTAAACACTAATCAAACCTAGTCCTACCATTCCCTGTGGGATCGACCCCAACCTTTAGTTGGGTTCTATATTTGAACAGCGACCGCTTGCGCTTCTTTTAGAGGTGTAATTTGGGCGCATCAAATTTTGGCGCCATTGCCGGGGAATACGGTTTAGGATTAAGATAGATTATGTTTATTTCACTATTAGTCCTTATTTCCTGATTTTACTTTTTCTGTTGTTTTTGTTTTGATCACAGATTGCACACTTGTGCATGCCAAGCTGTCACGACCCAACTCATCGTGAGTGGCACCCACCCAACCCCCGGATGAGAGAACCAATAGAGTTAAACCCTTGCCTAGACTAACAGCCTAAAACTAGCAAGCAAAAAGTAAACTAGCAATCAAAACAAATCAAGAACTAATCATAATCATTATCCTGCAGAAAATCCCTCCTAGGAACTGAAAGTCATCGTACCTAACATCAATACCAAATATCTAGAATACGGGGATGCAACCCCAAAAGATAAAAATGAAAGAGTTTTAAGTCCGAAACAAATGGACTGAAACTCTAAGGATAACCCAAGGTAGCTCGAAACAATGCAGCTCACCCTTGAAAGTCAGAATTGTCGGTGCAAAATGTGAGGTCGCGTCTCAGTCACTGGTAGATTTCCTATACTCACCAAAGACAAGCAAGTGCAGTATCAGTACACCACCACTGTGTACTGGTAGGATCATCATCCAGTTTTTAAGTAAACATCATATATAACAGTATAGCATATGCAAGTAAATATATGGAAAACATGCAACAAGTATACAGGTCCTAGACTACAAGTCTCTACCTACCTTGGCCCAGCATGAAATCCATCTCTTACAGTTCTACACTAGGAACATGAGCCATTAACTATACCTTTCCGTCTAGCCCGAACCCACCCTGGAATCCCCTCTAGACACATACCAAAAGTAATGATTCCACCCGGCCTAAACCAAGACCAACACAACAGTTATACAAAGTTCTCGGCCACTCAAGGACCACCAACAATAGCACCTTTAAATAGACAACCCGGTCCACTCACGGAACCGACATCAAGTATCACATTCAGTAAAACAACTCGGTCCACACACGAAACCAATATCAGCCAATGCAATACAATAATCAATGAACCAATGCAAGATGCAATAAAGTAAACTCATACCAGGCGTGGTACCCATGCCAACCAAGTGTTATACCCATACCAGGCGTGGTACCCATGCCAACAATTTGTTATACCCGTACCAGGCGTGGTACCCGTGCCAACAATTTGTTATACCCGTACCAGGCATGGTACCCGAGCTAACCGAATGTCAACAAACCACAGTCAATATATGAACACACACAACTTGTAAAACCAACAAGTAAACACCGTTCAATCACAGACTGTAAATTGGAACCTAGACATTCCACACAACTTTCCTAAGCAATGTAATGCATACAATCACTTAGACATGAGTACATGAATATATACATTCACAGGAAATTATAAGCCATCTCCTACCTCAAAATGTTCCAAGCTCTATCAACTCGAGCTTTCCCGTGTCCCGGATTCCTTTCTCGTTCTTGGTCTAAAACAACACACAGTACATATAATTAACACACAAGGCCTGTACATTACCCGGATTATACCAAATCCCCAAACCCCAGGCCACCCATGATCATCCCATCCTTTTCGTGGGTTTTTCCACTGTTAATTCTCCTAGTTCTATCATTTTTTACGGATAAAATAGGGAATTAAACAATCTATGATCATAATAATGTACTTTAATCCATACCCAAGAGCACACATGCTTGGAATCCCCTTCCTTCCCCGAATTCCACCATCCCTAGGTTATTCTAACCTTTCCCCAAATTCCCTCCTAGCAATTCTACCGCATAGAAAATGTAATACAAAGATTGGGGAACGAAAATCTTACCTTAGGGAAGAATTTTAATGGAAAAAGGAAGAAAAATTCCTGGAATCGCCTAGCCCTTCTCCCAAAATGAAATTGTAAAAAACTGAATGTTTTGAGAGCTGTTTCTGCATTAAAATCTCATCGGCCCGCTATAGCGATCCCCGCTCCGCTATAGTGGTCCCGCTATAGCAGTAGGCTGCCGCTATATCGGTCATAAGTAGGTTGACCACTCTTTGACCACTGCTATAACGGTAATTTCCACCGCTATAGCAGTAATTTCTACCGCTATCGCATGTGATCGCACTCGTCATGGACAGAATATCTGAAAATCTGCCAATTTTGGCCATTTCGCAACACACCTATTTCCCCCAACATCCTGAAATAACTTCTTCACGTCAAACGCGATTCCAGTAGTTCTACTTACCCAAATGCGATTTTAAAAAGTCCCTCGGACTCCTTTATGTCCTTGCTACGTGGAATACTAGCTCAATATAAGACACCTAAATCCATTTTTACCTGGATTTCTCTAGACTCTACCTCGATACAAAATCAGCCGAGGCTACCCTAGCCCAGAATTTCAAACTCCCAAACTCGGAGTTTTATAACTCTAAAACTTGGCACGATTGGACTACCCGTAATGACGGACCCAGTCGTTATATAAGCACAAGGAGTCAAGGAAATCCCTTGATCCTTTACGATCCGTAGATCTCCAAAACATTACAAAATATGTCTAAGGATGGAGAGCATGAGACTCAAGAGCAGATCACAGCTCGGTTACTAGCTGAGACCGAGCAGTAGAAAAAGGAAGAAACAGCACGCCAAAAGGAAGGCGAAGATGCCCTTGCTGCTGAAGATGCTCAAATTGCAAAAGATCTCGCAGCTTGAAAAGCTGCAGCTGAGCAAGCAAGGCTAGGAAGACAGCATGCTGTCCTGGATGAGGTAGCAACTAGACGCGTTCCACATAATAAGGGTCGACAAATGCAGCAGCCAAGGCATATCCCTCGGTATTATGATGATGATGACGAGGAGTTTGGCACAACTGGACCCATAGTGCTGCCACTATTGGCTGAAGGAACGAAGTTTGATATCACCAGCGCCATGATCCAGCTGCTGAACCTGAAAGGACATTATTCAGGAAAGCCCACGAAGGATGCAATCTTACATGTGCAGAATTTTGTGAGGATTAGCAAGTCGTACAATATGCCAGGAGTAGAGCAGAAGGCTATCTGACTTAGACTATTTCCATTTTCATTGACTGGTGAGGTGACTGCATGGCTCTCAGAACTGCCTGATAATTCCATATACACATGGCACGAGCTGAAGAATAAGTTTCTGGAGTGGTTCTTCCCGCCATCGAGGATGTTGCAGCTAAAGCAGGAGATCTACAATTTCAAGCAACTGCCTGCAGAAGCATTGTATGAGTCTTGGCTGAGGTTTAAGAAGAAGCTAAAACAAATTTCGAGACACGAAATTCCTTCAAGGCATTTGATGGAGATCTTCTACAAGGCATTGTATGCCAACACTAAAGCAGTAGTTGATACTGTTACTGGAGGAGCATTCATGGAGAATACATATTATAAGGCTGCAGAGATGTTGGATAGGGTTGCTAAGACTAACCGAGTATGGCATACTAGAGAGGCTGAGACTCTAGCAGGTACTTATGCAGTTGGTAAGTCAGTGGATCCGAATGAAATACAAGACATTAAACAGGAAGTTGCTGAGATGAACACGACACTTGGGCTGCTTGTAGAGAAATTCCTGGCTGAGGGAGTAGAGAAGGTAAAAGCCATCGGTTTACAAGGCAAAACACCTAGACCAGACGGTTACTCATCTGAAGAAGAAGTCAGTTATCTAAATGATCAAGGGACGGGTTTCTGGGCTTCTGGACAAGGAAATCAAGGTCAGAACAGAGACATAGATGATTACTACAATCGGTTTGGGTACAGAGATGGTGACTGGCAGAAAAAGGATGGGTATAAGAATGATAGAACTGGCCTCTACGTTCCGCCTGCGACTTGTGAAGAACGGGTTGGACAACCCACCATGAGGGAATTGATCAACAAGGTGTTTCAAAAGGTTGACTCCACAGATGCAAGCATGAAAGAGATTAAAGCTGAACTTTCAGGTATCAGTCAAAAGGTGGAGTCTCACTTCGTCTCTATAAAGCAGCTTGAGACACAGATGCACCAGTTGTCAACCAGCATGAATCCGCGCCAAAAGGGTACTCTCCCAAGTGACACCATTCAGAATCCAAAAAATGATCGACATGTTATGGAGGTGACCACTCAGAGTGGAAAGCACACTGTTGATCCTCCCGTGCCTATTGCTGTTGATGAGCCAGCCGAAGTTGAGAAGGATAATGCTGAGATTGTAGCCAATTATGAAGAGAAAGCTGGTGGTGAAAGGTCATCTGAGAGATTGACTTCTAAGTTGAAGGCAAAGAGCAAAGAGGTTGCACCAGTCCTGAAACCCATGCTATTGCCTCCTCCACCTTAACCCCAGAGGTTGAAAAAGAAGGTTGAGGATGGTAAATTTCACACGTTTATCTCTATACTGAAGCAGCTATCAGTCAATATCCCTTTGGTCGAAGCATTGGAGCAAATGCCTGGTTATGCAAAATTTATGAAAGATCTGGTGACGAGGAAGAGAATGGTTAGTTTTGAGCCAGTCAATAATTTGCACCACTGTAGTGCAATAGTATCCCATTCTCTATGGTACAAAAGAAGGAAGATCCTGGAGCCTTCACCATCCCTTACACGATTGGAGTGGAGCATTCTACTTCGCCAAAGCTTTGTGTGATATAGGTGCTAGTATAAATCTGATGCCGCTAGTAGTTTACAATCAGCTGGACTTAGGAGCCCCCACTCCCACTATAATGCAGCTACTTATGGCAGATTGCACGGTGAAGAGGCCTGTGGGAATTCTGTATGATGTATTGGTAAAGGTTGAAACGTTTATCTTTCCCGCAAATTTCATTATTCTGGATTGCGAGGTTGACTTTGAGGTGCCCATTATCTTGAGGCGACTATTCTTGGCTACTAAGCGCGCTTTGGTTGACTTCAAAACAGGTCAAATAAAATTTAGACTGAATGATGAGGAGGTGACTTTCAATGTGTGCAAATCTATGAAGCACCATGATGACATGCGAGTGGTGTCAGTTATTGATGTTCTTGATGAGGACCAGCTAGTCACACCTATTAAGGAGAGACTTGGTGTCGAAGCCCTTGCAGCCGTAATTATGAACTTTGATGGTGATGACATTGAGGAGTACGACGAAACGATAGCAGTGCTTACAGGTTTGGGATCTTACAATTATGCACCAAAGAAGCTGGACCTAGACTTAAAGAATAGGCAGACGCCACCTGCCCGCCCATCCATTGAGGAGACTCCAGTCTTGGAGCTCAAAGCACTTCCAGCACATCTTTGGTACGTATTCTTGGGAGCTAATCTGACTTTGCCAGTAATCATTGCTGCAGATCTAGTTGAAGTGCAAGTTGAAGCCTAGTTGCGGTTTTGAGAAAGTTTAAGAGAGCCATTGGTTAGATCATCGCAGATATCATTGGTATTCCACCCGGAATTTGTACACACAAAATCCAGCTCGAGCCTGATTGTGTTCCATCTATTGAGCATTAGCGTAGGTTGAATCAGCCTATGCAAGAAGTCATCAAGAAGGAGATTATTAAGTGGCTGGATGCATGTGTGGTTTATCCGATTTCAGACAGCAAGTGGGTGACCCTGGTCCAATGTGTACCAAAGAAAGGAGGGATTACTGTGGTCCCAAATGCAAAGAATGAGTTGATTCTGATGTGGCCAGTCACAGGCTGGCGCATATGCATGGACTATAGGAAACTGAATGTATGGATTGAGAAAGACCATTTCCCAATGCCGTTCATGGATCAGATGCTAGATCGTCTTGCGGGTAGAGGTTGGTACTATTTTCTTGATGGTTGTTCGAGGTACAATCAGATCTCTATTGCCCCCGAAGACCAAGAGAAAACCACTTTCACTTATCTGTATGGGATGTTTGCTTTCAAGAGGATGCCTTTTGGTATGTGCAATGCTCTAGCTACATTCCAGAGGTGTATGATGTCCATTTTCTCAGACATGGTAGAAGACACTATCGAGGTATTTATGGATGACTTTTCAGTGGTAGGTGACTCTTTTGAAGATTGTCTAAATCATCTGGGTTGTGTATTGAAATAATGTGAAGAGTGCAACCTAGTGCTAAATTGGGAAAAGTGTCACTCCATGGTCAAAGAGGGCATAGTGCTTGGTCACCGGATTTCGAAGAAGGGTATAGAGGATGAAAGAGCGAAGATTGAGGTGATTGAAAATTTTCCTCCACCAATTTTTGTGAAGGGAATTCAGAGTTTCTTGGGGCATCCTGGCTTTAATAGGATATTTATCAAGGACTTCTCCAAAATTGCTAATCCGTTGTGCAAGCTGTTGGAGAAAGAGGTAAAGTTCGTATTTGATGATGCATGTCTGAAGGCATTCGAGTGCCTTAAAGAGAAGTTGATCTCAACTCCTATCATTATTGCTCCTGATTGGTCCCAACCTTTTGAGGTTATGTGCGATGCTAGTGGAGTGGCGCTAGGAGCAGTCCTAGGACAAAGGCATGAAAAGATCCTCCATCCTATATACTACGCTAGCAAGGAGATAAACCTCGCTCAGAAGAATTATACTGTGACTGAACAGGAGCTGCTTGTTGTGGTCTTTGCGTTCGAAAAATTCAGATCTTATTTGCTTGGCACCAAGGTGGTAGTGCACACTGACCATGCAGCTCTTCGTTATCTCATGGCGAAGAAGGATGCGAAGCCAAGGCTGATTAGATGGGTGTTTGTTTTATGAGAAAAATGACTCAATTGAAAATCATTTCAAAAATCTAATTTAAAGCTTTCAAAACGTTTTCAATTAAAAGCAAGAGTCGCCACTTAGTTTTTATAAAAGTAGAAACCAAGAAAAACTTATAAAAAATCAAAGTCTAAAACAAATAAAGACTTAGAATTTTTTTGAGATTTTGGGTAAGGGTTCAAATTAATATCCCGAGAAGGTTTTAAAGGCACTCGGGATATCCGCTAACTTGCGGTTATCCAGAGTTGTTTGAAAATAACTTATTTGACTAACTTTAAAGAAAAGTGATTGTTTTGAAAAATATAATATTATTGATTACAAGAGAATTTTCCTAAGAGATAAATGGAAGGTTTGAAACTCCTTGATAGCGATATTGAAAAAAAAACAGTTGAATTCATTTGGAGACAACAAACACAACTTTTATATTTAATGGTTAGGAAAATATTTTTTCGTCCGAGGAAATTATAACCAAGTAAAAGAATTTAACCAAGAAAGGTTTTTCTTTTGGGGAAGTTCAACTAAATTAAAGTCAGTCCAATTAATACAACAATAATAATTTCTAAGCTACATAATAAAGAGTTAAGGAGAAAGAGAGTTAATTAAGCCCTTTGGCTTAATTAATTTGGACTTTGGTCCGAAACCTTTTCCTAAAACAACTTAGTGGGGCTTTGAGGCCCATTTCCTTCAAATACAGTCCGACTGGACTGCTATAGCTGTTGGATATTATGGGTTTGACCCGTTTTTAGGCTGCTACTGTCACACTTGGTGGGCTTTAGGCCCATTTTCATGCTGTATATCATCCTAGCCTTTCATTCCCTGTATATGGCTGTATATCTTATATTCCTGCCGCTTTTCTATACTGAAGTATACTAGTGTATATCCGTTCAATTGGCTTGATTCAAAAGAACTTGATGGGTTCGTAACCCGTCAAATGCAGAGAGGAGGAAAGTAGCATCCAAAGAGACTCGAAGTATCGTGTTTATGCAAGGAAAAAGAAGATAAAGATTAGTATCTGGAAATGCCATATCAACTTATATACAACAGCTTTGTAATAAACATTGGTTTGTACTGAATAAAAGGTCGGACCTATGCCCTTTTAATCATATCCCCGATATATAACAATGTAAGTTTATTCCTAAGCACTTCTGGAAACAAAAGCCGCCTTTGCAAATAAATGTTCTTTATTACCAAGAAATGACAAAAAGTTTAAATGATAAAAAATCACAGTTTTATACTTAGACAAAGAATCAGGTTACTCAGATAGAAAAGTAATTGATTAATCCTTACTGGTTATCACATTAGTTCAAAAGAAAACCCAGGTGAAAGGTGCTAACTGTAACTCAAAATAATAGATCCCTTAGAGGAATTTTAACCAATAGCCAATTCTTACTAAGTGTAATACACAAACTTGGAGAAGACAAACTTGACTTTTTAGATATAATGGCGAATAAGGTTAATGCTTAGCTAATGGAAGATTTTTGCTCAAGGTTCAATTTGCACACTTAGACTCAATCAAAAAGACTCATGAGAGAAGAACACAATGAACTATCGGGAAAGTTTCAGGGGTTTACAGATTAATTTTAGGGCTAACACTTTGCTTAAGGAATTTGTAAGGGCTATACTAACCCATCCAAGCAATGAACACATTATCTGAATAGAGAAGGAACATAAGAGCTTCAGGAAAGGACCAAACAGTGTTTAAATATACTACAGAACTCATGGTCGCATGTGAAGAAATTAGGATTAACACACTCATTAGCAAAAGTTCACCCCAAACCATCCTAACCAGACTATAAACCAAAAAAATGAGAATCAACCCGAACCTTTCCCATTAGCACTGTATTGCAAAGTCTCAACTATCAAACAGACGAGCCATTCCACATATTTAACAGAACTATAAAATCAATTCCTTAGGACATAATGGGTGCTCAACATCTAAATAATGTGAAGAGAAGAGATGATCCAGTTGCTCACATACGAGAACTATATTCACACAACATGCTTTGATCAAAGATATGCAAGGGAAGGGAATGAGGAACTCATATGTCAATCGCAAATGAGCCTAAAGACTGGTTGAAGCACAACCCAAGCTGCATAAAAGAAATAGATGCATACATATCGTCTTTCACCTCTGTTAGGCAGACTGTGGAGTACGAATTAAGAGTCCTGGGAATCGATCAACAATATTCCATATACAAACACATCACAAAAAGGAGCATAACGTGAGTTGCATTTTGAAGATCTTGAGAGTATATAAAGAGCTATCAAAGGACCTTGGTTCTTGGTTCCTCTCATGGTATTTTAGCCCATAGACGAACCTAGAACATGGCTCGAACGACGTCAGCCCTTACTTAGGCGATTGTTTTGCCAAAAAAGGGACAAATGAATAAAATACACATTCCAATAAACATGACTGTGACAATAAGCTAAACCACAAAAATAAAAAATATTATGCTTTTGAACTAAATATGAGCTTTTCTTATTTTTTACATACCACACATTAAACGAAAGGAAAACAATACCTCAACCAAATAGTTGAAACAATGCCAAAGAAAGGGTGGGAATATCAGGTGTTTTGAGAGTAGACGAGCCAAACTAATAAGCTTAGAGATTGCCCCAGACTACAGCATTCTCCAAATAGTCCAAATCACCATTTCTCAATTACACAGATCCAACACAATTTAAAACACAGCAAACCAAAACGAAACAGACGAGACCAGACTAAAACCAACACGATAAATTCTAAAGAAATTAATCCTACATAACGCTTAAAAAGAAAGACGAAAAGCACAAAGGATTTACCTTTCTCAGAGCAGCGACTAGGACAAACGATCTTCTGCGAGAAACTTTGCTCCACCACCAACGGAATTGAACTGAGCTTTTATCGGAACCAAAGAAACAAACCTTAGTGAGTAATTTTTTAGAGTACAGAGAGACCGGAAAGCTGGGGAGTAAGAGGATTGGGGAGAGTTAATAATGCAACTGAGTTTTCAACATAGATCCCATCTATATATCCCAAGACTTGAGAATCCGGCTGCTTGTAGTTTGACTCAATCGGTGGAAAAGGTAATCTTTATGTTAAGACAATCTTTGGATCGGGATGAGTGACGAATAAGTTGAGCTATAGAAAAGAGGCTTGTAACCTCTCAACTATGAATGTGGAGCACTTCACACCCATAAATAAGATCTTACTTGGACATAATTTCTAAAGCCCAAAGTATATCGTCACCCGGTTTTAAAAAGAAAGAATATTGCGTCCAGCATGATTTAGAAAATACCCTGGATGTGGAACTAAGACCCAAAGATAGGAAATACCCATATGCCTTTTGATAGGGGTGTGGTTTGATGGCGGTGGTAGTCGTTCCTCAGCTCGCGTCCAAAGAGTTTGGTTCCTCTTCGGACTATGTCCCAGTTCGTTGCTAAGAAAAAGTTTCATGTTGTGATGCATCCTTTTTGGTGTAGTCCGCACCTGTGGTTTTGCTTTGAGAATTTCATCCTTCTCGAATCCTCTCGACAACATCTCAAAACAAAATTGTTAGTAGTAACATAATTTCATTTAGGGAGGTAGTCTTTTGCCATACCTCATCTTGGGGTTACATTCGAATTTCGTGTTGTGACGTTCTTTTAATGTATTTTGTACCTGTTGTTCTGGTTCGAGATTTTCATCCTCTTGGATGTTC
Source organism: Jaltomata sinuosa (assembly GCA_003996215.1). Taxonomy (NCBI): domain Eukaryota; kingdom Viridiplantae; phylum Streptophyta; class Magnoliopsida; order Solanales; family Solanaceae; genus Jaltomata; species Jaltomata sinuosa. The sequence goes on along the minus strand of QJPP01007185.1, from coordinate 1,303,490 downwards.
TCGGCAATATTTTGAAATGAATGGTTAGTAGTAAAGTAGCTCAATTAGAGAGAGATAGTGTTGTACCTCATTTTTTGTATTTGTTGCTTCTTGAAGAAGATGTCATCATTTCCTATCTCTGTCTTAGAAAATAGCGACTTTCATGACAATCAAACGTGATAGCCATCGCAGCTATCAGATTGGGTTGCCTTTGTGGTGATCTTTGAACAAGGAGACCTTTGTGGCCATTGAACGTGATGGTCCTTGCAACCGTTTGCGGCGTTCTCTTGACAGTAGTCTTTGCATATGCCTTTAGGGTAAATCTTACGCATCATACGTATCAACGCGACTAACAGATATTCCCTAAATTGTCAGGCTTTCGGTAATCTAACACATCATCTGACTTTGGATAGAGGTGGCTTACAGATGCCTTTACCTTGTCAACTATGAGTAATCTTGCATATCATCCAACTTTGGATAGAGGCGGCTTACAGATGTCCTTCGAATTTCCAGTTTTGGGGTAATTCTGCACTTTTAACCTATCTTGGATATAATGCGACTTACAGATTTCCCTTGAATTGATAGCCTTTGGGTAGTCCTGCACAATATCAATGAGGATATGTCGCAGCTTATAGATAACCCTTGGACTGTCAATTCTTCGGTAGTCTTGCACTTCATCCAATTTCGGATATTATTGCGACTTACGCATTACCTTTGAACTTTCAATCTTTAGGTGATCTTGAACACTATCTGGTTTCAGATATCACTGTGTCTTACAGATAACTCTTAGACATTCAAGCTTTGAGCAATCTTGCACACTATCCGGTTTCAGATATCGCTGTGACTTACAGATGATCTTTGATCTTCCAATTTGGAGAAATTCAGTTCATCGTCCGATTAGGATGGCTTCTTACAGACATCTCTCGAACTATATGCTTTCGACCTCGATGGCAAGCGGTATTTGATTATCAAGGGGTGATAAGGCCTTTTCCACACGATCAAATAGAGTTGCATCTTCTGGTGCTCGATGCTCTTGTATGTATAAGCATACTTTAGAGCGAGACTTTGTTGTCTCAAATAAGGGTGCATAAATATCCTCGACGTCAAACTCCTTCATCTTATGCGATATATGATATAAATATGCTGAATGCCAAATTTGACATAATAAAGGAGAAAATATACCCTCAACATCAGACTCCTCCATCTTAGGCGATATCAAATATAAATATGTTGAATGCTAGATTTGGCATAGTAAAGGAGCAAATATACCCTCAACGTCAGACTCCTCCGTCTTACGCGATATCGAATATGAATATGCTCGATTCCAGACTTGGCATAATAAATAATAATAATATCCTCAACGTTAGACTCCACCGTCTCACGCGATCTCGAATATAAGCATGCTGAGCGCCAGACTTGGCATAATGATTGATGATAATGATAATGATAATGATATCCTCAACATTAGACTCCATTGTCTCACGCAATCTCATATATAAGCATGCTGAGGGTTGATCTTGCGCAGCAAGTGAGACTTAGGACGCCTATGAATGTCATCCTCTTTAAAACCAGTCGGTAGAGGGACATAATACTCGCAGCGAATGTATATACGGGATTAATGATGATGATGGTCCTTTTGACATGGTCCTCGCAACATGCAAATATGATGGCCCTCGTGGCATGATCCTCTCGACATGCGGATATGATGACCCTCGTGGCATGGTCCTCTCAACATGCAAATACGATATGGCTCGGATTATCATGCAATGACGTGCATAGCAGTTGCAGAAAATATCACCTTCAATTTATGTATTGTCTTTTTGACTCATTTGTGTGTACCTATGCTCAGGACAAACAATTAGTAGACACAGCGTCGCTTTTACTAGCGACCACAGTCAAACTTGAAAAACTTTAAAGACAGTGTCTATGAAGCTAATCAAAACAACTTTTGTTTTAAATGTGAATGAAATGGTCGTGCCCATTTCTGGGGACAACCATAAATACTATTTTTGAACATCGTCTGTTCGTGGTGATTTTTGACTTGCTGGGGATTGGCGGAGAATGTCACTGATCTCTTATTTGGCGTCTTGATTTGAAGTTGACAAAAAATGTCCTGATTTGCTCGGGGACTTGAGGATGCTGTCAATCTCTCTTTTTCCGGTAGTTTCTGTGAACTACAATAGAGTTTGTCCATTCCAGGCGTTTATGCCTCTTTCGGCTTTACTCACCGTTTTGGCCTTTATCGTCAAATTTTGGTGCGTCTGGTCTTGTTGCATTTCTTTGAACGCGTTGGATAATAACGGGCTTTCACTGATTTCTAACACACTTTTTAGGACAACCTGCATCCACAGAAAAATTATTAGTTTTTAGTAAAACTGATCTGTGTTGACCTCCTTCGATCTTCTGCTCCTTGCTTTGTCTTTTCTAGGTGCTTTCTACTCTCGGGTATTCATCGTCCTTGACTCCTCGGGTCACGGTAGACATAAGATAAAGAAGATTTATAAAGGAGTAAAATTAGTTTTTTGTAAAGATTTTCAAGCAAGTTCTTTGAAAAACAAAGTTGTGAAAAGGATACTTTGGAAAGGTCTATGCCCGTCATGTCATGTGCTAGCTCAACGAATGTCCTTTATTCGAGGCCTTGACATTTCTGACATACTGTTGGCGGACTCTGTAGATCCTTTGTCATCCTAGCTGAGAGTTTAAAATATTCTCTCAAAACTCTGTCATAGCTGGGGATTAATCCCCCTCAGACTTTGTTATAAATGGGGATTTTTGAAGTAGATTCTGATCTCTCGGTCATTGGGAAATTCTTCAGAGTTTGTTTATGAACTCTTTGAATAAAGCTTTTGTGGAAATTTTGAGGTCTTTCCTCAAAATTTCTGCCCCAGTTAAGGTTTGCGATGAATCTCATTCCATTGGCAAAGGACTTGAGACTTTGTAGGGATTACAAGATTCTTTCTTGACATTTATTTTGGTTGCTCTTCGGCATATCCTTTATTCTTTCTTGCTGGAGATTGATCTTTGCCTTCTGAATTTTCGAGATTCCTTTCTCAAAAATTCTGCCCCAGTTTCCATTTCCTGGGTGATATGACCGAGCCATTATGGCACCTACGTATCCTGTTACTGTAGGAATCAGATCAAATGTAGTTCCCATACTCGTACTGGGAGAATGTTAGAAATAAACAAAGGGGTGACCGAGGCTGACAAAGGCCGCCTACGTATCTCATTCTTGAGAATTCAGGTCAGACGTAGTTCAAGAAAGGGAAAGATAGATTTTCCTAAGGGGTTGTTCAAAGCCGACACAGGCCGTCTATGTATCTCATTCTTGAGAATTCAGGTCAGACGTAGTTCATACAAAGAGGGTAGGGAATTTTTAAGCTTTTACTAAGTTCAAAATGATTACAATTATAAAGTGTGATTACAAGGAAAGAAAGAAAGAAAGACTATCATTAGGCATAGTATTTGTTCACGGCATCAGAGTTGATAGGCTTGGGCCACACTTGGCTATCCATCTCGAACAAAATCAAGGTTCCTCCTGATAACACTTTGTGGACGACATATGGTCCTTGCTAATTAGGTGCAAACTTTCCTTTGTCTTGTGAGAGAAAAAGATTAATTGTCCATTCCCGGGATTGACCAATAAATTTTGGGAGATGATGTTTGTGCTCATCCTCGTCCTATTATTGTAGGACCAGTCAAGGATGTCGATGTATGGCTTGAGCAGACTAATAAGCTCTTTTTTTGTTCTTTTGATGAATGAACACCGATGTTGATTTCTTTAACTTGACCATTGCCTCCCATATTGACCACCTCGAACTCTTTTAGGTGGGGTCTTTCCTGGTCTTCAAAGTTCTTAGACTTCTTGATCGTTCGTTCAAGGACCATGATATCTTCAACATACTCCTCGAAATCATCATCATCTAGTTTGGTTTGTTCGTTAAGCTCTTGACATGACATGACAGTGGCAGGTTTTAGCTTATTGTTACTGGAACCAAAACAAAACAGGTTAGATAATAACAAGTAAACATAAATAATTTTGAACAGTAAATATTTTTCAAAATAAGGAGGCTTTCATTTAAATCCGAAAATATACGCAAACTATGGCTATAACCCGCATGAATGCGGGTCTGTGCCTTTTGAAAGCAGTAAAATACTGCGAGAAATATTAAAACATAAAGGGTGGGTCACAGAGCCTCATACGGACCATCACCGATTTTATCATAAAATAAAGTCTTTGTCTACCCAGATAAGTGGAGAGTCATGAGGGGAGTTGTGGCCCAGTTCTACAACTTTTCGCCAGGCTTGGCATCCCTAATCACGGCTGCTTCAGGGATAGCATTGCATTGCTCGAACAGATCTCCTATTCCATCCTCTAACCCATCATTTGGGGAATCAATACGCACTGGGGATGACTGATATCGGTGAAGTAACGGCTTTGGCAATCGTGATTGCTTCTCCGCCTTGTCTTCTTGGACTACATACTTTAACCCATGCTTGGTCAGCTTTCCAGGGATGCTTATTGGCTCAGTCATACCATCAGAACTCTTTCCTAATCCGAGACCTGGTTCATATCCGCTCACTAGTATCGCGGTTGCGAGCATTTTATAGATAGGTGGCATGGGGATTTGAGGAGCAAGATCCTCTCCCGTGGCATTAACAATCTCTACGGTGTAGAAATCACTTCCTTTTGGGACTTCTTCAGTCATAGGGACACAACCATTAATGTGCAAGGCCTTGTTGCGCATTAACCCTTCAAAGGGTAGCTCAACAATACTCAAAATAAGTATAGCTTTTTTCGGCATTTCCTGCTTTTTAGGGATAATCGGCACTATAAACTTGCTCACGACCCATTCTTCATCGACCTCTATCATGTTAACAGTGGCTCCTCCGTGATTCAGGAGTGGGTTGTTATTAACATTGGCTGATGTTATTTGTAGTGTGACCACTCTATGATCAATCAAATCCTGAATTTTATGTCTCAGGTTAATGCAATATTTGGTATCATGTTCGACTCCTCCGGAATGATAAGCACAATGTCAGTCAGCCCTGAAGAAATGAGAGTCAGGATTTGCAGGTTAGGATGGAATGGGATGGATAAATCTGGCAGCCTTCAATCTCTCACATAACTGAGTTCTGGTTTCAGCTAATTGGGTGAAAGTCCGAGGAGCTTTCTTTTCCAAATTTGGGCGAGTGAGATTAGCATTGACAGGAGGAGGAACCCGACGATTATTCTGGTTCTCAGGAGCCTTTTGATACGCTTGGAAGTTCTGGAGAGGAGCTTGGTAAATGGGTTGCACATTTGGTTAGGGAGATTGGTATATGAGATGCACGTTTGGTTGTGGAGCTTGGTAAATAGGATGAGTATAGTAAATCGGTTGAGGGTTTTGTGGAGCTGGGGGAGGGGTTGTTGGAACAAGTGATTTTTTGTAATTGGCCCCGAAAGGTTTCCGCGATCTAAGGCTAAGACTGGAGGATACAGAACACATTTCTTCCCTTTTTTTCTTGGGACACCCTGCCGATCCTGAGGATGCCGAGGCTTTGGTAATCTTGCTGCTACGAAGACCCTCTTCGACAATTTCACCAATCTTAACTAGGTCGGCGAATTTTGCTTTAACTGCTGATATCATTTTGTCATAGAATTTCGACTCTTGAGAGCACATAAACACCGCGCTTATTTCCTCTTCGGACATGGGAGGCCAAACTCTTGCTGCCTCCTTTCTCCACCGATAGGCATAGTCTCTGAAATCTTTGTTTGATTTTTGCCTGATGCGTCCTAGAGAGTATCGATCTGGGATGACTTCTACATTATATGCAAATCTTTGAGCGAAGTCTCGAGCCAGGTCAATCCATCTAGACCACTTCTTCAGTCCGTGAGAGGTCTTTCGGGCACCGACCATTTGGTTGCAATAGCTTCTTAGATGGGCTTCAGGATTCTCGACACCATTGAAGGTCTCAAAATTGGGAACCTTGAACCCTTCTGGCAGGTCTATTTTGGGATGGATAGAGAGATCATCATAGTCATAGCCTTTCTCGTAAGGCGAACCTTAGAATTCTCTAATCATGGCTATCTATTCTTTTATCTGGGCCACGTCATGATCACTCTTCTTCTCTGCAGAACTCAACTCTTTCTCTTTCTCCTCATAGTGATCCATCTCAGGGCTTTCTTGGAGAGTGGTGTATAGTTCTACTATAGCGTTGATAGTGGTTGGTGGCATATTTTGGGTAGGTGGAGGCTGGACATGTGGGATGACATTTAGATATGTGAGAGTATAATTATGCGGATTAGTGACATTGGGATGGTTATTTTGAGAGTTATAGGTATTTTGTGACGTATTTTGATAGTTTGGAGGAAGGTTTTGTGGAATGTAGGCACTTGGATTGTTACTCTGGTTGGTATGCTGGATAGGAGGAGTATAGATTTTATAGGAGGATCCGATATGAGGAGAATTTTTGGAGAGATCTTCATTGGAAGGTCTAGGTGCGGAGGCATGAGGGATATTCCTTAGGCGGTTCTCAGTTAATGGGGAATTGAGTGGAGGAATCTGGAGAGGGTTTTGGGCTCTTCCCAGAGTTGGGGTATTAGCGATAATAGCCAGGCTTGCCATATCTTTGGCTTTCTGCACATCTTCTTGCATCTTTTCTAGCTTCCTTACCAGTTCGGCAATGATTTCACTTTGTTCAGTAATGACATTGTCTCTTACAGCCAAAGTGTTCTCTTCTTCACTATCAGTCATTTTACCCTTAGCGAAGCGAGTGTTAGAGGAGGAATCTATTTGTGCCTTTGAGTAGGTGAAGTAGGGATGTTCAGCCAGTTTTGTCAACACAGATCAATTTCTTTTACCTATTGAAGTAAAACAACTCAAAGGCGGATATGTTAGATTATGTTAGTGATAAACAATACAAGATATTCGAGCGAGAAGAAACACACTAAGTTACTTTTCATCAAGGCAAATTGATCCACGGGTATTTATTGGCTCGAGGACAGGATCGATTTCGAGTAGGTAGATTCTATCAGAAGATTTGACTTGTCGAGTCTTCAGCACTTGATGTATCTTCTGAATTCTTCATCATTTTTGTCGAAGTGGGAAATGAAAAAAAAAATTAAGGATAAGGGATGGGCCCTGAAAGGATGCAGTTTGGATAAGGCAAATTCGTTTTCCGAACAAGACTTAAAAGGGTTTTAAGAAGTCTTTGGATTTTTCTGGGGAAATTTGAAGAACTCCAAAGGCGATTTTGATCAAATTTTGCGGTGGGCTTTTATCCTGCCTATGGGTTCTAAAATATTCAAGTAGGAATGGACCAATTTACCTTTGATTCGAGCAACACACATAAGCACGTAAGACTATACGTATACAGACCTTTTTATGTCACATAACAGTTCATAGCGCGTCCTATACGGATATGTGACCTTTTTATGCCAAAGGTAGGCCTAACGAATTGGAGGATGTGTATGTCATTTGTAAATATTCCATTGCCCCAAAATATATTTATACATATTGATAAAATGGGGGTACAAAATTAGGAAAAAAGGAATGTACATCAAAATCAGTCCCACGTAGGGGTACAATACTAAACTAGGCCGTCGTAGTTGGTCCTTTGTTCTCGAACTTATTAGACTTCTTGCAAATTCCGAACGCCTTTCGGATGACAATCTTCAAAATAAAAGACTATCTAAATATATCCCAATCTCGAGGGACAATGGTTCATACAACTCGACATCACATCCTTCAATTGAGCACGTAGGGGATGATTGTTCTTTCGGGCCGTGGGCCCTTTCGAACACAAGGTGATCTTGCTAATGGAGTTAATATCCTTTAGATATTAAAACGTCTTAGGTCAATGCCTATTTCGAGATTTGTTTTCGCTCTATCCTAATTTTCTAGAATAGGTTTCAAAATCGACCGGGAACCCGGGCGGACAACCAGGGTTAAAACAACAAGTGACTGTTAACCGACCGTGGGTCAACTACTTCACTCGTCTGTTTTGAAAATTATAGGTTTTGTTAAGAACGATTGCAAATACTTGCATAATCGCCTTTTTACCCCTAATGCATTCTAATGCTTTGCCAAGAGAGGCGAAAAAATGCCATTAACAATTTATACTTTGCGTGAAAGTAAACAAATAAGGAAAGCAATAAAGTTACTAATTATTACAATTCGAATAGTTAGTCAAATAAGTTAGTTGCAAATAATGAGGTTAGAACCTAGTTGAATTATCCCTAGCAGAGTCGCCATTTCTATTTTACGGGAAAAATGACTAAATTGAAAATCATTTCAAAAATCTAATTAAAAGCTTTCAAAACGTTTTCAATTAAAAGCAAGAGTCGCCACTTAGTTTTTATAAAAGTAGAAACCAAGAAAAACTTATAAAAAATCAAAGTCTAAAACAGATAAAAACTTAGAAATTTTTTGAGATTTTGGTTAAGGGTTCAAATTAATATATCCCGAGAAGGTTTTAAAGGCACTCCGGATATCCGCTAACTTGCGGTTATCTAGACTTGTTTGAAAATAACTTATTTGACCAACTTTAAATAAAATTGACTGTTTTGAAAATTATAAAATTATTGATTACAAGAGAATTTGCCTAAGAGATAAATGGAAAGTTTGAAACTCCTTGATAGCGATATCGGAAAAAAAAATAGTTGAATTCATTTGGAGACAGCAAACACAACTTTTATATTTAAAGGTTAGGAAAACATTTTTTCATCCAAAGAAATTATAACCAAGTAAAAGAATTTAAACAAGAAAGGTTTTTCTTTTGGAGAAGTTCAACTAAATTAAAGTCAGTCCAATTAATACAACAATAATAATTCCTAAGCTACATAATAAAGAGTTAAGGAGAAAGAGAGTTAATTAAGCCCTTTGGCTTAATTAATTTGGACTTTGGTCCAAAACCTTTTCCTAAAACATCTTAGTGGGGCTTTGAGGCTCATTTCCTTCAAATACAGTCCGACTGGACTGCTATAGCTGCTGGATTTTATGGGTTTGACCCATTTTTAAGTTGTTGTTGTCACACTTGGTGGGCTTTAGGCCCATTTTTCATGATGTATATCATCCTAGCCTTTCATTCCCTGTATATGGTTGTATATCTTATATTCCTGCCGCTTTTGTATACTGAAGTATACTAGTGTATATCCGTTCAATTGGCTTGATTCAAAGGAACTTGATGGGTTCGTAACCCGTCAAATGCAGAGAGGAGAAAAGTAGCATCCAAAAAGACTCGAAGTATCGTGTTTATGCAAGGAAAAAGAAGATAAAGATTAGTATCTGGAAATGCCATATCAACTTATATACAACAGCTTTGTAATAAACACTGGTTTGTACTGAATAAAAGGTCGGACCTATGCCCTTTTAATCATATCCCCGATATATAACAATGTAAGTTTATTCCTAAGCACTTCTGGAAACAAAAGCCGCCTTTGCAAATAAATGTTCTTTATTACCAAGAAATGACAAAAAGTTTAAATGATAAGAAATCACAGTTTTATACTTAGACAAAGAATCAGGTTACTCAGATAGAAAAAATAATTGATTAATCCTTACTGGTTATCACATTAGTTCAAAAGAAAACCCAGGTGAAAGGTGCTAACTGTAACTCAAAATAATAGATCCCTTAAAGGAATTTTAACCAATAGACAATTCTTAATAAGTGTAATACACAAACTTGGAGAAGACAAACTTGATTTTTTAGATATGATGGCGAATAAACTTAATGCTTAGCTAATGGAACATTTTTGCTCAAGGATCAATTTGCACACTTAGACTCAATCAAAAAGACTCATGAGAGAAGAACACAATGAACTATCAGGCAAGTTTTAGGGGTTTACAGATTAATTTTAGGGCTAACACTTTGCTTAACAAATTCGTAAGGGCTATACTAACCCATCCAAGCAATGAACACATTATCTGAATAGAGAAGGAACATAGGAGCTTCAGGAAAGGACCAAACAGTGTTTAAATATACTACAGAACTCATGGTCGCGTATGAAGAAATTAGGATTAACACACTGATTAGCAAAAGTTCACCCCAAACTATCCTAACCAAACTATAAACCAAAAACGAGAATCAACCCGAACCTTTCCCATTAGCACTGTATTGCAAAGTCTCAACTATCAAACAGGCGAGCCATTCCACATATTTGATAGAACTATAAAATTAATTCCTTAGGACATAATGGGTGCTCAACATCTAAACAATGTGAAGAGAAGAGATGATCCAGTTGCACACATACGAGAACTATATTCACACAATATGCTTTGATCAATGATATGCAAGGGAAGGGAATGAGGAACTCATATGTCAATTGCAAACGAGCCTAAAGACTGGTTGAAGCACAACCCAAGCTTCATAGAAGAAATAGATGCATACATATCATCTTTCACCTCTGTTAGGCAGACTGTGGACTACGGATTAAGAGTCGTGGGAATCGATCAGCAATATTCCATATACAAACACATCATAAAAAGGAGCATAACTTGAGTTGCATTTTGAAGATATTGAGAGTAGCTAAAGAGTTGTCACAAGACATTGGTTCTTGGTTCCTCTCATGGTATTGTAGCCCATGGACGAACCTAGAACAGGGCTCGAACGACGTCAGCCCTTACTTGGGCGACTGTTTTGCCAAAAAGGCGACAAATGAATAAAATACACATTCCAATAAACATGAATGTGACAGTAAGCTAAGCCACAGGCAACAAAAATATTATGCTTTTGAACTAATTATGAGCTTCTCTTATTTTTTACATACCACACATTAAACGAAAGGAAAACAACACCTCAACCAAATAAGTTGAAACAATGCCAAAGAAAGGGTGGGAATATCAGGTTTTTTGAGATTAGATGAGCCAAACTAATAAGCTTAGAGCTTGCCCCAGACTACAACATTCTCCAAATAGTCCAAACCACCATTTCTCAATTACACAGACCCAACACAATATAAAACACAGCAAACCAAAATGAAACAGACGAGACCATCCTAAAATCAACACGACAAATTCTAAAGAATTAATCCTACATAATGCTTAAAAAGAAAGCTGAAAAGCACAAAGGATTTACCTTTCTCGGAGCAGCGACTAGGACAAATGAGCTTCTACCGGAAACTTTGCTCCACCACCGACGGAATTGAACAGAGCTTTACTCGGAACCAAAGAAACAGACCTTAGTGAGTATTTTTTCCCTGAAAATTTTGGTTTTCTATGAGCTAGAGAACGACTCTCCAATAGGAATCCAAGAAAACTCAAAATCCAGCCCCAAATCTCTTCATCTTAGAGGGGTTTATATAGGAAATGGTGAAAAGAGGGGGGGGGGGGGGGGGGGGGAAGAGGGCTAAAACGGGTAGGATCTTTTAGGAAATTTTGAATTTCCTCTTCAATTCTCTGTGATGAAGACACGTTGGTACTATTGGGGTATGATTTGATCATGCACCAACGATTTGGAGGGTTTTTCACCGGATTTCGTGGAGAGGAACGTTGGAGGAGTCAGCTGTGTGCTTCTAGGTTCTTCTAGAACTTGGACAGCGTATCAACAGAAGGAGGGTTTGGATGTCGTTTCAAAATTTTGACGGAGGGATGATGATTTGATGGGATTTGGAGTCGTTTGGAGCTATTCTTATAGCGTTTTGGCTGAGTTGTTGATGGAGAGTTTTGTACTAGGTTTCGTTTGTTGTCGTTGAGTGAAGAGAGAAGAAGGGGAGCGATAAGGGTTTGGTTGGTTTGTTGTGAGAGGAGAGAAAGAGAAAGAAGAGTATAAGGGGTTAAGGGTGTGGGCCGGTCGGGTGTGGGAATTGGAGTGCGTTGGAGCGGGTTGTGAGTGTTGTTGGCCCAAATCAAGGTCAGCTAAAACAAGGAGTGAAGGGTCATTTAAAATATAGCCAAAATTGTAAAAATATGGCCATTCTAAATTTCAGAAACAGCCAAATTGAGGGGAATAGAGTGAAATTCGGCTAAAATTTAAATAAATTCAAGAATTAGGCTAAATTGGAATAGAGATGAATTAATTAAAATTAATCACCCGAGCCTCTTTAAACTTAAACAAATTGAAATAATTATCATGAGCACAATTACCTCATTTTAAAATTATGAAATTGATTTATTCAATTAATCTCTTGTTTGAATTAATTTGAAGGAAAATCAAACGTTTAATCTTTTAAAAGGATTTTCTTATGAAATTAAACTTTAAAATAGTTTTTTAAGTGAACTTATATAAATTCCATATAATTAAATATGAAAGATATAAATTATTACTCAGAACTATTATAAAGCTTATTTGAAAAAGGTTTTATCCTTTTTTTACAAAATAATTATTCCAAAAATTGTTTAAAATTTAAAAAGGCTCAAGATTAATTTGTAATGTGGCGGATAAAAATTGGGTGTCAACAGTGTTGCTGCTTCAAGAGTTTGATTTTGAAGTCAAAGACCGCAAGGGTACAGAGAACCAGGTAGCAGACCATTTGTCTAGGCTAGAAGAAGAAGCAATGTTGAAGCTGAATGATGAGCAAGAGATTGATGACTGGTTTCCTGACGAACAAGTGTTAGCAGCTTCTCAAGATTTGATCCCATGGTTTACGGACATTGCCAACTATTTGGCAAGTGATTTAGTTCCTGATGATTTGTCCGTTCACCAAAAGAGGAAGTTCATTGCCGATGTTAAGAAGTACTTCTGAGAAGAGCCATTCTTGTTCCGTGTGTGTGCTGATACTGTGATCTGGAGATGTGTGCCTGAAGAGAGATGATGGAGATACTAGAAGCGTGCCATTCATCCCCTGTTGGGGGTCATCATAGTGGTATTCGGATGGCGCATAAGATTTTGCAATGCGGCTATTATTGGCCGACTATCCATAAAAACACCCATGAATTTGCTAAGGCTTGCAGCAGATGTCAGAGGGAAGGAGGTATCTCAAGGAGGCATGAGCTCCCTATGAATCCCATCCTTGTGATTGAGCTATTTGATGTTTGGGGTATAGACTTCATTGTTCCATTCGTGTTGTTCGACGGGAGCTGGTACATATTGGTGGCTGTAGACTACGTATCTAAGTGGGAGGATGCGGTTGCGCTTCCAAGTAATGAAGGTAAATGTGTCACAACATTCTTGAAAAAGAACATCTTCTCTAGGTACGGTACGTCAAGGGCCATTATTAGTGATGGAGGCTCTCATTTTTGCAACAAGTTGATTCACACTTTGCTAGAGAAATATGGAGTGAAACACAGAGTCGCAACCCATTATCATCCTCAGACAAGTGGCAAGTGGAGGTTTCCAACAGAGAGATAAAGTCAATCCTGTCTAAGACTGTAAATGCTAATAGGAACGATTGGTCGTGGAAGTTAGATGATGCTTTGTGGGCATACCGGACTGCATACAAGACTCCAATAGGCATGTCACCATATCAGCTTGTGTTTGGTAAGGCATACCATCTTTCTGTTGAGTTAGAACATAAGGCCATGTGGGTGTTGAAAAAGCTGAATTTAGATTGGTCTGAAGCATCATTACAGCGGCTTGGGCAGTTAAATGAATTGGCTGAATTCCGCCTGAATGTATATGAGAGTTCAGCACTATACAAAGAAAGTATGAAATTGTACCATAACCGAAAGATAGAGAAGAGAGATTTTCAGCCGGGTGACTTGGTCCTGCTCTTCAATTCTAGACTTCGCTTGTTTCCTGGCAAGTTGAAGTCCAAGTGGATTGGACCCTTCACGGTAGTACAAGTTTTCCCCCATGGAGCTGTTGAATTTGAAAACCATGAGGGAAAAAGGTTTAAGGAAAACCGGCAGCAGATCAAGGCTTACTTTGGCACAGCGGAGGAGATCAAAATGATTGAGGCTTGGAGCATTGATGAGTTCATCCCACCCAAGGAGCTTGATGAAGTCTGAGTAGTCAAGCAACCTACATTGTGTCGCGACGTTAAATCAGGCGCTGCATGGGAGGCAACCCATGAAATTGTATTTTACTTTACGTTATGTTTGTTTAGTAGTATTAGAATGTTTTGGTGAAGTCTGAGTAACCAAAACACTTGCGTCGTGCCGCAACGTTAAATCAAGCGCTGCATGGGAGGCAACCCATGGATTAATGTGTGTTCATTTTGCAGGAGGAAGAGGGATGAAAACAAGTGCTAAAATTACAGGCAAAAAGAGGATCCCACCAGAAAATTTTATTAGTGTTGAATGATGTGGTTCGCTTCATTCCCACGTCCCATATAATGGGACATCGCGTCCCCGACGGGTGTCGAAATGGGCATGAAGCCCCTCTTTAAGAAAAGAAAATTTTCTAAGTGTGGAAAGGGGACTATCTGCCTCATTCCTACAGCCTACATGACGGGACGTCGGGTCCCTGACGGGCGTCGGAATGGGCGTGAGACCCCTCAAAAGGAAGAGAAATTTGTCCAAGTATGGAAGACAAGGGACCTGCCTCATTCCCACGCCCGCATGACGGGTCGTCGCGACCCCGACGGGCGTGGTAATGGGCGTGGTGCAGCCTCCCAGGTAAGTACCCATGACGGTCCATCACTCGTCTGACGGGCGTCGCGTAGCCCGTCGTCTGGGTCAATCAACAGGGGGTCAACACTTTATTTTAATTCCTATTTTCGACCCGACCTGGAATCTTTTTCTTTCTCTTTCCCCGTGCCTATTATTGTTTTGACCTCATTTTTTTGAGGTCAAATATATTCATCCAAACTCCTCTCTCTCAAAACTCTCTCTCACTCGATCAATCCCCCAAATCCTATATCCCACACGCTCACTACCACCGATTCCAATCGAACTTGATCACACACGAGCCACAAGCACCCCATTCATCAGGTTGTTGCAAGAAGCTTTGGCTAAACAAACAAAGTACTAAATGGCTCCAAAACCACCACTAAGGTGAGGGAGGCCCGCAAAGCTAAAGATGCATCCAGATCATCTCAGCTAAAGGATCAGCCAACTGATTTTGAGGATGAGAAAAGCGACTCTGACAACACCCCTCTCGTCTGGACTGTTAGAAGAAAGCTGGTTGTGTCTTCCTCTTACTCTGAAAAGGAGGAGGCCAACCCACCTGCAGACCCACAAGGCTCATCCTCCGGCTCGTCCAAGTCAAGTACCGAGAGTGAACATGCACCCACTGGGAAAGAATTGGCTACTCAGGTCTCAAGTGGCACTGCAGAAGAGTCCAGAGGGGAGAAAGGCTCGGAGCATGGTTCTGAAAAAGATAAAAGAGGAGGGGCAGAATCCGACACAGAAACAACCACACCAGAAAAGGGCACTCATTCATTCTCTCCATCTGGCGCTAGAGCTGTATTGGGACGAGATCGTGAGACCCAAAGATGGAGTGTCAAAGGCTATATTTGATTATGGCCTTGAGGTAACAGGAAAGGGGAATCTGCGGAGACCTATTGCGGAAGAATGGAAGATTGATCCGTTCAAACTAAAGGACTTCCCCAAACATGATGCCTACTTCTGCCATTACAGATTGGGATGGACTAGCAAGCCCCTCCAAGATCACCAGCCAGCTCTCGTGAGAGAGTTTTATGCTAACTATCAGGGCAAATCATCGCAGAGGAGATTCGGGACCGAGTTACCAAAATAGCTTTTTCATACCCATTCCCTTGCTTGATTACTAAATTATGTGAAGAGGCCCAAGTCCCAAAGTATGCAGGGGTAGATCGTCCTGTCAGAGCTGTAAAGACCCACCATCCAGAGAGGTCCAAAGATGAGACGCATGTGCTAGGTCTGATTGGTACTTCCAAGCCCTTGGCTCTTACACTTGAGGCCCACGTACAGACACCAGAAGGGTCAGCATCCCAGTCAACTAGACCTACCTCACAGGGTAGTCAGTCTGAGTATACGGCTACTGCCCCATCCACTACTGCAGCTGGTCCATCCATCTCGACAACTGAGCCACGCTCCTCTACAGCACCTCCAGATGAGAGCTCTGAGTCTATTTATGCATTCCATCCGGCTAACTTTGCGAACACCGTCCAGAGGACTCTTGAGCTGCGAAAGCAAATGAATACGTTCGCTTTACAGTTTCAGCCGATTGTGAATGCCTCCATCCAAAGGGCCATAGAACCGTTTCTCAATGTCAAAGCCCGAATAGATGCACTGGAGGCCAGGGTGGACGAGAGATTACATGAGATGGGTGTGCCTGAGCTGTTAGACATGAAAAAGGATATAGCAGAGTTGAGGGTCGAAGTCGACCGGTTGAAGAATCCCCCTCCTACCCAAGCCAGAGCACCAATAGTCATGCCACAGATCACAGAGGAGCCCACGCTCAATCTATGGGATTTTGTGGATCTCGAACTCCGTATGGCACATTTGGACTCGGCTGTGGAAAAAGAGCCCAAAAAAGTTGACAAGCCACTTCATGAGCCTGCAACACATAAGAGAAAAAGAAAGAGCAAGGACAAGCAGGTTCAAGAAGGTGATGATCCTCTTAGCCTGAAGTCTCAAAAGAAGAAAGCGGAGAGAGCTGAGAAGAGAGCCCAAAAGGAGCTGGATAGAGCATCAAAAGAGTCTTGGTCTATGCAACATATTGAGGTTGATGGTGTTGGTCAAGGTGGTTCAGCGAGTGATATTGTTGAGCGGGTTGATGTACCTTCTTTAGACCCCATTATGGTAGAGGATGTTGTTGAAGCTGCTCGGGCAACTGTTACTCTTGATGAGAGGACTGTGGAGGCAGACTCGGTTGATGAGAGCACTACAGGTACCAATATTGAGGGCCTGAAGGATGTGACACCCGGTATCGGCGCTTAGGCGCCACAGGTATGTTCCCGCCCCTTGTGCTTTATATTTTTTTCATGCATTGAGGGCAATGCCCATTTCTTTTTGGTGGGGTGGGGGCAGTATCAGGTGAGTACATTTTTTATGGGCACCTTGGCAAAGTCTGAGTAGCCAATGGACCAGGGTCGTGCCGCAACGTTAAATTAGGCGCTGCATGAGAGGCAACCCATGAGGGTACTCACAAGGTACCCGAATCCTTATGGTTTTCTTGCTTGTGTTCTTTCCCTAAGGATTTTAATTTCTGTTGAACCGGCATGTTGAGTATAGGTTGTATGCAGTAAAAGAAAAAAAGAAACTTAGTGCAGTCTATGAGTTGATTTTGAACTGAATTTTGATTGAAAAATAGAGACCCCTCCAAAAGTTTTGTGTGACGTAATAGTATCTGTTTTGATAGACTAACCCTTGTGGATCCTTTCATGACATTGTGTTTATCGATATGATGAATGGCTTAAGCTAGAGTACGAACCTAATAGGTAGCATGGAATTGTCGACTCTGTGTCATGTGTGTGTGAGCTTATATCGTTTGGTTCTTGCTTTGTGTGCCAATCTAGAACTTTCCCGGTTAGTCTTGCCAAGGTCGTAGGATAGTTGATTAGGAAAGGACCATAGGCCATTTTTTTTTGAATTAGTTCACTTTTTCCCAAAAGACCGACCAAATGATGTGAATACCCTTTGATATCTGATTTTGAGCCTACATTGACCCTTTTTTTTTTGTTTTTTAGCCAAATCACCTTCCCTGTTTCTTGTTATGAACCTTTAGTTTGGCCCTGGTCCCTCCTTGGACATTGTGTACCTCAACTCAGGCAAATCGCCTAAGTTGAGGGTGGCTACTGTAGAGGTGAGTAAGAAGTGTGGGTATGAATAGACGAGGCTAGAAATAAAAAGGAAGATAACAGGTGTGGCGGCTATGTTAAAGAAAAGAAAAATAAAAAGAGAAGAGAAAAGCAAAAAAAAAAGAAAAATATTAAAAGTTAGTTGAGTTTGAAACAAAAGCCGCACCTGTCACTTGTTGAAAAAGAAGCAATAAAAAGGAAGAAAAAATGGAGGAAAAGAGTAGAATTGGTCTGATTAGTGGAAGCAAGATAGTGTAGTGTCAAGGAGGGCTTAGTCACTATTTCCTATATCTACCATACCCGTCCCCGAGCGTACGTTACAAGCCAAGAAAGTCCTATAGTGATCCTAACCCAATTGTTTGAAAACCAAGGCATAGAAAATAAGGGCAAGCCTATGGTATTGTGCACGCATTGCTTAAACATCTTTGTGAGTGTGAGTGTTTAGTTCAGTCCCCAAGATATAACTATGTTACTGTGCGAGTGGGACTTCTTTGTGGTGAGGGCACTAGAGCGACTTTGACTGCTAACTGTTAGTATAAGTCTCACATGTGTATGCTAGGTCGTCTGTTGATAATGTAATGTCATCCTTGGATCCCGTTGTGTTGCCTTGATGAATGGAACACATGCACTGATCTTGTATTGGAAAAAGAGGGGGGTACTTGTTGTGTATTTAACTGCTAAACCATACAACTGTCGTGTTCCTGGTTTTTCTTTTGCTTAAGCGTTGTTTAGTTTTGTTTTTAGTCTGTTGCTTGAGGACAAGCAAAGATTCTAAGTTGAGGGTGTTGATGTGCCGGGATTTGACTGCACTTTCGATGCTTAAAACATAGGATTTTTGGGAGTTCTTGAGTATATTTTATTGGATTTAATGGTGTTTGTTAAGTGTGCACGTACAAAGTATAAGTAAGAAAAAAATGCCAAAAAGTTGCAGTTTCTGGGTAAAAGAGAAGCCACCACGGGCGTCATACACACGACAGCCTGTGGGGCAGACCATTGATCTGAGCCAGCAAGATTTGCCAAGGCAAAGGAGCCTCGACTGGCTAGCATGACGCCCGTGGAAACCACGATGGGACGTCACCTTGCCCGTCGATATGCTCCAGGAGATATGCAAAAGGCCAAGGAAGGGCGACGGGCGCCACGATGCCCGTGGCAAGCTCGACGTCCCGTAGCGGTTGCCCGTGGAAACAAGGCAGGGGAGTTGGAAAAATGACCAAGGCAGGCAATGTGAGACAGTGACGGGCGTCGCAGCTGCGACGTCCCATCGCTCCCGACCGTGAGATCGTGGCAGTGGAATTTTCTGAAGAAGTGAAGAAGGTCGACGGGCACCCACGACGCCCGTCGCCTCAGTGACGGCCCGTGAGGTGACCCGTCAGATCTGTCGCGTCCAGCTATTCCCAGTCTTATTAGGATTTGGCCTCTTTGTCTATAAATACTTTCCCTTAGATTTTATTTTTGGTTGTTACACATACGGTTACGCGTGGTTCACGAATTGTTACATATTATTTTAGGATACTTTCGGATAATTACTACATTGTTCTTTGGTATTGATCTAAACACAAGTACTTGATATTGAAGTGTTCTTGAGATTTTTCTTCAAGATTCTGGATTTCTTTATTCTCAATTGTAAGTATCTATTGATGATTGCTCAAACAAACATTAATTGTGCACTTATGAACATGAGTAGCTAAATCCACAATTAGGGTTGTGGAAACCATGAAGGATTAACGAAGTAGGCAAAGTACTTAGGTAATCTAGGGAGGTGTTCATGCATGTATTGTTCTTCCCTTCGTTTTAATTGCTTTTTAACGGTGCGCAACGTTAGAACTCGCCTTATCCTTACTTGCCGGACCAAGGAGGTAATGGATGGGAAAAGGGTTGTTTAACAACGGAGATTTGAGGCTACCAACCCTCATCTAATAGCTTGACCCTGTCCAGGAATAGCTAATCTGGGATCCAGGGTAAGGGTTAGTAAAACACACACCCGTGACCGGACCAACGCGTGTGGTGAAATTCACCTAGTTGCCGGACCAAGGAATTTGGTGAACCTAACTTACCGATTCTGCATGCTAAGCACCAAACTAGTTTACCAAGTACAAACGCCTTACTAAGTTATGATCTCATGGGGAACACTACCTTAGTCATCTCATTAATTGGTTACAACTCTTGAAATTAGAAACTATTACTTATTTACTTTTGATTTACAATCATTACTTGTTACTTTAAAAAAACCTTTGCGGGAAATAAACGACTACAAGCACGAGTAAAACACTAATCGAACTTAGTCCTACCATATTCCCTGTGGGATCGACCCCAACCTTTAGTTGAGTTCTATATTTGAACAGCGACCGCTTGCGCTTCTTTTAGAGGTGTAATTTGGGCGCATCAGTAATATCATTCATATTAATTCTAGTTTGAGGTATTTCTTTAGATTTAGATTTAGAAGAACTACTACCTATACTACTACTTTTTTTTCGATGAATACTTCAGTGATTTTAATAAAAAGCGTTATTTTAGATTTATCAAATTTTTTTATAAAAATTCATATTATAATTAAATAAAATATGAAAAGTAAGCAAAATAAATATAACAGAAAAATTAAATTCAAAAATTAAATACGTAAAGAGATAGAAGGATGTACCAAACATCTATGTAAAAGCAGACATATATAATCAAAAATCAAAAATTGATAGACGAAACTTGAAGCTTGAAGATTGCTTCAAAATAATTTATCAAACTTCCAAACTAATAAATCTAACAATTATTTAAAGATAGTAGTAGAGAGATTAAGAGAATATAGAATTATAGATGAGAGACTAGAAGAAGAAGAAGATTTATGAATTGTGAGTAAATAATAAAGAGGAGGGGGTATTTATAATTTAAAAATATGATCAAAGTATAATTTAAAAAACTTGAAATAGGATGCAAAAAGGGAATGGACGAAAAAGAGGTAACACTCACTTCTGTGAGCTGACAAACAAGCTCAATTCTTTCAAGAAATGGCCCTGGCTGATTAATGATCCAAAGGAGGAGCAGATGGAGAATAGAGTTGGACAAGAGGAAAAGCAGCGCCATTTTCGCCCAACAAATAACAAGAAGAACAGATGAAAATTCTATTTTTTAGGGTTTTGCTTATGTACTGAGCGGTCAACTGGATCGGGTCTCAACAATATTAGCTTTTCTTTTGTTTTATTTTTGGGCTCAATTGAGCCAATCTCTGTAAATAGAATTACTCTGGAGCAATAAAAAGGCCTTGTGCCTAAAATTTAA
Organism: Jaltomata sinuosa; assembly: GCA_003996215.1. Lineage (NCBI taxonomy): Eukaryota > Viridiplantae > Streptophyta > Magnoliopsida > Solanales > Solanaceae > Jaltomata > Jaltomata sinuosa. Next base: position 1,282,663 of record QJPP01007185.1, on the reverse strand, counting down.
TTAAAAAAATAATTTAAAAAACTTTAGGGTATTTAATAAAGTAAGGAGGGATAGAGGGTATTATCTATTTATTTATTTGGGGGGGGGGGGGGGGGGTTATAGAAAAAAAAAAGTATATACATTGATACATATATATAAAGAAGAACAAAATTGAAAATGAAGAAATTAGATGAAATCTAATGAAGATTGAAGAAAATATAATGAAATAAATACAAAAATATAAACGAAAATTTGAATATATTCAGAACATAGATCTCGAAAAAGGAATTAAAAATCGCTATTATAGATCTGAAAATGAAACTCTGAATGTATTTAGAATACAAATTTTAAAAAAGATATTGAAAATCGTCATTGTGGATCTAAAAATGAATCTCTGAATGTATTTAGAACATAGATCTTAAAAAGAGAACCGAAAAGTGTCGCTGTAGATCTAAATATATTTCAAATTCGCCATTGTAATTACTTAATCTTTAGGAATCACGATTTAGAGAGAGAAAAGGAATTAAAATCATGATTTTGGGAGAGAAAAGAAATTAAAATCGTGTGTTAATGACGAAGGAATTAAATCTTCCGCAAATTTAACCAATGAAGGAGGTGAGATAGATGGAGGAGTAACTACATATACACTTCTCAATTTATATATGGTGGACCCACAAAAAATTAGCTACTTAATTCAAATTTTAGTTTTAAATAGTAATTAATTTAAACATTAGTTATACCTTGTAATCATGACCTCAATGCTTCTATATCACGTAAATTTTCCTATTTAGAAAAGATTGTTAATACATGTTATTAAAAGGTGTTGAGTTATTTGGAAATTTTGAAGATGATTTTTCAAGTTTCAAAAGAGGTAAACTAGTTTTTAAAGTATCTAATTTTTTACTCACAAACTTTCAACACCTTTTAAAATAAAATGCATGTTCATTTTTATCTCATCTTCAAAAACAATTTTTAGCTAAATTCATCTAAATATGTCCAAACGCAATTAAAGTATGAACAGGAACTTTTAAACAATAATAGACATTCAACATCATCATCATAATAATAATAATAATTTCGCTTGGTGGGTCGGAAATGCCCGACTCATTAATTTATTCGGTAAACTACTAGGAGCTCATGTAGCCTAATAATAATAATAATAATAAAAATAACAACTTATAAATTAAAAAATCAACTCTCCCTCGCCATGGCAGCCACCGTCTCCTTAGCCCCCCGGTAGAAGCTTCGAAGTCGAGCAGCTTCATCCACAAACAGATCTTTATGGGCCAAGTCTAGGCTCTGCTGGGCAAGGAGAAGGTCCTTCTCGCATGCCTGCTTCTTATCGAGGGCGTCGAGATACCGCTTCACCTTAGCATTGAAGATCTCTTTCTCCAACTGTAATAAATTTTGAAATTATTAGTAAATATGTAAAATGAAATCTATTCACAAAAACAAAGATAAATCTTAAAAAATAACCTGTTGGGTAAAGGAAAGAGAGTTACTGCCAGTAGAATCCATATTAGATGTAAAAATTGATATGAAAATGTGGTGTGACAAAACCGTAAAACTACACATGTATTTATAGTAATACTGAATGATAAAGTAATTATATTATTACCTTACTGTGTTAGATACAAAAGTCATTTACCAATTCTAACATACTAAAAATCTCCATTTTAGGGTGTTATTTAGACTTTACTATTAGTCAAATCATTATATTATTATTTTCTTTAACTCACTTTCCATCACCCATTTATTAAGTAAGTTTATTATCTTTGTTATTTTCTAAAAAGGTTATTTTCCTCGTGTATTTTTAACTACAACTAACACCAATTTAAATATTTGCATAACAAAATGCTAAAACATACGATTAAAATTAGGTTATAAGTGCAACAAGATTAATAACACATACCTAGCTCAACTCGTTCAATTTGACTCAACTTTTTTTCTTTTGAAGCTATCAATAAATATTCTAAATCAAATATTCACAAATAAATTTTTATCCATATTACTATTATAAAAAATTATCAATGTTTCCAATCTTACCATCACAAAACTTTATAGTCCTAAATGGTTTTAGGAAAATCATTTATTGAATCTATTATTTTATAAATGTAGACTAAAAAAAAATACAATAATATTTATGTAGCACCAACTATATATGAAAAATTGATCCAAATTAGTCAAATTTCAAAGCGAATACGAATATCATTGGGAAATAAAAAAGGAAATATTTTTCTATTACAGATCTGGAAAGCATTTCTATTTATGTAATTCTAAATAAAAAGCTAGTACTAATTGTATGGAGTAAAATTTGTTGCAAACAGGACAATCATACGTGAGGCAAAAGCTTGTATCATGGTGGAGGCTTATCTAGCACCAGAAGTAAGTCATCAAACCCGAAAGATCAGTCAAACAAAAGCAAAGTCGGGAACTTGACTGTTACACTAGATCTCGAAATCTCTGTCAGTCGTTATTCAACTGTAGCTATGCGACATTAAAGGGTGTTATTGGAGTTTTTATGTTATGGTCAAAAATTCAGAAAAGTGATGACACTTATCTAACCCATCAATAGGTAAGCTAACCCAAAATACTTAATTCAATTTAGAAGTAAATACGCAAAAATTAACGGGTAAAAACAATATAACTCAATAATCAAACTTTCGTAATATCTGAAATCAGAATGCGAAAAACATCAATAATATAACCTTAAAACCTGAAAGTCATTAGTACAAGCCATCTAAAAGTATGAATACAACTGTGAACTAAAAGAATATGAAAAGACTAGAAACGTAGATGAGATCCAAGAATGTTGGGGACAGGCAAGCAACTAGTTCAGAATCTCGAGAAAATTAGCTCCAGACAGCTATCCAATCAACGACCAGAGGCACCCGGCTCAGAACCTGCATAACAAGGTGCATAATAAACAAACGTGAGTACTAATTCACATGTACTCAGCAGCATCGTCGACGAATTTAAATTCAAAGTGACAGTGAAGGTCGATCCTAAATGCCCTATTCCAATACTCACAACTACTACTCATTCTACGATTATAGATAGACTAATAGCTAATGTCAACTGCATCATATATATAATTCAAATATCTTAATTCGTAGTCAAGTCAAAATAAGGATAGTAAATTCACTTTCACAATCACTTAATCACCTTTCACATCAATAATGGTGCAAATAAAGTAAAATGAAGTAATGGATGCATACGTCTCCTATCTGGCAAGAAAACCTGTATACACTTGCTGCCTTATAGATGGTTGGGACTCTTGGAGAACTCGCGAGATTCATATACCTTCTCCAGATCTTACCCTTTGGGCCCTAAGAGTATCTCAATCCAGATCCTACCCATATGCCATTGGAGAATATTTTAAAGAAGGCACTACATCTCAACTATATCTCAAAATCTCGAGATCCTAGCTTTGGACCATCGGAGAAGAACCATATGATCTAATAAATAATATGCATGTAAACTCGTATGAACCATAGTAAAATGTCGCAGATATAAGAGATAAATATCATAAATGAACATAAGGATGCCTTCAAATCACGATAGTTTATGTACAAATAACATATCTTTACTACCAAGCAAATCATATCATCGGACAACAGCTAGCTAAATCATTTATCATACTCCCATCATATATGGAAAAATCATGTCTCATCTCAAAGCCAATCATGTCATCAGGGAACAACTAGCTAACTCAATTATCATGCTCACAACATATATAGAATTCATAAACCATGTAACAGACAAAAATTTGATTCATACCTATAACATGATAGATATGCTATCTTTCAAATATCAGTCACCTTAGCATATATCAATGAGCACACAAGCATAATTACCAATGCTACAACCATAAAACAAGCTCACATAGACAGATAAGTCAACAAAATAGAGATATAGTCTCAAATACCCGTAACATGGCAATGGGATTCAAATAGATGCTCATCATCTCACCTATATGAGACTTTCATTACCCATTACCTAATTACACAATCACTTAATACACTAACATTACAGAAGAGAGTCAAAGAAGTCTCAACTTGTCTTAAACAAATCCAACAAGTCAAATGAAAGCTTTACCCCTCCTTAAAACCTTCAAAAGAGTTCAATCTGGTCAAATATGATTGTTACATAAGTAAATAAATCTGTAGACATCCATAATGCTATACTTCTCTTTCGATTTCAAAAAGTCAACCCCGATCACACAAAGTCAAAATTAGAATATTTTTTTAAAATTCATGTTATGGGTAATATAATAAACTCAAATATGAAATTTCATCAAAAAAAGAGTTCAAATTGACCTTCAAAACCTAAAAATACGATTTCATAACTTGAGCCCAAAAATTTTAAAATTCTCCATTTTAAAACAGTGATTTAAAGGAAAAATCATCAATAAAGTATCGAAAAATGCATAAATAATAATTTAGAATAATACTCAATGAAGAAATCTCGAAAAACCTTTTTCAGTCCCCCAAATCCCAAAGCTTTCAAAATCGAGTTATGGGATTTATATTTGCAAAAGATGTTTAAATTCTTCCTAGGTACTTTACTCATCACGATCGCAGGGCCCACCTTCGCGAACGCGATCCACAGACAAACTGTAACAACTCTCATAGTGATTTTTGAATCTTTATGTGTTTTGACCATTTTACCCCTCTTCGTAGTTGTATTATGATATTAATGGTCTGCGGGAGTGGGTGACACGATTCTCGAGATTTTGATTGGGTTTTATTTGATTTTTTCATTTTAAAGATTTTGAAGTTGATATGGTTGACTTTGATCAACATTCAGAGATTTTGTTTCGTTAGCTCCGGAATGCCACAGCATTATTGATTTGAATCCCGAAGCGTTCAAATATGTTTTGAGTAGTTGGTTGAAAAGTTGAAAGTTATGGCCTAGTATTGACTTTAATCAACATTCGATGAAAACGACCTACGTTGATAAATATTATGATTCCATTGAGTCCGAAATACTAATTGTAGTCTAGTAGCAGAGTTGATTTGTGTTCACGAAATTCTGGGTGAATTTCAAGGGTCGATTTCGAGTTTTAGTGGATTGATGTTATTCTTGGTTGCTGGTGTTGGTGCGATTGCACTTGCAGTGTTTGTCCGCACCAGCGTCCTTTGGTCACGCCTGCAATGGCGCAGTGGCGAGAAGAGTTCCACTTCAGCGGAATTGGCTCACCTGGGATCTTATCGCTTCTGCGGAGCTTGTTTGCATCGGCAGAGTTGTGAGCGCAGTTTCTTTTCGCTTTTGCTGACTCGCTCCTGCGACGAGGCCCGCTTTGGCAAAGCCAGAGAGAGAGAGAGTTGGTTAGTGGTTACACATTAAATAGTTGCATACAAATAAGACATCTCTTGAAATTTTCATTACGTCTATAAGTTATTAGTGAAATTGATATATAAGTATCGATCAGGAAGTACTATTTTTGATCCAATTTAATAATTTAATTAAGAAATATGGAAAACTCTTACATAAAAATTCAAGTTGAATCTTGTTTATTATTAAAATCACCAGGAAGTACTATTTTTGATGTTTTATAACGATAGTTCTCTATTGATTTGGGAAGAAACTCAAAGAAGGGCCTGAAAACAACATCAAAGACCAATAAAGTTAGGTTTAAATTTTTGATCTGTGTAATTATGATTTCTTTCGATTGAGTGCTCTTGAATTTCGTCGAAAACATATTAAAGAGCTTGAATATCAATTTTAAGATTTTGACACAATTTGAGCTGATTTTCTAACTCAAAACTCTAGATTGAAGACGACATTATCAATGTATTTCTCTTTATATATTTATGTATAGCCTTTATAAATGTGTGTGTCCACTCTATATCCGTATATCTCATGTGCATCATATATATTAGTGTATATCAGTGAATTAGTGTGGTAATCTCTACATACAATATACACACGTGATATACAGTGTCACAATTGTGTTTTTCAGATCGATTACAACTTTGAATTTTGGAGTATATCAATGAATTTGCGTGGTAATCTCCATATACAATATACACACGTGATATACATTGTCACGGTAGTGTTTTTCAAATCGATTTCAACTTTGAATTTTGACTCCAAATCACCTTCAATCTTTATAAAATATTGTATATAACGAGAATATTAAATATGATTATGTATTAATATTACAAATAGGGATAATTTAAGAGAACTCCTTCCAAATTTGCTTTTGTAACACTTTGTTTCTGTGTAATTTCACTTATCTCCTTTATTTTAATTCTCCTTTAACCAAACTTCTCTTAAATGATGATAAAGGTTCTACAAATTTGAATTTACCCTTTTGTAACATTAGAACCTCTTTGTGTGAAACTGTAGAAATATATAGAACCTTTATCATTTACAAAAATGACACACTACATTCGGTTGCAGACTGACGGAAAATTAAAACTGAGACATCATGATGCTCAACTCAGTTTATTAACTATTATATCACACCCTTGAGTACTGCAATTTCAAGTTCAGATTTAGAATTTTGATTTAAAATCAGTATTTGCTTGAGACGTTAGACAAAACTTCAACTTCAATTTAAAGAGGTCAATTTCAAATCTCAAATCCTACTAAAGGTAGGATTCCAATTTCAGGTTTGTCATTACAATTTTTTAAAAAGTCAGAACTTGACCTATAAATTTATATTTTGCAAGAAAGATCCAAAAGATTTTAAAAAAAAAAAAACATACTCAACATGAAGAGATTGTTCATACAATGTGATAAAATTAATTATGAATAACTAATTACTATTATTATTAATTTATTGGTCCAGTAGATCTTCGCAAAATTCTGTGTACTTGAACATTTTTAATAACATGTAATCGAAAGTATTTATTTATAAAAAGAAAATGAATATATGTGTTTTGTTAATGCCTCGCCTTTTGACATTCTGACACCTTATTTATAACTATAGTTTGCTCATTTGGTAAGAATGTATGAATTCAAAAAGTTACAATAGTTTTCATAAATTATGAAAATTTTATGTTTTTGAAAAGAAAAGGAAAAAAGACATAGGCTGTCCATTTTGGCAAACAAATACCACTCAAAATAGCCTTTATCATTTTAATTCCTACAAATAACCATTTCCAAATTTGAGACATGTGGGCCATTTCAGCCCACTTTTTGAATATTCTATGATTCCTTTTTTTTTTTGCTACATTTTTTGTGCTAAAAAAATTAATTTTTTTTAAAATAATTAAATGCAATTATATAAAAATTGTATAATTATCATATAAAATATGTATATTTTACAAGACACGTATAAAAATTTGATCATAATTTTTTTTTAACAATCAAATACAATTGTATAGAAATTGTATAGTTATTATATGAATACATATCTGTATCAGATTTATATAGAAATTAAACTGTATAGGATGTGTATAAAAACTGTATAAAAACTGTATAACTGTTGTATAGAATGTGTATCTGCATATGATCTGTATAGATATTGTATTATTGTTGTATAGAATATGTATAGAAAATATATCATTATTGTAATAAATTGTATCATTGGCTATATCCACCCTATTGAGTTAAAAAAAAAAAACTACAAAATCATATTTAATGTTTAAAAAATAAAAGAGCAGTTTTTCCTTTAAAAAAAAGAGCAGTCTTTTTTAAAATAAATAAATAAAAGAGCTTTTTTTTAATTAGTTGTATCAAAAGTTTTTGAAAAAAGAAAGAAAGAAAAAGCAGTGAATTTAAAGAGGAAAAACCAACAAAGCAGCAGTCTTAAGCCAAAAGGCTACAAATTGATATTTAAATTTCTTAGCTATTCATTATCAATAATTTCATCCGAAGTGCTAATTTTGTCCTTATCCCAAAAGAAAAAAGTACAATTTTTGAGATCCAAATTGCATCTCAAAATATTTTCACTTCAAATCAATTTGATTTCAACAAACGGGCCTTTAGATACAGGAAAATTTCCATTTCCTTCCCTTTCTTTAATTTCCTGTCTAACCAAAGAAGAAGAAGAAGAAAGATGCATTTCACTTGCCCTTTTTCCTTCCAATTTTCCCTTCATTTCATTTCCCTTCATTTCATTTCCCTTCTAATTAGTAAACACAGCCTAAACTTTTGTTTGTTTATCATTAATTACTTATGTCACATACATGCACCATCCCAATTTGCTATAAACAACAAAACAGTATCCTTTGCTAATTAATTATTTTCTTTCCATTTAGTGACTCTTTGATTAATCCATTGACAAGTTATTTAATTAATGAAACAAAAACTTTCAAGTCATCAAAACTAATAGTAGCAAGTGGACCATTAGAAGCTCAAAACTTAAAGTAGACTCTTGAAAAGAAATATTTCCTTGTAATGCAATTGAGGGACCCCTCTAAAAACAAAGTTTTTTTCAACTTAAAAAATTATTATTTCATTATTACTAAGTCCTTAGTGTAACAAATATGCTACGCTACTTCTAGAAAACTATATTCCAATATCAAGAATTTAAGATGTGCTTGCAAGTATTTGCTTCTTTTTTTCTATGGTGGAGGATCAAAAACACACCTAAAGTATCTCAATTTTTGAGTTTCATACCCGAATTATCAAATGTTTGAGTTACCTACCTGAACTATCACCAAATATTTAGCGAAACACACCTGAACTATCAGTGGTTTGAGTTTCATACCTGAAATTTCAGGTAAGAAAAGTAAACAACTAATAGTTGAAGTGTGTTTCGCTAAACATACACATCTGATAATTCAGATATGAAACTCAAAAAACCGAAATACTTTAGGTGTGTTTTTAACCCTTTTAACTCTTTTTTCTATTAACATACTCCAAAAAGTAGTTTCTTAACCATCTACTATGTCATAGTGTAACAAATTTGCTACTCCCATAAAAATCTATATTCAAGAATATAAGTGCTTGCAAGTATTTGCATTTTTCCTTTTAACATAGTTAACATACAACAGAAAGCAAATTCAAATGCAATTTCTTAATTAACCATAAAAAATTGTACCTTATTCTAATACGATAAAAAAGGATTATTAGAATGAAAAAAAAAAACAATACATACATAAGTGTTGGTATTAGTTAGTGTTTTATGGGTTAATATTAATTTGGGAAGAGGAGATTTGCTAATAGATTCTTTTGAATTAATACTAAATCCATTCAGCAACACAGTAGAAGCTTAAATTTCGTAAGGGCAGAGATTACTCTATAAAGTCGGTGTTTGTTTTTTTGTTTCCCAAATTCTGCAATTTTCTAACAATATAAGTAGCTTGAAGAATAAGGGATGTCAATGAAGGGAGATAATAAAGAAGAGGGGTTATAGAAAGTGTGAAAAGTACAAGTGATTGGTAGAGTGGCAACTTCTACTACAAGGAGAGAGGTATGATAGAGACATAACACCAAGTGCAAAATTGTGAAAGTAATGAAATGAAATGAATGCATGATTTGTCTACAAGGCAAATGCAAATGTTTATAAGGATAGTGACCCAAACTTCACCCTTTGTCTAAGCAAACTAAGACCCCTTTCTCTCTTAGTGTGTGTCTCTCTTATTTCCCACCCCTCATTCATTTTTACCTACCATGAACTTCATCTACACCCTCTTTTCATCATGGGGTGGCTTCAATCCCTCTTCTCTCCATTGAAGAAGCTTTGGTTTCGCCTTCACTCCGCTCCCAAGAAGAGTATGTCCTCCATTACTTCTAGTTATATTGTCTTCACTTTTATGTAGTAAAGTTTTCTTTTGTCATAGATTTTGTATGTACACTTAGATAACTAGCTCTCATTACCCGTGACAGATCCAGAATCTAGACGTTGTGAGTTTTGGGATGTGGTAGCTCCATCTGTACTTAATTTTTGCACGAATAGATAGGGTTCAGCCCAGAAACATTAAATTCTATCGACTTCAGGACCGAACTCATTGTTGGATCAGCCACTGTTCTTTAAATGGCAAAAGCTCACATCTATAGAATCAACATTTCCTTCTTGAATCAAGCTCAAGCCTATTTTTGAATTGGAATAGTGCTTGGGGAAGAACAAGAAAAATAAGAAGTTTAATTAGCCATAGCCCTTTAATTGCTTAGGGGAATCGGCCTTGTTCAATTGAAGCCTTTTATATTCTTTTATTAACTGATTTATGTATCGGATTTCATTCAACCCATGGTTGAGAATTAATGATGAGTTGATTCCTTTGCATCCCTATATACATATGCTTATTTTATCTAGAAACAACTCTGCATTTGTAGTTTCTTATGTTTTCTTTTACTAAACTCTGCTGTAGACTTCCATTTGTATATTCTTCATCCATTGATCAACAAAAAAGCAATTTTTTGCTTTTACTAAACTTACTTATTCTTTTCTTTCAGGAAGAGGGATATATATACTCTACGAGGATGTTAAATCTTGCCCTTGTGAAGATGTTCAAGTGCTTTGGTCCATATTAGTGGAGTCTCATCCACATTCTTTGCCACCACCAAAATGAGGGTCTTTACATAAGCCCAAAAAGAAAAAAGAAAAAAAAAAGAGGGGAGATTTACAGTCACATGTACATATATCACACCACTTTTGTCCCAACATAGGTTTTCTTTTTCTTTTCTTCTATTTCTTTGTTTAAGTTTTCAATCTTTTGTGAGTGAGGTCCATCTGAAAAGTCTTTAAATTATTGAAACTTATGTCTTTCTCTTCTTGTTCTGAGTTGTACATTCTTCAAGATGTGGTAAATATTTATAAGTAATTTTTTATGGGGTCGAGCTAAGGAAGAAGAAGAACTGATACATAATGGAATTGCAATATTAAGAGGATCAAAAGTATCTATTCAAGAGGATAGAAAACTTATTTTAAAGTAAACACTTATTATCTTATTTATAATTTGTTGTCTTGTCAGTTTCAACAGTTGATGAGTCGATTGATAAGGTCTTCAAAACATATCATTAAATAAAGTTGACTTTAAGGGCTATAAAGTAAGGACGTTAGATTGAGATGTGATTGCCATTTCGACATACTTCTTGATCCTTTTGACTAAACAATTATACTCTATTGACTAATGACAAGTCTGCAACCACCAAACACTTTTTATCATTTAACAATAAGCACATGGTAAACCACACCCATTTATTTTTTTGATTCGAGATTCGATCTCCTTAAAAACAGGCAACTTATATTTACTTCTCCATTACGTGTTAAACTTAAAAACAGGGCAACATTTTATCATTTAGTTCGCATGGCGCAGGTTTCATACCTGTGAACTTTCACCACTTGAACTAAGCCCTGGGACAAAGAAAGTAAAACTGTTTTAACTGTACATAAATCCTGCATATCATAAAGAATGAGACAAATATATGGGTTTTTTAAGATTGTCCATATTGCATATTTGCAAATCCCCATATAGAATTATAGAACATAGAAGTGTGTAAAATTGACCCCTTTTCTGGAAATGAACTTGGTTTCAGTTTAAAGCATAGCTAGGAGTACTTAACAGAAGAAGCAGGTTATAGGAAAACTTTATTGGACATAAAGCAAATCTGTAACATTACAAATTTTATGATCTTAGTAAATGTCTATGAAACATCATAGAGGATATCTTGCAGAAAATGAAACAAAGATACATCTGAATTCTAACCAGGGAGAGGACGCCCACATCTGAAATGACATGCAAATGCACAATTCCACTCCGTGCAGACTCATGTAGGTCTCTTGAGTCCATTTATCTCATCTCTGCAAACTGTTTTTATGTTGTTGATGGAACGTAATCTCAAAAACTTTTCATCTGGAAAATTGATCAATGATAACCTACAATCCTACATAATATTAACGCAAGTTCAGACACAGATTAACCGCAATGAAGAATATAATCATCAGAAATGAAGACAAAATAATTCAAACAATGAAAAGCAGTTTCTTTTAATCTCAAAGGAATATAAAAGTAAGCTTACTTCCATTTCTGTTACTATTTAGTGTTTCTTGCACTTCGACTATCGTATTATTTTACTGTAGTAACAGTTCCTTTTTTTAAGTATGCTTTGTCATGCTTTCTTTACCATTGTGGCTTGGCTTCTTCTCTCGTTGTTTTCTTTTTTCGAACTGCTTTTACTTGAGCCGAGGATTTATCGGAAACAGACTCTATCTCCCAAGATAGGGGTAAGGTCTGCGTACACACTGCCTTCTCAGACCCCACTTGTGGGATTATACTGGGTATGTTGTTGTTGTATAAAAGTAAGCTTACCAGTACAATGATCATAACTTTTTTGATTAGTAAAAGGTATTTTATTGATGTGCTATATACACGGGGGATGGCCACATTACAAAAATGTAACAAGCTCAAAATTCAACCATGGCTTCTGTGTCATTTGCAATTGCCAAGTTACACCAAAAAATCAAAAGAGAAATGCATCTATACTTAATGCTAATTACTATTTCTTCTTGCTTTCAGATATTCTTGAGTTCCCTCCAAATGGTCCACAATGATCATAACTTTGTCCCACTTAGTCAAACTTTACCAAAAAAAGATAGTTCAAGACCATTATATACCCAAATAAAAGTAAAAGAACTTCAGAAACAAAGATGCAAAATCAATGTCAAACACAAACACCAGCTTTAGTAGCCAATTGAATATTATTGTTAAAATAAAAGGAGATGATATAATAACTAGCCTTAGAGTCGCATCAGACTTGGGTTTGACGAGGAGGACCAACTTACAGAACTACAAAGCAGAGGAAGGGTAATGATTAACAACACTGGGCAGCCAATTCTGAAAGAATGAAACAGCATCTAGCTCTGCTGGAGACAAGCCGCCAAGGGGTGTGACAGTTATCTGTGATAAATGACAGTGACAATAACAATCATAGGTCTTTCTCATTGAAGAACTAACAACCATATAAAACAATAGTACATACGTATCCTTCTTGGAGAGAACAGTAGTCTGTATCACCATTCTCCACTAGAATTCTTTTAACCTAGAAAGGGAAGAGTAATATCAATAAATTACTCCATTAAAATATAAAAGCTGTATAAATTACTTTTTTTTCTTCTTCAACTCTCAAAGGAATCAGGAATAAACAAAAATCTGGTGTGTCATACAAAAAAGAGTAGCATCTTTCAAAGGGATATTTTAGTGAAGTTACTATTTACAAAGATTGTCTCATTATTTTTAATAAAGAACAGTTGCCTGGTTTTCATAAATGCTGGTCCTGTATTTGTTGTAAGGGGATCCCATGAGGGAGAGGGGAGAGGGGGGAGATCTGGGAGATAAGGATACAACAATTGAGAAAGCACCTATAGTGAAAGGGATCATACTCGTCTCTTAAACAGTAGATGATCTGTTGGTGCATTTTTTAAAGCTCCAGTGTCTGTACTTTCTGATGAATTCGTCTCCATAGTCATTGTGGACAAAACGTTTCCTCCTCCTCTTTCAGAAGTAACTTGCCTCCATCCCATTTTCATAAAACTTTTTCCTTGTCTGGTTAGACGGTATCCCTACGAAAACCAAGATAAACCTTTTGATGAAATAGTTAAGGGTCACTGGTAACAATTTGTAAAACAGAGAATTCAAGTTTGAAGATTCACCTTTCATCAAGGGAAACTCAAGTTGAAATGATAAGCGTTCAAAAGTAAGTGGAGCTAGGCACATTATGATAGCTTGACAAAGTTCGTCTTATAACTTGTACATCAAACAAAGAAAACCACAATCCTAGGGAAGCTTTATTCTGTTTATATATAAGTACAATTTAATAGAAATGTATAGCATATAAAGACAACGATGAAGAAACTACTTTCCATTTTTTTTATACAGAGGAGACATTTGGTGCAGTTTGTTCAAAACTACCTTGTCCATCCTTAACTACTTCATTTATACAGAGACGCTTCAGTCGGATTGAAATGACTCATTTAGCCAACTTCAGCTGTCAATAGAAATCTAAATGAAACAAGAGTCCAACAGTGAGTCAATGTAGTAAAAAATATCTGACTGCTGACAAGGCCAAAAAGAGATCACATACATGAAATGTACATCAAGGTGAAGACCAACTATTACATGATACTTTTGCCAATTATGAAGACAGCAGTAAATCCCGACATCTACATTTACATTAGAGTTTTCTTCTCTAGGTGATTCTCTATCATAAACAACAAAAACAAGCTAGCATAAAATTTACCTTGTGATTGACAACATTTGTTGGGACATCAATATTGAGAAAGCAATTCCGGGGATAGCGTTTTATCTTGACTTCAGCCAATATAGCGCTGATGATGGGTAAGCAAGCTTTAGCAGCCAGTGTGAAGTCATTAACATTGCTTTTTCCACGAACCCTGAATTTAGCAATCCCAAGGAATAAGGAACTTTTGAAAAACAAAATCAATGATGCACCAAACAATTGTAGAATTTCTGAAGTGTGCCTCTATTGCCTAGAGTCATAGCAATTTTAAGCGGAAGAAATTTGATATGCTTAGTTGTCATTTTTAGCAATTCAGCAGCAAAAGTTAATATGTCTCGTTCTGTTTCTTTCTTTTTAAAATAAATATTTAGAAGTCAGAATTTTTGCTACTGAACACCAAGTCGGTTATGTACCAGTTGTCAATAAGAGCCTAAGTAACTTGTATGTGGCACCACCATCAATAACTACTTTAGCACTCATACCATTACAGTAATTAGTGCATCTTAAGCAGAGCTATTTCAAGCACATCATAGTTGCCAAGGGACATTGTGAAAGAAAGCAGAATTTGTGACAGACTGCTCTTCTAGTAATGACTTCATACATTTGGCTAGAAAGAAATGCAAGACTACTTGTCTTTTTGGAACAAAGTGGTCTTTTATGTTTCTTTATGTACATGTGCTCTTTCAGAATATGGCACTCATAACACTGCAAGGTAATTGAAATGCTCGGCTCGGATGTCTTTCACTTTTTATTTTTTGCACTAACAGTATCTTAGTTTCCTTCGTCAGTCGAAGTTCTTTTTTCCACCAAAAGAAATAAAAAATATATAAATAAATAGGAATAATTTTAGAAACCTTCCTTCAGGTTTGGCTTGTAGCACTAACCTCCCTTGTGGTTTACGATATTACACTTATCTCCCTTATTTTAATTTCTTTTGCAACAATTCTTTTAACATATTTATCCTAAATATAGAAATTATAATTTAACGGGTTTATCCTTACTAATATACTCTTTTATTTATCAAATTCTTTAAGAATGATAATCTAAAGCCATAAGCTTTAAGTTTCTATATTGAAAGAATTCGTTAAAAAACAAGAGTACATTAGTAAGGATAAATTCGTCAAATAGTAATTTTTAATATTTAGGAAAAATACAACAACAACAACAACAACATACCCAGTGTAATCCCACAAAGTCAGATATATTTAGGAAAAAAATGTTACAAAAATTGTTACAGAAAAAATCAAAATAAGAAAGATAAGCATAAAATAGTAAATCACAAGGGAGGTTAGTGTTACGAATCCAAACCTAAGGAGAGGTTTCTAAAATTATCCCAAAATAAAAGGATAAGGCTTACAAAGTTATCCTTGAAATATGATAAACTGTAGAATTTATATAGTGGACAATTGCAAAAAGAGGAAGAAAATAAGTAATGAAGAGGTCAAAGACATAAGAATGTCGATGAGAGGTATTAGTTCATTCAGTTTCATCCTGCAACGTTGCAGGGAAGAAAAAAGAGAAAAGAAGGAATTACAATATGCACTGTGCATGGCCCTCGTAGTTATGGGCCTTGCAGAAAAGAATTGGAATAGGATTCTATAAGATCTCCATCCCCCCCCCCCCCTCTTCCCCCTCCCTTTCAAAATCAAGCATGACAGTAGAGTTCTCATTTTCAAACTCTACATAATCCCAAAATAAAAAGGTCTCCTCCTTACTCAAGTTCCCATCTTCTTCTTTTTTGATAACTGATAAATCCCCGAGAACGCAGGTTCCCATCTCTCCCAATTAAAGAGGATAATTACTGCATGTGATACGTTTTTCTTTTATCAAGTAATGAGGGATGCAACACGAGGACTTCCCAGGGGGTCACCCGTCCTAGTAGTACTCTGCATGTGATACGTTATGGAAGAAAGACTTGTACATGTGATGTAAGATATTGATTCCCTCCCTCCCTCCCTCTGATCATTGAAAACTTCAGCCCATCAACCTGCTGCAACCAGGAAAGGTAGATCCAATTACCCTTTTCCCCAACCTTTCATTTTACTTGAAATCCATGATAGTAAATCCTTGTGTCTGTCCATCTTAACTCTTAAGCATAATAACCTTTTTTCTGTCTCGAAGAAAGATTCTGCCACCCCTCCTTTGCATAGTATGTTTCTTCATCCATACAAGACTTTCAACATACTTGCTCAAAAAAAAAAAATCAACATATTAAGGAGATAGCATTTTTATTCAGGCAAAAGTTCACCATCAATCAATTATGCTAAGCTACTATATCAAAAATCAAATGACTCTCACTGATTTCAAGCAACATGATTAACCTTAGACCACTCATACTAACTATTTAATTGATTCATTTGACTGCATTCATCAGTGAGATAGTAGTAGACCAATGACAGTGGTAAGAAAGATAACTTAATCTAATGCACTGCAAGGAGAAATATACCAACTACTCAGTGACATATGAAAATGTTTCGTACCCACCTCATTCTAGCACAACAAACCCTCACCACATACAAGGCAGCACTGTCTGAACAGTATTTGCAGTCATCCTTAATAAGCACCTCGCTTTTCTCTTTTGATTGGGACTACCACATTTGAAGTTCATAATATGTAAATGAAAAAACGAGTACATAGATATACCATATAAAGAAAAGGAAAAAAGCAGAAATCAGTAAGATGGAACCAGAAACTCGGCATCTTATCATTGAAATTATGTGTTTGACTTAGTTAAGATTCACTTGTTTCCACATACTTATAACTTCTTAGAGGAGAAACTAATTATTTTGAGGGAAAGGAATCTTCAGGCTAAAGGTAGGCCAGCCATTTATCCATAACTGACATTCAAACAGCAGATAAAGTGGTTCTATTTGATTAAGTGAGTAACACAATTTCTCGAATTTTAAGAGGTTAAGAAATACTATGCCTTTTCCACAACAGACAGCTTTGATGTTTCAATAGAACGTTTCTTATTTATCAAAGAAATAAATTATTCTTTACTCCTTTCATTATATGAATACTATTGATGCAAGTTTCAGCACTATTGGACAAATGATTGTGCTAGAATTCATACAAAATCAAAATCTGTCCAATAACATTAACTTCAAAAAGTGCATGAGGGCCCTCAAAACCAAAACAGAAGGAAATTGGAGCTTCTTTCTGCATGAAAAACAATAGCTCAGAAAGTTCACCAACGCATACCAATTATATGATACAGACACAGCAGGAATACCATTGAAGAAAGCCTCCCTAGCGCCAGCCACTGTACCCGAATATACACTGAAAATTTCATCAAAGGGCACAAATTAATTCTCACATAAGCAATACATGGTTGTAAGTAATAGGGAAGTGGCCATATTTGCTGCTATTCTGTGGGGAATCCCCATTTATGTCCCTGTTGTTCAGAGTTGCTTTTGATGATAATGGCTCCTTTCATTTCTATGTGATTCAAGGTTGCTTTTTGACCTTCAGTATTGGAAATGGCTCTGTCTCTATTTATCCAAGGCAAAGTTTTAACATTTTCATGTTAAGACTCAGATTGTAAAATTAAGATGAAGTTTAAGAAGCTATATTTCACTGCGACTTTAATAGATTAAGATTCTATTTATTCATTTGCTGCATCCAGAAACTAGAGTGCTTGCACCATTCCAGGTACTAAGAATCGTTTGCAATAAAACTGACATGGATCAGTGTCCAAGAATGTGGTCCAGTAGTCAATAAATGGGAGAACCATGAGCTTTCAGGTCCAAATCCTAGAGGAGGCAAAAACAAATTAGGTGATTTTTCATCAGTCTAAATCTGGGTGGACAGGGACATCTAATATACATGTTGGTGGGAGGTAACAGTACTCAGTGAAAAAGATGAGATGCGGGCAAGCTGGCCTGAACACCACTATCATAAAAAAGTCAGCATGGATCGAGGACTCAAAGTATAAGGACTTCATATGAGATTTCAACACACATTACACAAGGTTCAGGACATGTTCTTTATATTTTCATTAGATAGTAGTGGCCAGTATTTAACCAGTTCAGAAGATAAACTGAAATAAATAGTAAGAGGTATAAGTGATTTGATGTTGTACTAACTACATATTATAACATACATATCCCAATGTACCTAGGTTATGGGATTAAGAACAATAGTATATTTTTGATGACCAAATAAAAAGAAAACAATAGTATATTTTTGATGACCCAATGTACCTAGGTTATTGGATTAAAAACAATAGTATATATGAAAAAAGATAGGGTTTGGGCCTAATTTAAACCCAAAGTTAATTCATGAGGGGAGGATTGCCCAAAATCATATAAAGAGACAAGTAATTTCTTAAACCAAAGTGAACACTTAACACCCTCTCTCCACACCCAGACCTGGACAACTGGAACGAGAAAACATAACATGGGGACTGAAGACTGAAAACACACTTATAGGGATGGGTCTGGATTAGATACCATGTGACGAAAGATAGACCTTGGGCCTGATTCCACCCGAAATTTAGTTCATGAGTTGATGATAACCCAAGACTATATAAGGAGACAATACTCCCTTTATAAAACCAATATGAGACACTTAACAGTAAAGCAGTAGATACTTACTTTACTATCACCACAGAGAAACTGAATGCTAGTGAAGGAAATCTACTAACATGTGATAGCCGCAGTTGTCACCCATATTAACACCACTGATAACCTGAAATCATAAATTAAGATTATTTCTAGAGTGTTCTAAACCAATAACTTCTAATTATGCAACGTCCCAAGGAATTGACACCTAAAGCCTGGCATGGATAAATTAGTAAACAGATATAAAGGAGACAGAAAACTTTCCTTGACACCTAAAGCCTGGCATGGATAAATTAGTAATCAAAGTATAAAGGAGATAGAAGACTAAGTATTTGGAAATTGGAAAATCTCCCTGCAGGCCGCAGGGTGCCGATAACCAAACTCTACGATGTCATGATGAGGAAAGGGGAAGCAATAACTTAAAAAGGTATTTTAAAGATACAAGCTAGGGGAAAGAGAGTTTTATAAGTATGTCTGTATGCATATTACTGATGGGTTTTTTTTATTATGTCTGTATGCATATTACTGATGGGTTTTTTTTATGTTATGTTCTTTTCTTTTACATGTAGAAAAATAATCAGATGACTTGTGAGTAGAAAGATTATCTTGGTTTAGAAAAGTTTAACTACCAGATCAGGTACTGAACGGAAAAGAGCTTTAGAGATTCCCAGGGAAGTACAGTCTGCAGGAGTTCCTGTAAGAAAGAAAAGGAAAAGGAAAGGGAGGTCAACATTCTCATCTTCTTCTATTACTTCAAAACTGGGATCTTGAAGCATGACACCTTAAGCAATATCATGCTCTCAGTTGAATTTGATTGACCATTTCTGGTCCAGTATCCCATGACATATGCCTGCTGGTTCTAAAGAGGTCTTGCCAAAGAAAGCTCTACAGTCTAATTACAACTTTCCTTGAACTAGATTGCTCTGTTTAAAGTCAAAAGATTATGTTCATCAGCATTTCATCTATTCTAATAGAGAATAAATAGAATGCCAGATTATGTGGCATAATTTCATAAAACCTCGAGTGTTCTAGAAAGGAAAGATTTCTTCATATATATAAAACCAGTAAGATCTCTTCATATATTTTTCACTTCAGTTTCCATTGTTTGGTATAGAGGTATAGTTGATTGACTTGATCTGTTCAATCCTTTTGATAAATGTGCCATAACAGATAATAAAACAGAGGGCTGTGGCACTAGAACATTAGAGTTAGTAATCCAATAAACTTAAAGTCAAGTACTCTAGGTCAGTCCAGAAATCTAAATTAGAAATTTGTTGAAGATAACAACTGACCTGAAACTGCAAAAGCTGTTGCTCCGCTGATGTCAACTTGCTTAACAGAAAGGGCATTACGCCAAGTAATGCTATGACTAACAGCTGACTTCTCACTGGAAGTAGTAATAAGCACATAAGAAATAGCATGTCTTAATTACTTGATCAAAATTGTGTCTGTGCAAACGACAGATTTGGCGACAAATTACAATAATAAGCATAAGTAATCAACTACAAGTCAGTTAACTCTTAACATTAAGATTATCCAACAGTATAGCTGGACATAAAGAATTGTGTGCTTCATCTCTTTAACTTAACAGTATAATAACTTCAATATCAAACAATCCTGAACTCTAATAAAATTGGGACAACTAAAAAGATTTCAGACATAAGACAAACATTATTGACATGATAACACATATCTTGTGTTCATGACTTGCTTCATTAAGCAATAATACAGAGAGTGCCTTTTGCACAAGTGGCTGGTAAAAGTTAAAGGTAAAAATGGTATCAGTGACCCGCACATAAACCAGACAAATAATCAAGCCAAGTTTTTTCTCTGATTAATTATGTAGTGCATAGCAAATCATTCAATAGACTTAGCTCACATGGAGCATTTTTAGACAATCAGAACCTAAGCTTTTTTTGCTGTCTACCCTTTAACCATAAAAAAGGAAAGCACCACACTACCACAGCCATACATTGTTAGATCAATATTTACATACCTACTTCTATGTACCTCTAATATCATGCTATGTCATGCTAAAACACTAAATATAGGATGGAGTGGCAGAACTCCCTACACTCCAATAAAAGTTTGAATACCCTAATAGAAGGGAAAATTCAAAATTTTCACTGCAAATTCGAAAAAAATATATATACATCTTTCCATTTACCTAGTTTAATTGCCATACCCACCCCCACCCCCACCCCAAAAAAAAGAAACTTGTAGCCTGTTTGGCCAAGCTTTCTTTTTCTTCTTTCTTTTTTTTTTACGACCGTGGTATCCGGGCCAGCTTTCACGCACCTCGACTAATTCCATGGGATACCTGCCACCTCCCACCAGCAACAGGTTGCAGGTAACTCTGTCCACCAAGACTAGAACATAAGGAAAGAAATCACCCAGTGTTCTTGTCTCTGCTAGGATTTGAACCTGCCTACTTGGCCAAGCTTTTTTAGGACGCCAAAAGTGCTTATTTTCTTTTCTAAAATGTGCTTATTTAAAAAAGAATGACATGTTTGGCCAAGCTCTTGAGAGAAAATAAGTGCTTCCGAGGAGTAGGAGAAGTTGTTTTTCAGATTTCTCCAAAAAGAACTTTTTTTAAAAGCACTTCCTAAAAAATACACTTAAGAAGCACTTTTAAAAGGTTTGGTGCGAGAGATTGGCTATGGATGGTTTCAGGAGAGGTAGAGGTAGGCCGAAGGAGAGGTGATTAGACTGGACATGACGCAGTTGCAGCGAGGACATGACCTTAAATAGGAGGTTGTGAAGGACGCGGATTAGGGTAGAAGGTTAGTAGGTAATCAAGCGTTGTCTCGTGTATCCGTCCATACTAGTAGGCATAGTATTATATTTGTAGTTTTTTGCCCTTCGATTATCTATCTGTTGTCTCTTGTACTTCGTTTATAATATTAGTTTGTTGCAGTTACTGTTACTTCTGTTCATAATGCTTATCTATAGTATTTTGCCATGACTTCTTTACTTTTGTCAATTCTTATTTGACCTTTTTTGTCTTTTTTTTCCTGAGCCGGGGGTCTTTCGAAAACAACCTCCTCTCTACCTCTCAAGGTAGATGTACGGTCTACATACACTCTACCCTCCGAGACCCAATCAATAACAGTAAGTGATACTTCATCTATATGTTACCAATAGGAGAGCGATAATGTCATATGGGCAAAGAAATGAAACATAATAAAACTCATGGTGCATTGTTGTATCTATCATGGAAAGCAGTTAATAATATTCTTCGAGGCATACGATGTTCCACCGGCAAAAAGGGTAAAATATGTAAACACTCATGTAAAGTTATACAATTAAAGGACTACACATAAAGAAGAACTCGAAAGATCAATCAGTAGTATTAGGATGTCAAGATAGCATACTTCCTAATTTTGCACTACAATATCAAACCTCTGAGCCGAGGGTCTATTGGAAATAGCCTCTCTACCTCCCAAGGTAAGGGTAAGGTCTACGTACGCTCTACCTTCCCCAGACCCCACTTGTGTGATTTCACTAGGTATGTTGTTGTTGCTACAATATTGAACTGATAGACGACAAAACTCATTTCTCTTGGAGAAATTTTTATCTTCTGCGGGTAAATGAAAAGTAGGAAGGAAACCTAAAATTACATTGCATACCTTAGAAATCAGGAATTTCCTTTATTGTTTTTCTCTGTAATTTTAGGTTACCTTACTACTTTTCATTTACCAGCAGAAGATCAAATTTCTCCAAGAGAAATGACTTTTGTCGTCAATCAGTTCGATATTGTAGCAACAACAACAACAACATACCCAGTAAAATCCCACAAGTGGGGTTTGGGTAGGATAGAGTGTACAAACCTTCTACCCTAATCCGCGTCCTCCACAACCTCCTATCTTAGGTCATGTCCATGCTGCAACTGTGTCATTTCCTGTCTAATCACTTTTCCTCTATACTTCTTCGGCCTACCTCTACCTCTCCTGAAACCATCCATAGCCAATCTCTCGCACCTCCGCACTAAGGCCTCCGTGCATCTCCTCTGTACATGTCCGAATCATTTCGTAAACAATTGTAATAAAAATATTCTTATTCTCTTTAAATTTATTAGCCAAACACAAAATGTTTTCGCCAGACGTACTTTTATTGAAAAACACTTTTTAAAATAAGGTGATTTCAGAAACTCCGGCCAAACATACTATTGATCATAGACACAAATATGCACAGGTTAACCCTCAAGCATTATTCAACAACAGTGTTACACCGGAATATGGAGGCAACCGAACTACTAAGCTCAACACAATATTCAAGCCTCAGAAATTGCCACGTTTATATAGTTAAACAAAGTTAGTTTTTGAAAAACAGTATCAATAGGTGCAATTAGATGCAGGAGACTGATACTGCGTGTGTGAGAGAGAGAGAGAGATCATACGAGTCAGGAGCACAAACGAGGATGTGAAAGCGATTGGTGGAAACAAGTACACTAACTAGAGCTCTCAATCCCGGTGCATCGATTCCATCGTCGTTCGTCACCATCAACGTCGGCCGATCGCCGGCGACGAATTTACCCTCCATTTCGCTTCCCGAATTTTAGTGAATTAGTTGGGATGCAATTTATTTATTTTCTCTTTTATAACAACTACTCTCTCCGTTCAGACTTGGCACGAACTTTTAACAAAGAAATGAAACTTTTCAAACTTCTGGTCTAAAACAAATATTTGTGTGATTATAAATTATTTTATTAAGGATAAAATGATATTTTTAAAGTTAAATTATTAATAAATGTATAAATATGTCATTCTTTTTGAGATTGACTAAAAAAAGAAAGTGAATCATATAAAATGGGATAGAGGAGGTAAAGTCTGATTTACTTAAATAGCCCCTTTGTGGACATTGATTATATTTTGGCCCCTTTTTGAACATTTTATGCACGCATACAATCGGAAAATGAAAAATTTATTATTCAAATATAGAAAATATAGAAAGTCCGCTACTCAAAATTGAACTTCAAAAGCAAAAAGCCTACCATAATTATTAAATTTCAGTTTGACCTAGTTAACTAGAGATAAGGAAGAGCTAAGATTTCAAATTTATGATTGTGCATTTTAGAATGACGACTTCAAATATTAATAACTGAATTTTAAATTTAATAGTCAAATATAGAAAGTATGCTATTAAAAATTAAATTTTAAGAGAAAAAAGCCTACAATAATTACTAAATTTTAGTTTGAACTATGGTTAATTAAATATAATGTAAAGTTAAGATTTTAACTTTATGATTGTGCATTTTAAAATGACATCTTCAAATACTAATAATTGAGCTATACATTTAATATGTATACATGTTTGATAAAAATCTTAATACAAATAACTTCTCCATAGCTAGAGATGAAAAATAGTATTCTAAGTCTCAAAAAAAAAATGTCTCCAAAACTTATTTGATACTATAAAATTAATAAGTATCATTAATTTTAATAGTTTCCATCTTTTTTTTTCCACAATTAGGATGAAAGTTGGTCTAACTAGGTATTTTATTGATTTCACGATTTTTAATCGTTATACAATGTGAAGATATTTAAAGAATCAAGCATAGCAGATTTTATTTCAATTATTGCAATAATTCTACCATCTTATCATTTATGAAATAACAATAACATATTCAGTGTAATGTCACAAATGGGACATGAAAATGATAGAATATACGCAAACTTTATCCTACTTTTATGGAATAAACATATTGTTTTCAATAAACGCTCAACTCAAAAGAAAGCTTTCGAAGTAAGGTTGCATCTTATAACCTATCCTGGCTAAATCTGAATTCTGAAGTGACTAAATTCAGGCCATGTTTTATATACTTTATATAAATTCAGTCCATGTTTTACACATTCATCACTAAAAGTGGTTATCTGATATCAATCTACATGAAGAGACTACGTTTGAGTTTCTGAATGAAAGTAAGGCCCATGTAACAAAGATGGGGAAAGGCCCAACAATGAAATTTGGCTTTTCTCATTTGTTCTTTTCCATCTTTTTATCTTTTTTGACTTTCATACGTGTACAATTTATTTCAATCGATAATCTTTCGAAAATAGTTTTTCTACCTTCACAAAGTAATAGTATGATCTATATACACTTTACCCTCCTCAGACTTGACTTGTGGGATTTTACTTGATATGTTATTGTTGTTGTAATGAATTCAACTATGTTATTAATTAATAAATCTTGTACATGAAGAGTGAATGATAAGTTCTCTATCAATGCGAATTTATTTTTATTCAATGTTTATATCAAATAATTTACTATAGTCTAGTGATAGATTGAAGTAATACATATTAGTTAATTATGGTTTAATAATATCAATATATGTAAAAAAAAATGTCATCAACGTGTATTAGTTTTCATCAATTCATTTACTTTATCCGTTTCAATTTAGATGACGATATTTGATAATTAAATACAAAACTCAAAATACTAATTCAACCTATATACTAATAACTAGATATAGAGGAGCTCGTGCTAGCACGGGTTTAATATATATATTTTTTTTGTCTCAATTTATGTGACACACCCATGACACAGATAGAATTTAGATAGTCAATCAAATTTTTTATATGATTTTTAGATATTTTAAGTTGTTAACTATTGTAATATCATATCTTTTACGTATCTTCAAATAATATATGTTGCTCCCTCTTTCTCACTTTATGTGGCGTCGATACAATATCGAAAGTCAACTAATTTTTTTTATATATCTGTTAAATATTTAAGTTGTTAATTATTGTGATTTATATTACTTTTTGTCTCAATTTATGTGGCATTGATAAAATTTCGAGAGTCAACTAATTTTTTATGTCTTTTAAATATTTTAAGTTATTATTATTGTGATTTGTACTACTAATTTTTAAATATATAATAGATTAAAAAATAAGTAAGATAAACAAATTAAAACGAAAAAAATATAAAAGAAAATATTCAAGCAAACAGCACAAGAAGGACGTCGATCAGTTGTCTGCTTATTCCCTTTTATAAGTAAGGAGATAGTGTTTAGTGTTTACTAGCTGCAGCAAACCAATTTAACATGTTGGTATAAAAAATCAACACACATTGTCAATACATTGAGTTTTAAGTTATTTTTTATGATTTCATTGTTTAGATCAAGATCCAAAACTTTTCACTAAACTATTTTACTTGTCTCATCAACATGAAACCTATAATATTTGATTATTCTAACTAAAAGATTCCATACGATCTGAGATCGCAACTATTCCACAATCTGATATTGATAAGTCAAGTACAAAACATCGTAAGAGAATAAAAATATTCATATTAAAATTTAGAGTCGAATTTGTGCATTATTTCCACAGACACCCCCCAAAGAATAATTCATAATTCATTATTTCGTAAATCTAATTTTAGACCCACTAGAGGTCAACCATTTCCAATCCAAAAAAACACAAGAAATGGAAAATCCATAATTAAGGCAATAATTACTTGAAAAACATGATCGAATACACCAAAAAAGTTAAATAACTTTTATACTAGACTAGAAATAGATCTAAGAGTAATTCTAAAAATAAGAACTCCTTTTATTTTATTTTTGTGTATCAAGAGTTGATATCTCATAAAGATAGAGATATAATTTGAATATTTCTTACTTTTTTCAGAGTTCACTGAATATGTTATTATTATTATAGGAGCATTGGTAGAGGAAAAGAACAAGAGTAAATAACAGTAAATTAAAGAAGTTAAAGGAGGAAGAATAGTAAAAGAAGTGGACTAAAGAAAAAGAGAAAGAAAGAAAGAAGGAAAAAAATGTTTGGAGAGAAGACTGAGGGTGTGTTTGGTTTGGTTGAGTTTCTTAGTGAATATAGAGAAAACGAAATTGATTATGTCCATCCACCCTTCAATACACCTCGATCTCCACAGGTCACAGCCTCTATCCCCGCCACCCCACACCCTTATTCCCCACCTCCACCTCTTAGGGGTCGTTTGGTAGAGTGTACAAGAATAATGCAGAATATGGTGTATTAGTAATGCAAGGTTTTGATGGACAATTGTGTCTTTAACCAATGTAATGCATGCATTAGAACTCATTGCATTACTAATACATGGAAATCCATGGTATTAGTAATGCATACTTCAATAGACAATAGAGTGTATTAGTAACGCAAGCATTAGTTATAATAGGTTGAAAAATGTACCAAACAAAGTACTAATAATAGACAAAGTTAATGCATGCATTATTTTCTCTAATACACTCTACCAAACGACCCCTTATAGTATTTGTTTAAATCATAACAAATGACTTTATAAGAATATTTCTTTGTTTATTTATCGAATACAAAAGAAACAAGTAAAAAATCATTTCTTAAGAAATTTTTTCATGAAAAACGTTTTCCTTCCTACCGAACACAATGAAAGTGGTATGTTTTCAAGCATAGAGCACATCTTATATGACTAGTCACGCCGAATTAGGTACATACGTAGAACTTAGAAGTTAAAATTTCTCGAAGTTGGAAGCTATTGTCTTAGCATGTGATTAATCAAGTTACCATTATTACAATAAACAATTACACAGATAATGATGTCGTACGGATAAACACTAAGTACGGATTTGACCTTAATTAGCAGACAAAACACTTTGATGAGTTCTAGATTAACACACAAAAGTGTCATAATTAAGTTCAGCATATGTCGCGGATGGATACGGATCCATGTTTCCTTGTATTTTCTCTTAATGCCAGATGCCAAAATTACTTTATTTGTCCCTGATTGAAAACTAGTAAATTACCCTTCTCCGAAATATATAAAACAAATTAGATTAATTTTATATTATTACTATGCTAAGTATATTATCGACCAGATCTATACTAATTTGTTATATATATATATATATATATGGTGCCGTTTGATGATATGAATTTTTCTTAAGTCTTTTTTTTTTGAAAAAAAATTCAACTTTGCAGACAATGTTTGGCATGGCCGGGATGCATTTGGATTATTCTTTAATCCATTCACCCATCTCTCTATGGGCAACACATATAGCTTATTGACTATGAATTTAGTCGAATTCAATATTTTTTATTAAAATATTGATAAATATATAAAAAATTATTAAGTTTTAATCTTTAATCTTGCTAAATTCATAAATTTATATATAAATAATTTTGTTTTTAGAAAGTTTAAAGAGTTTACTCATCAAATTTTAAATCATGAATTTCTCTTTACGATGTTCTCATTTTTTTAAGTCTTGCCGTATCTCCACTAAGAGGTAAGTCATGAAATAAGCTAAGCTTCTGGGAATAAAAAATATTTTATTGAAAATATTGCTTTCAAAATAGTTCATGTGATGCGCAAATTCAAATCTAATAATCGATTTCATATATTAGACGTTGAATGGAAATCAAAAGAAGGTGTTGTGACTGAACTAAGAAACATATTTGTGTTCTTCCTTCAAGAAGTCATGTATATATAGGTGGCCATCAAAATTGACCAAGTAAAATAGTAAAATGTCAGATATATATATTTATAGCTTCAAGTTCAAATAGAAGTCATATGATTAATCAGTTTATAAAATAATTAAGTGATGAACATATTACATTTTCTTCACCTAGTTACGTTCACAAGTCAAAATCAAATGCTTCGAATAGACTCCTTGATGAGTCACTAAATTGATGGGATATATAATAATATTTTATTGTATTTAGTTTTAGGTAGGCATTATATGTTGAAATTATTTTACAACTACCTCTCAACCCTCGTGTAAATGGATAATATTATTAATAAAAAAATTACCTGATGTTATTAATACGCTCCATAATTATATTATATAGCGATATTTTTGAATAATTATAAAATAGATATTTTTATTATCTTATAGCAAATATATACTAATGTACATATCCTTAAATTGTATGCACAATTTTTATATGTGTGCGCATATGGTATATATGTTATTAGTGTGTATATATATATATATATATATATATATATATATATATATAATGTACGAAATGTATATACATTAATATTGTATTGCGCATATGTAGTTATGTGTTACGTTTTGAAAGAGCACGCTTATAATGTATATGCTACTTTAAAAAAAAATGTCGCTATTCTTTTACATAAAAAAAAGGCACTAATCTCTCTATAATCAACCCACTTAACCTTCAATTTACGGTCCATTACAAATTCTTTTTAGTATAAGTTCAAAATTTTCAAGAAATTTTTCACATGAGAGGTCCTCTATTCAAATTATAAATCGCTATTTTAAACTATTTACTTTTAGGACTATGACATAAACTATTTTAAAACTTTTATTACTGTTATTTATAATTATGAAACTAATTATAAATGCAGTACTTTCAAATAATTAAAGGATGTGGTATTTAAAAAAGACATGAAAATCACAAAATATGTTTAGCAAATAAATTATTTTTTCCTATGCTTTTTTCTCGCTTTAATTAGCACAAAAAATTCACCCTTAAAATAATTTTGACCTCATATAATTATTAAAGGTAATGTGACCTTTCAAAATGGTGACAACAATCTCAAAGCTTGTGTTATTGGGATGAAGAAAAATATATTTTAAAATGATTTCTCGAATAATAAATAACCTTTTTTTCTTTTAGTTATTTTCTAATATTGGATAAATAAGCATAAAATAAAATTCAAAAAAATGTTCATAAAATTTAAGTAATTAGAAAGGTTTAAAATTAATAAGGGTAAATTAGTCAAGTTATATTCTTTTACCTTAAAATAAATAAGTTAAAAGAATTCTTATCAAAAAAATCAAAAATAAGGGAAGCAAGCTAATATCTTAAATTACAAAGAAACTTAGTGATACGAAGCAAAATCTAAGAAAAAGTCTCTCAATGATTGGGTTAGTCTCTCAATGATTATCCCTTATATATAATCTAGGCAAATAAT
Organism: Jaltomata sinuosa; assembly: GCA_003996215.1. NCBI lineage: Eukaryota > Viridiplantae > Streptophyta > Magnoliopsida > Solanales > Solanaceae > Jaltomata > Jaltomata sinuosa. Next base: position 1,253,090 of record QJPP01007185.1, on the reverse strand, counting down.
ATAGAGGTAGAGGTAGAGTGGTCGGTGAGATGATGAAGATGTGGAGGTCTATTTCCGAGTAATAGGAGATAATTAGTGAAAAATATCACTTATTTTTATATTCTCGCCAGAGAAGTCATTTTTCCTCGAAATTTCCTTTTTAATATTTTTAGGTTGATTGTCTCCAAGTGTATTGCTTCCATAAATAAAATATAGTTTTTTGGGGGTCGAAAGGTAACAATTTTATTCAAGTACTTATAAGTTATAAGTACCTACTGATGCTTTTTGGTGAAAAATTAAATAAATGATAGCACACCTAAAATTAGGTATGTTATTTATTGAAGGATTTTTTAGGTTCGTTTTAATTTTGATGAATTAGGTTTATCCATGGTCTACCAATTTTATAGGCATGATGGTATTGGTCTTATGTAACCGACAAAATTTTGCAAATATCTCACTTGATATTATATTATATTTATTTGACAAGTGAAATAAATTTTATGGTCATGGTTTTTTTTTTTCCAATCATCTTTAAATATAAATATTGTAAATTACAAAATTAGTAAGCTAAATATCTAGATTTAATTTTAAGGAGAGTCGTGGAGTAATTGATAAAGTTGTTTCCATGTGAACCTGAGGTCACAGGGAACAACCTCTTACATAAATGCAGGATAAGGGTGCGTACAGTAGACTTTTGTGATCCGGCCCTTTCACGAATTTCACGAATAGCAGAAGCTTTAGTACTTCGAGCTGCGCTTTTAAATATCTAGATTTTAAAAAGTTGAGGAATTGTCATCGAATTCACATAATAAAAATTAAAGGACGTGACCGTTGTTAATTAGTACTCTTTCGTCTAATCCATGTGCCTCTTTTATCTTTGTAAAAAAAGACATATTTTTATATTTAGTAACAATATAAGCAATGTAATGAGATGAATAAAAAAAAATCAGCCTTAATTAAAAGTTTTAAATTTGAGTCTTTGAAATTGATAAACTTCTGATAAAGAGGTTCTCCCTTAAACAAGTCCTACAGGCTATAAGGTACAAATTTAAATTATTCAGGTCAATAAATTTCGAATATACATCAGCTGATAAAACCAAAAAAAAATAAAAAATTGACCTTCTACAGTGCCTCAAGTCACTTATGAATGTAGAACACCAATATAATAATAATAATATATTTAATATAATTTTATAAATAGAAGTTGAAGATAATAATATGTACACAAATCTTATTCTTACCACTTGTAAAAATAAAAATATTATTTTCGATAGATCCCCGACTCGACCCTAACACCCATGAATCTATTATATTCAGCATGATTGTAATTTCAAAATTGAGTGGGATTTCCCCCACCCCTTAATTAGGGGACACACACCCCTAACTATAACTACCATGTCACTTCACTTTGCAAGATGTGGACTAAAACTCCTCCAAGAAAAGGAGAAATCACTAATATATATTTTTTGTCAAATAATTATAAAGAAAACAAACAAGACAACAAAATTGATGTTGTATGGGGTTCAATGTATCCTACCTCCCAAACCACCAAACCAACAATATGAGATAGGAATTAGGATCAGGATCAATCACTAACCAAAAGTATCACTTTCAATTTGTTTTCTATATTAATTTTTTTCTTCATTTGACATCTGTATGGTGGTTTGATTAATATTTATTATTAACAATAAATTTGTTGTGTCCATTGCAAAAAGTACTTGCCCGTATTGAGATGCACTACGGCTTTTTTTTCCTTTGAATCAATAAAATAATTTAAAGAAGTACTGAAAAATGGTGGACCATTCTATTGATGTTTCTTAGACATTTTGACCCACATTCTTTTCTTTGAATTTTACAGTCAAAGACAAGTACTCGAAAACTGTTTTTATGAAGACAATTTGTAGTAAATTTCGTAGTAAAATATCAATTATATTCACACGTGAGTCAAAATTCATGGCAGTGCTTTTCTAATTGAGAAAAAAAAAATACGAATTTAAATATACTATCAGTGTAATTTTATTTTTATTTTGACATTATCAATTTATTTTTACCTATAAATATTCTTTACGACTTACGTTAGCTGAGAGTTTAAAATAAAAATAAAATAAACTTAATAAGTATGTATATGACTTAAACTTTTTTTTTTTTTTTTTAAAAAAAGCATTGGTACTCAACTTCTTGCGTGTGGCCAACTACAAGTTCACATTAAACCACTAGAAACTCCACAAGTGACATAACTAGTCAAATCACTCAAATGGGTATATTTTTTTTCTTCCACATAAATAACTGAAAAATATATGGAGTATAAAAAAGGTTTAATTTTATAGTAATGATTTTATTCAATCAATAATACTATGATTTGAATTTTAACTTTTTAAAAATCATTCATGCAAATAGATTCAAGTTAGACAACTTTCATAATGCATATAATTATCGCCAAATTAATTTGAACTATTGATATGTTATTCTAATTGACCAATGAAAAATCTTGTAAAATATTTTTAAAAGATTTTATTTTTTCTTTGAAATGTATCATATTGTCATAGGTACTTCAACAAAATTGAACATGTTGAATTATGATTCATTTCTTAATATATTTCAGCATAATCTATTTTACGTCAAGAAACTAATGACTCATCATTTTTTAACACAAAATATTTTAACCTCTCCAAATTCAATTCAATCTGTCCATTAACACCCCTGTCCCCTACATGCAATATTGAGATCAACACGTATATTTGTGTTAGTAAAAACCATCAAGTATGTTAATACGTTAGATTTAACACTATTATTTAGAATTACAAAAAAAAAGCTCTATTATTCTCTTTCATTTCAAGGTATAATACGTGTGGTTTTGTGAGTCACTATCACCGTCACTTGTACGTTACGAGGACTAGTGGAACAAGAAAGTTTTGATCACACACATCGTACTGGCTCTAGAAGCTTCGTCTTTCGTCGTGTTTAGGGCATTGTTGTCCAATCACAAAATATTAATGGGTCGTTTGGCGGTGCATGCATTAGCTTTGTCTATTATTAATACTATCTTATTTGGTATTAAGGTGTGTATAACTAATACATGAAAATTTATGGTATATTAGTAATGCAATGAGTTCTAATGCATGCATTAGCATGGTTAAAGACACAATTGTCCCTCAAAACCTTTTTCACGTCCTTTCCACCATATTTGTGGAGTGTATTTCTGTAAAAAAAATATTTTTTTTGTAGAAATTATGCAATGTATGTTATATTTAATACATCATACCAAGCACTGCATAAGAAAAATCTTTGCATAACTAATGCATGCAAGCATAACTATTCAGTGGCGGAGGTGGGCCATTCCATCAAGTCTTTGAGAAGGGGCCCAATCTCATATTTGATGATCGGCGTGGCGATAGGCTTCGTTTCTACGACTGTCCGTTGAAAGACTGAGGAGCCAAAATTTTCACTAAAAGGTATCAGAATATAAAGAAGTAAATTCACGAAGAAGCCAAGGGGTGTCAATATGTAATATATATATATATATATAATATTTTCACCTAGCTACATGGTATATATGAAGGGGTGTTGGTCGACACCCCTCAATTCCATGTGGCTCCACCACTGTAACTAATACCAATATTATTAATGCAAGCATTACTAATACATCATATTCTGCACTATTCTTGTACACCATACCAAACGACACCTAAATACAGAAATTCAAAAAGAAAACTACTATAAAAGTTAATCAGGGCGATGAGTCTACATACTATACCAATATGGTATATATAGAGGATCTTACAATCTTGTTGCCTAATGTTCACTTTAATTTTCTAGTCAAAGTGAGACGACCCTTAGCTAATTGTCTGTTCATAAATACTTATTGAACTAATATGGAAATAATTATCCAACAAACATTACCCACTAGCTAGCTATGTCATGAGCCTTTAAAAATATTCAATATAAAATTGTTTTCGAAATACTAATGAATTACAAAGTGAAGGGGTAAATTATTTATATGTTAAAAAGGCAAGGCATTAGCCAATGAAGGAACTCCAATCGAGCCCTAATGTACCATGACCAATGGGCGCGAGTCACGTTGTAAAGTCGTTGGTGGTGCCAACAACTCCTGACTAGCTCTGACAGTCATATAAACTTGTCTGAGCACTTGCCTTTTCTGCCCCCTTATTCTCTTGTCTTTTTATCCACGTCATTAAAATATACGACTCTGAATCCATTTCTTTCCAGACACATCTCTTATTTATCCCGAGGACGTTCCTTCGAAAGATGGACTTTCAAAACATAATAAGCACTTAACTATAAGTCCTTGAGTATATTCCTCCCAAAATCCAATTATTTGCCGTTAGGTATTTGTCCATCATTGTTTTCAAGGTCAACTTCCCGTCAACAAGCCGGCTAGGAGAATTGTGCATATGACGAATTAACAATTTAAAGTATGACCGATCGAGTCTGGTATTTTTCCAAATAACCAAAAACTAAAAACAATAGTACATAATACTAATAGGAATTTTTTAAAAAATATACAGCATATACATAAAAAGTTATGCCACATAACCTAATATACAATATTATACACATTATATCTGGGGGACGGGGGGAAACATTATAAACTGGTGGAGCGGTATGAGTTTTGCCATTTAGTGTTTAGGGAAGAGCTGTCAGTCGAACTTGTTTTCTCCGCTTTCACTAGGAAGTTATTTTTCTTATTTTTTAAGAACTTGTTTTCTTAGAAAAAATATTTTTGACTAACCGAACATGAAAAAATCCGTACTAAACATACCCTTACTGTCCTTTTTTCCTCCTTGCTTCTCCTTTGGGTTCCCCTTGTAGTAGGTAAAATAAAATTTAGGGTAACTTACATAAAACACACATCTTTGGGAGCTAACTACTCTCTTTCTCACCTCACTTGGCTCTGATACATCGCCCCAAGGCGTGATACATATCGGGGCGATGTATCACGAGGTGAGACGATGTATCACGACCTGGAGCGATGTATCAAGGTGTTTGCATGTGGTATATTAATTAATTAAAATAAAATAGTGGGAGAGTTAGTAAATATGATAAGGAGGTATGTCTCTTTTAGTAGTTTAACCTAAAATTTAATTAAAATTTAATTAGCAATCAAACAGTGTGTCTGTGGGGTTACAAACTTTAAAGTCAGCTGGCATTATCACTATTTCAAAGAATTTATTACATGGTTGGTGTAGCTATTTAATTAAATGATTTCTTATAATAAAAAACTTTCCCCTTTGACTACATTTTAGTTTGTTTTTCCCTTTGAATACATACCACATGTTGGAAACTTCCAATTGATTGTAATATGTAAGCTATATAAAATTGAATAACCTTTTGGACCTATATAAGATAGACAACTTTTTTAAATTACAACGTTCGAAATATAAATTTGAACATCACTTAGTGGACACCCATTCCTAAAGCATAGGCATAAAGACCAAAATTATCAATATAAATTGTGGTGCGATGATTGAGATTTTTCTATTTTTAATTAAAAGTCTCTGAGTTCGAGCTTTTAGGAATGGAAAAAGTCCTACCGGAAGCGTCCTCCTCCCCCATTAAAAATATAATGAACCTCGTAATGCGTGAAGTCAAATTTAATTAAGCCTCAATACTTGTAGGGAACACGAGACGAGGAAAATAGAAAATAAAAGAGGAAACAAAACTTGAGGACATCCAAATCCATTATTGAAGCAAATAAAAATCTTTTCTAATTGCAGCTAAAATTGATTCTTTATTTGGTGCTACATTCCTCCCAATTAATAGTTTTATTTTGTTTATAGTGTGCATTTAATTAAGGGGAAATGGCTGATTAGATTTGCTCTAGTTAATATATCTATATCATCATTACAACATTGGTCCAAAAATGCTTTTATCCAACAACATAAACTTTTCATTGCATGAACCTTTTTTGTAAAAAGAAATAATCAAATTTTACCTTTGAATTATGCGAAACTAAATGATTCTAGTACAATAAAGAGTGATCAATTATCCTTGTAAACTTGTATTATAACTCCATTAAATATAGTATAAGTTGCAATATGTTATTAGACATATTTGAAACTCTTCGTTATAAATCATTACTTTTTAAAAGTAACTTTTAATCTGATTGTATTTAATCACTATAAAACTTAAAAAAATATGAAATTAGCTACGAAAATTTATTTAGTAATCTCCAGCTAATTCGTCACTAAAACTCTTAGGTAATTAATTTTTTTTACAATTCATCACTAACCCGTAGCTAAATAAAATTAGCATGAGATTTTTACTGTTTAGCTATAAATTTTTGTCTGTCGCTAATTTCTTATTTTCTAACAATGAATTATTTATTAAAATACTCCATATCTTTTAGATATTGGCTACTACTACTAATACTCCATTCATTTCAATTTGTTTGACCTACTTTTCTTTTTAGTCCGTTTAAAAAAGAATGTCTTTTTTCTTTTTTAAAAACTCTTTAATTTCAATTTTACACATGGCATATTCTATACCACAAGATTAAATAATATTTTAATATATTTGACATATTTTTAATTTAAGGCCATAAATTTCAAAAGTCTTTTTTATTTTTTAAAATTTCATAGTCAAACAAATTGAAATTGAGAAAGTAATAATTATCGAGTTGGAGAAAAAAAATATATACGTATGTGACTCACAAGTGACTTGAGGAGTCAATGATCCAGAACCATGTTATCCAATCAAGAAATATTCATGACACACTTATCTAACTTTATTCTATACGACTACAACTTGTACTTATACCACACACACTCTCGTAACAATTCCCAAATAACTAACGAAGATTGTGGTGGAGTTATAAATATTCCTTCATTATTAATCTAAAGTTTTGAGTTTGAGTGTCTTTAGGTATAAAATTGTCTTTGTTAGGAGCGTTTTATTTCTCAATATGGAACTTTCTGGCATAAATTCAAGTTTAATCGAACAAATATAAAAAATCGAGTGAGATTTTTTTTAAAAAAACTAGTACAATAAGTAGCATTTTTTTAAGTTTTCCATTCGATTTTCGATATCGTATTAAGGTCCGATTAAATTTAAATTTGTACATTATAGGGCTCATTTCTGTAGCCGACGTTTTCAATATGTTTTTTTTTTCATTTTTAGGAGTTTGAGCTCGAAACCTTTGATTACGAGTGAAGGTATCTCAATTATTCCATCGCAAAAATAGCACATTAATATAATATGGTACTCCTTCCGTTCCTTTTTAATTGTCATGTATACTAAAAATAGTTGTTTCAAAATACTTGTCAATTTAAAGAATCAAGAGAGAATTAATTATTTTTTTCGACTTTGCCCTTAACATTAATTATTCTAGAACTAAGAGACACATAAATAAACAAATATTAATAAGGGATATATGAGTTAAATTATACTCCTACTTAATTTTTTTTAATGACTATACAAAATTTTATCATGACAATTAAAAATATAAAAAAATAACAGAAAGAAGAGGATTACTCAAGTGATAAACACCCTTAATCTTAAAATTGTGAATTTGAGTCATATCAAGAATCAAGGGAGCAAAAAGACGGTAGCCTCTCCAGAGGGATTATTAAAAAAAAAAAAAAAGGAAAACTCTTTTTGAGACACACACTTTGCAAGCTGTTGCAAGATTGTCAGTGGCCGTAGGAGCAAATTGCCCAATTGCCCTTGGACATATCTGAGTACTATACATAAAAAATGGATACTTATCCATTTCATTTTATACGATTGGGTTTTATTAGGTAGAAAATTTAAAAAGAATAAAAGATTTCACATACTAATTAAAAGTACATTGATAATTTATAATCTTAATAAATATTAAAAAATAATATAAAGGATCTTAACTATGCTATACTCCATCCGTCCCATATTAATTACACACTTTTTTTTTACACATATATTAAGAAATCATAAATAAGAAAATTATTTTACTAATTTACCCTTTAAAAAACTTTTTTGAAACTTTACAAATAAATGTGAGCACTTTCAAAAAAAATTAATTACAAGAGTAATATGGGAAAGATTTAATTAATACTTTTTTTATTTAGTTTGATGGTTAACTAATATTATGAGACAATTATTTTTAGTATAGTGAACAACTAATATGAAACAAGGGAGTAATTCACAAGAAGCCAAAAGTATACATATTAGTAATTATTTATTGTGTAAAATGTCTTCCTATCAATACGATATTGGCTCTTTAACACTTTAATGTGTTCATGAAGGTCATCTAATGATAGAGCATGTCATTACGAGTAAATAAAATATGACTATAAAATTAAAGAATTTCCAAATATAGTCCATTTTGGATTAGGCTAAAACTAAAATATTACGGATCGTTTGGTAGCTGGTTAAAGTTATGTAAGTATTAGTAATGTAGAGATTATTTATGAGGGAATCTATACATATTATTGAGATAGTTGTTCAAATCCAATTCGTAAAGACAGAGTAAATTCAATAAATCTAAAGAAGCAAGTCCTAAGCCTCACTTTATGTATGATTAGTTATTCATGTATTACTTATTTCACCTTCTATCTTGCATAAAATAATAAATAGATTTTCTTATAACTTATGCATGTATTAGTTATGCGGATTTCCAAAATGCAAACCAAACACTCTATTAATTTTATACATTAATAGTTTACTTCCTAACTAGCTATCAAATGTGGTACTACTTATGCAAGATTTAATACCTGCATAACTCAACTCCAAGCAGTTACCAAACAACCTCTATAAGTATTCCTTCTGTCCCAAAAAGATTATCTTCCTTACTATTTGAACAATCAATAGATATGTTCTTTGATCATAAATTTTTCAAATAGTTTGAATTATTAACTATTGATTTATAGTATTTTTTATGTAGCTATCAAATATGTATATCTTATTTCAAAAAAATTAAAAATCTATATCTCAATCCATATCAAACATTAGTTAGCTTGATCCTCGTATTTCAAATCAAGACTTTTTTTTAGGACGGAGGGAGTAATTCTTTAAATACATGTAGGTGTACGGAGAACATCAGAGGGGACAACCGTGGGGGTGCATAAGTGGTGTGTTTTTTTGGTATTTACAGCTCGTGATGAGATAGGGAAAAAAAAAAAAGCAGGCGAAAATAAAGGTTCTTTGTCATGATATGCCTGTTTAATTTTCTTTGGTTTTGGGGGTGGGGTGGGGGGTGGGGGTAGTTCATATTTCATAGACTCATAGCCTTGAGAAATCTTTGCCATGTTGGCTGTCTATGAGTTGTTTAGAAGAAAATAAAATAAAATAAAAAGCCTTTTTCTTTTCAATGGACTAACCAAGGCCTCTTACCCTTTTCTTTTTTAGTATAACAAATAAGATAACATTTTCACAAACAACATAGTCCCCAGATTTTCTTCTTATTAGTCTTTGGTTGATTGCCAAATCATCTCTTTCCCTCTCCATAAAAGATAGAGTGGAGCTGATTATCCTAATACAAATTGAAAAGAAAAAATTACAAGGAATGGATGGTGTCATTGACTTTGAAGCAGATGATTCCGAGTTTGTTGAAGTTGATCCTACTGGAAGATATGGAAGGGTATGTTCTTGTTTTCTGTTCCAAATTGTAAATTCTTGGACTTTTGAGCCCCTTTTCTTGATTTATTTTGCTGTTTCTGTTGTTTTGTCTCATCATATTGAGTTCTCATTTTGCTTCCTTTTGTGATTTTTGTTTTTGTTTTTTGAGTTCAGTACAATGAAATTCTTGGTAAAGGGGCTTCAAAGACAGTGTATGTGCCTCTCTTTCTTAGTTTCTTTCTGTAAAAATTGAATCTTTTCCAATTTTTTGCATATGGGTAATTCAAGAAACAGGCATTGCATTTATCTAATGTTTAAAGTTTCCTTTTTTGATCATTATTTTCTTCATTTTGGGCTAATTTTTGATGCAGATACAAAGCTTTTGATGAGTATGAAGGGATTGAAGTAGCATGGAATCAGGTGAAGCTTTATGACTTTATGCAAAGTCCCGAAGATCTTGAGAGGCTGTATTGTGAAATTCATCTGCTCAAGACATTGAAGCACAAAAACATCATGAAGTTCTACACTTCTTGGGTTGATGTTGCCAATAGGAACATTAACTTTGTCACTGAGATGTTCACTTCTGGCACTCTTAGACAGTAAGTAGAAATGAGGATCCTTAATCTTATTGTTCTGTTTACTTTTAGTAGTGTTGCCATGTAATGTATTTGGTTCATAATTCCTCATTCTTAGCTGATCATGGTATTTCTATAAGTAGTAGTCTGTTGTGTTGTCTTGCTGTTCACTCATATTAGTAGTCGTAGTATTGCTTTTGTAGTTTCTTGTCCTTGGATTTTTGTCACTATGGGTTGTTTCCTGTAGTTTCTGCTGTTGTTACTATCTGTTATTTTTGTTATTATCTGTTGTTTCTTGTACTTCCGTTACTTCTTTTTGGGACTGCTTTGGATTTTCCTTGAGCCGAGGGTCTACCGGAGACAGTCTCTCTACCTCTGAGGTAGGGGTAAGGTCTGCGTACACTCTACCCTCCCCAAACCTACTTTGAGGGACTACACTGGGTATGTTGTTGTTGTAGTCTATTGTGATGTGGAACTATTTGTTAATCTTGGACAGATATAGGTTAAAACATAAGAGGGTTAACATTCGAGCAGTAAAGCGTTGGTGTAGACAGATCCTGAAAGGGCTTCATTACCTGCATAGCCATGATCCTCCTGTCATACATAGAGACCTCAAGTGTGATAACATTTTCATCAATGGGAACCAGGGCGAAGTCAAAATTGGTGATCTTGGCCTGGCTGCCATCCTCCGCAAATCCCATGCTGCACGTTGTGTAGGTAATTCTAATGCTATCATGCTCGATGAAAATCTTGAAGAATAATTGGAACTGATCATGTGATTGAAAATCTGTTGGTGCATATTCGTACTCTATCCAGCTTAAATTCTGTTCGAAAATGGTAATTGTAATACTATCATGCTAGACAAAAATCTTGAAGAATAATTGAAGATCTCTTAGTAGTGCAAATTCGATACACTATCCAGCTTAAATTCTTCTGAAAAATTGTTTCTCCGGCCAGGAACACCAGAGTTCATGGCTCCAGAGGTGTACGCGGAGGAGTACAACGAATTAGTGGACATTTATTCGTTTGGAATGTGTATTTTAGAAATGGTGACCTTTGAATATCCATACAGTGAGTGCACTCATCCTGCTCAGATCTACAGAAAAGTGACATCTGTAAGAACCAAAAATCTTGAAACTTGCTTTAGATTTTGCTCTTTAATGCATATCCATCTAGGCATCAACACAGATTTGTTGTTGTGTAGGGGAAAAAGCCAGATTCCCTTTACAAAGTCACAGATCCTGAGGTTCGGCGATTTGTTGAGAAATGCTTGGCAACAGTATCTCACAGACTATCTGCAAGGGAGCTTCTTGATGACCCTTTTCTCCAAGTTGATGATTATGTATCAGACTCAGAGACACCAAATTATTTGCAAGACTCTGATGAATTAGACCCTACCTTAGGGCATCAACTCTCGAGCATATGTGATAACAACTCTCAAGTAAACGGTTGTATTGGTTATCTTGGGTATGAACCAGAGGATGCCTCGTACTACCAGCAACTTGAGTATGAGGCAAATGAAATTTATCTATTCACAGATAACGAAGAGGATGATATGGAAAATGCTGATATCAGCATCAAGGGAAGGAGGAGAGAAGATGATGGCATCTTTTTACGACTCAGGATAGCAGATAAAGAAGGTTTTGCTTTATTATTGCTTTCATATAAGGTAGTGTTAAGTAGTCTTGCTGTAAACTAAATTGCTGTACATTTAAATTTACAGGTCGTATCCGCAACATTTATTTTCCTTTTGACATTGAGAATGACACAGCACTAACTGTCGCTACTGAAATGGTGGCCGAGTTGGATATTACAGAACAAGATGTTACCAAGATAGCAGATATGATAGATGGTGAGATTGCTTCCTTAGTGCCTGAGTGGAAGAGGGGATTTGGGATAGAGGAAAGCCCCGACTATATGAACCGTGGCTGCTGTCACAAATGTGCTTCTAATGGTTCTCTTGTGAACTACCTATCATCCAATAGTCCAGCACCGGCAAGGAACTTGCAAGTGCTACATTGTTCCAAGCACGGATGTGGTGCAATGCATGGCCGTTTTGAGGAGATAACATACCATTTTGATGGCTCTAAACAATGTCTCACTGACCGTGCTCCTGATGGCTCATTGGAATCTGATGGTGTACACTATACTGATATTTGGGCACAAGTTGACAAAACAAAATCACGCCCACGAGGCCCTGGTGACAATCACTCTGATGCTAAAGACAAATCGGTGGATGAGTCAACATATGGTGGTGAGGAGAATCCTATAAGTGTCGACAAGGATGACAAGTCTCATCCAAGCCTACAAGACTCCCCCTCTTCAAATTCTTCAGGAGCTAGAACTCCAGTTGAAGATAATGAGAATGAGATACGGCGAGAGTTGAGGTGGCTTAAGGCCAAGTACCAAATGCAACTAAGGGGGCTAAAAGATCAGCAATTAGGAGTTGTTCCAAAATATTCGCGTCAAAGGTCAAGCAACAAAATCCCAAGAAATGATAAGGTATCGTCAGATTCAACTCCATCAATAGAAAATGATCAGCTTCTACTACAATCATTTACATCAGGCAAGCACTTTTCATCAGACTTCCCCATAGATATCGAGAACGAATGTTCTAATTCTAAGGTCAGAAGATATCCACTTGCATATGGTTCTTGTAGCCCAGAGCACATGGTCACTGCACAGAGTTTCTATACAGGGGCATTGCTTCCCAACTCACTTCACAGGACCACTTCTCTTCCTGTTGATGCCATAGATTTCTAAAGCTCATCCCTTTTACATGACTCACTCAATCGGACATTCATCCGGAACCTACAAGCAACACTGACTCGCAGTTCCTCTGCGTGATTCATGTATTTTCCCCGTAAAGAGTTTTTTCAAACTTGTAGACTCTTAGCTCCAAGAGAATATTACCTTCTTTTGGAACGATTGAATGTAAATAAACCTTGGTAGAGAAATCCTGGTCTCACCAAATCAACTTTCTTGCAATTCAACAAGGGACTTACAGTAATCTCAAACAGAAATTATATGCAACAATCATGTATGGATAAGTGAATTTACTATAGACATTATAATAAAACATTTATTTGAGTGCTTCGCCAAGAAATTTAAGTGCACTCAAGAATCAAGAACTTGTTTGACATGAACAGCTTTCTCTTCCATTCTTTTAAACAGTTAGATTGTTCCATATTGGTTGAGGGGATGGTCAATTGTCTCCGTATATGGTATTGAGCAATCTTTCATCTCGGGTTGAGTCAAGCTCAATGTCCATTTCCTTCTCACATTCCAAGACCTTGTTCAACCTCTGCATATCCATTGTGAAGTTTACTCTGTGGGAACTCATGACATTTGCTCAATTCTATTAGAGAAAGAAGTGGAAATGGTCTAAGTATTATGCCACAGTTGCAAACTTTCTGGAGTTCATTCATTGCAAAACTTCAAATGAAGGGTTCTTTCCTCTTCATGTCTATGCTTATTTTTATGTGATTGGGGGTTGAGTGCATTTTTTTTTGTTTCTCAACCTGTGTCCATTGTTATCACGGAAAGAGGCAAACCCGGAAATAGAGAAATTAAAGGACACCAAATCTAACGTGGAAAAACCCTTCAAATCGAAGGTAACAACCACGAGACCACATAGATCCAAATAGCTCCACTATAACAATTAGAAAGTTACCAATATTCTCCAAAATGGCTACACAACTGTTTGGGGCTCGACTAATTTGGATTCGCGCCAGAAAGTCCTACTCTGGGGTAAAACCCTTCTTACCAAAGTCGACTCCATTCTGAGGCCTCGAACCCTAGACATTTGATTAAGGACGAAAGAGTACTTACCACCTCATCACAACGTGGTCGTTGTTCCTCAAAATAAGTCCTAGAGGTTAAGTAAAAAAGCATTCTTGTGTCATTTCTTGGAGTTTCAACTCATATATAAAATGTGAAAAAAGTAGATCTTCTTTTCTAACATGCCACTTGAACTAGGTTATGTAAAAAGTGACATAAATAAGCACACGCGTACGCACATTCTTTTGCTTTATGCTTCCTTTTTTCCCTACTCAAGGCTCTTGATTTCGACCTTCCTGTGTTTTGGTTTATCAGATTGCTATATGTGCCAACTACCACATACCTGCCAGATAAAAAAGATCAATTTGGTTTCTAGAATGAACAACGATATTTACCCTAAAAACGGTCCATGAGCACGCGCTTAGATCTAGTTCCGTTTAGGACCCGTTATCTGCGGATCGATTATCTAAGTATCAAAATAGTGAACGTAAACGAAAGTAAAACAATAAACAATGAAAGATCTATGCAACGGAGCCTTAAGTGATGTTCCCCGAGGGTTAAGATCCTCCAACGAGGGTTCAATATCAGCAAGAAAGTAATGAGAAGACTAAAGCTTGGAGAACAAGTAAAAGTATAATGTATTATGTGTATCAGCTTAGGATCCGCTTACAAATGAAAGAAAATCCCTATTTATAGGTTACAATGTGAGGTTAGTGGCCCATCAGGGTGGTATGTCCCTGGAGCCCTAATAGTATAATTGCTAATGAGGCAACATTGAGCGTCTTATCCATTGTAGCCTAGGCCAGGCAAGTAACCTACGCCTCCGGGCATATGACAAGTCTGGCACCCTTGTCTCTTGTCCTTTTCTTCCACGTCATCCAAATTCTCCGAAGAGCCTCGGTGGATTTCTAAGCGAGGACCTCTCCTTGAGCCCTGTCGTTGCCTGGTTACAAGAAAGACCAAACCCCCGCCCACACACACGGTCAAAATAGGATAACCTATCAGTCAACCAATGGTCAAAAATTTAGCATGCCTTGATAACCAAACCATCTTATGTCCAGTGGCAGATCAAACAATGGGAGCGAACTAGGGGCGAAGCTACGTGGAGCCAAGGAGGTTCAATTGAATTCCTTTTTTTAAAGATCATTACACAGTACAAATAGGGTACACTCAGATTTTTTTTCTCTTATATAAATTGTTCAATCCACTTGACATGGCGAAAAGGGTGGAAAAATTATTTTGTCATTGGTTCAAATCGAAAGTGTCATATTCTATCATTTCATTTTGAATCTCTAGCATAAATCCCGGGTAAATTCCCTGAATGGTCACCCATGTTTGAAAAGTTGCCTTAAAATATCATTTTTGTTTTTTTTAGGACTACAATATCACTCAACTATCCTTATTTTCCTCGAAATATACTTGGCACTAAAAATATCGTTCTCTCTCCTAATTGGATGCCATATCACATTAATCTTTTCTTAATAATAAATTTTTTAACTCATTTAAATCAACCCAAAACTTAGAGTTAATTCCTTAAATGGTCACTCAAGTTTTGAAAATTCCCATTAAAAATCACTTTTTATTTTATTTAGGACAATAATATCACCTAACTATTACTATTATACTCAAACAATATTAAACATCTCAAAAGCTTCTTTCTCTCCCAGTTAACATGCCATGTCATTAGTCTTTCTTGTTTTAAATAATAGATCTAGTTAACTCATCGAACTCATTTAACTAAAATTATAATTTTATTTTCTAAAAAATATATTTATTTATTTATTTATTAAGAAGGATTTTTCATGCTTAGGAATTAGTAACTTTAAATATGAAAAAGTCTTTTGTCCATCTCTTTTACAAAATGTATTATTTTTTACATGTTTTAATCAAATTATTTTATTCTTTTTTTTTTCCGATTAAAAGTGTAAAATTTTTAATATGAAAAAGTATGTTGTTCATCTCTTTTGAAAAATAAAAATATATATTTGTATTACTTTTTCTTTGGTTTAAAAGAAAAAATGAACGTTGGATTTGTCCAAATAAATCGACTCCTTTTTTCTTCAATTAAATTATAAAATTTTAAACATGAAAAATCTATTATCCTATCTCTAAAATTAGGGGTGTACAAAATCGAACCGCAAACCGAATCAAACCGCAAACCGAACCAAACCACAAAAAAAAAACCGACTAATGATTTGGTTTGACTTGGTTTGGTAGTTGGAAAAAAAATCCGACTATAATTGGTTTGGTTTAGTTTTAACTAAAAAAAGTCAAACCGAACCGAACCAACCCGATATTAAATGTATACTATTTTTAAAAATATTTTATACATAAAAATATTTATTGTGATATAATTTATAAATATTTCTTCAACTTTTTCATAGTTTTTATCTTTAAATATGTTATTTCAAGTTTAAACTTAGAATTTTAAATGGTCTAATAAGTCTTTTTACAACCTATAGATATTAGTAACTCAAATAAAGCCCAAATCAATACGAATGTTAATAAAAGATTATTCAATCCAACACTTGGAATGACAATCATGTTAGATATTTATTCTTTAATTTTACATAAATACATAAACTAATTTATTTTTCTGTTTAATATTTAGTCATGTAGTTAATACTTATTAGACTTATTTTAGCATGACTTAATACTTTTAAATTATGATTATTTTTATTATGACTTATTAATATGCAATGTTTATTCTATGCGATTTTATTATTTTTTTGTAGAATATTTTATTGTCATCACTCACTTTATAAATTTCAAATAAAGTGAATATATTTTGTGTTATTTTTTTAAGAAATACCTTAGATAGTTGTATTTTGCTCAGACTAAAGAAATATATAAAGCACAAGTTAATTATATGTTTGTATGAAGACTGTACAGGAAAAAACCCGAAAAAATTCGAAGAACCCGAGGAAACCAAAAAAAAACCAAAAAAATCCGAGGTTAGAAAATTCGACTTTTATTGATTTGGTTTGGTTTATAAATTTAAAAACTCGACACTAATGGTTTGGTTTGGTATTTAAAAAATCCGAACCAACCCGGTTCATGTATACCCCTACTCAAAATGATCACTCAAGTTTTGAGAATCTTTTTCAAAAATTACTTTTTGTTTTATTTATTACAATAATAAAATAGGAATCAATGAAAATTTTAAAACTTTAGTGATTTAGGAAATTAACTCTAAGTTTTGGATTGATTTAATGAGTTTAAAAAATTATTACTAAAAAAAAGATATTGTGACATGGCATCCAATTAGGAGAGAGAAGGGTTTTTTTAGTGTCAAGTATATTTTGAGGAAAATAGAGATAATTGGGTGATATTGTAGTCCTAAAAGAAACAAAAGTGATATTTTAAGGCAAATCTCCAAACATGGGTGATCATTAGGAAATTTACTCCATCAATCTCTGATTTTCCATTGTATCAAAAGCTATATATGTGTGTGAGAAACAAATATGGATTGAGTTAGAGAAGGATTTAAGATTTGAACTTTATAAGTTCTTGATTTTATCTCGACTTAATAATGAGATATCACATCTCATTCCATTTAACTTGAGATTATTTTATTCATCTTTCAGATAGGATAAATTAATCTAGAAATTATAATCCCTGATAATTTAATCCCGCATACCAAACGACCCTTAGTGATTTCCCAGAGAGCTATTGAGTTTTACAATTATTACTCCAAATCTCATATAAACACAGTTCTCCACACACAATGAAGAGAAAAAATAAAAACTATTCCAAAAGAGCTGAAACCAACAAGCTGAATTTTCTCCAAAACAACTTACTACTTGGTTTTGAACATTTGTTTAGTCAAATTTAGTTTGAAAATTCTTCATTAACATGAATTTCTGGACAAACTACCTTATTATAAAGATCACAAATTCTATTTTTTTTAACAAGGTGGATTAACAAGTAATTAAGTTTGACCTTATAGTGTAAGATTTTCTCACGCTGTCGGTTTATATAAGTTAAACTGTATTTTTACTAGCAAACATGATTAGTAACCTGCAAATCAAGATAAATGACCTATTATAACATTAACATATAAAACAACAATTAAGCATAATGTTAACAATTAAGCTGGAGTTGCACAAAAAATAAATAACATGGGGAACAACTTGAGGATGACTTATGTATAATAAAGCAAGTCTCTTTTAAATTCTAATCTGGGAGAACTAAAAGACTGATCCATTCGATGACTTTCGCGGTCGTCCTCACTAAACCAACTAAAATCTGAATTATTCAGATCAAATATAATGTTCGATATTTAATTTTTAACAAAAATATTTCTCATTGATTGAACGGAAATCACCTTTAATGATGGAAAAATTGTACAGCTTATTGCTATTTGGTAATATAAAGTCCCCTTTAATTGCCAAAAAAAATGATAGAAAAATTGAAAGAAGAGCAAACATGAACTTGTAAGTTGTATAAGTTATGAACTACTGCTACGTAAAAGGGGATAGTAATGGGTTTGTACTATTCGGCCATCTAATTTACAAAATATATTATATGTATAAATAATATATACGTTATACTAAATATAATACTATATATTATACATATAATATGCATACCTATACACAATATATACACTCCGATCATCGATAAACTAATCGAATTAACCAACCAGAGTTGGTTTTGTCAGTCATTATGTATTGAACAGAATCAAAAACCTCAATAACGATCGGACGATAGTAAAAAGTCATAGTAAACTCAGTAATTAGCTACTTGTACTAAAAAACAAGTTAATGTAATTCCTTCTAAACAGTAAAGTATATATTGACGTGGAGAGGAACATATTTACTAATTACATCATTCGTAATTGCTTGAATTTGTGTATATATTGTGTATACTTTTAATATATTAATAAATTAATTGACCAAAGAATATGAAAAAATTTACTATGTATGAGACATGCCAACTCAGATTTGTGTGAAATAATTTTTTATTGATAAATTGACTCTAGCGGATCTCACTTTTAAAACCATACTTAGCTTTGTCCTTTATCTTCTTCCTTATTCCATTTTTTTTCCCACTTCTCTTTCAAAATATATTATTTCTTATTGAATGCTTTCATGAAGAAATCTACATAGAGTGCTCATGTATCATTTTTGTAACATAAGTGAGAATGTTTTTGTAGTCTAAAATTTGAGTTTGGAGAGTGATTTTTGAGGTTTTTAGTTAGCCGATCAAATTAGTTGTAGTTTTTTTTTCCCTTTGGAGTGGGGGAGTAAATTTTAGTGTATTTTTTGTGTGGATATATATATATATATATATATATATATATATATATATATATATATAGTTTTGAGTAGAATTTTCCATAGCTTGATTTGAATATTTTTAATTTAAATCAAATTAATTTAGTTAATTTTTAATTATTAAAACAAATATGCATATTTATCAATTTTGTTGTTTTGGTTTAATTTTTTATTTTTAAAAAATGATATTTATCTCTTTTTCCCCTGCCATTAAAAATATTCATTATTTACTAACTTATAATGGTATTGTTAGTCGCTATAATTTCTCATATATTTTTTGATATCTAAATTTAATTTTAAAATATTAAATTAATCTAATCGAATTTAATTTCAAGGATTAGTTATTGATTTTTGATAATTGAAAAAGAAGACCATTGCTCAAATTATTACTCAACTATATTCATATACGAGCTACTACATATTATTGCAAATGTTTTCACTTTATTTTAAAAATTTTGCTGGAGTTGAAAATGATTTTGTGCTTGGTTATAATCTTTGCAAATAATATTTGATTGTTTAAATGTATTTTTCCTTAAAAAAAAATATGAAATATAATTTTAATGGGGTCATTTATAAAAAAATAAAAAAATAAGGATAAATTTTTAAAAAGAAAAATATAGTGAAAGTGAAAACAGGTTTTAAATTTTCATAGTCAAATGTTAATTTTTAAATAAAATAAAATAAAAATTATAATCAAACATGTCTATATAACGTTAGAATGTTAAAAATAGACGAGTCAGGGGAAAAAATTAAGTTTTGAACTTCACGTTAAATGAAATATAAAAATAAAAAACGTAGCAAAATTTGAAATTGTAATTGCACGAAAAAGTGATGAAAAAGCAAAGCTAAACCAAAAAAAATAAACTAAAAAAGAAGAGAGAAAAAAAATGAGGGACTCTGGCCCCCTTTTCTGTTAATGGGTCTATTAATCTACTTGGCAAAGAATAAGAGAGCCTCATACAAGTATTGTCTACCACATAATACTTATGCCTTATATATAATAATAAAAATTCTACGGGCGGAGCTTGAAGAGCCAAGTGAGCCGCGCTAGCCTAGCAACGTTTTTCAGCAGCAAGCTACGGTCTAGCGACCTCCTAACCTAGGTTGGGGCGAAAACTCCAAAATCAAAAACGTTGGTTAAAGTTCCTCTCCTTTTAGACGAGCTACTTCGTTCCAAATCTTTCTCTAATAATAAGGTAAGCTTTCAAGCCGTATCCATGACTTTTCCTACTGAAATATAAAAGAAAACTCCCAAGAACCCTGGCTTGTGTCATTATTCTGTTGCCAAAATAGTAAAGTTAAACCATGCAGAGTTAAAACAAACACATTGGTTCTTTGCCAAACTCCTTTTTTTCATTTATCACTCTTCCAATTTTCACCCTGTCTTTGGTTCTGTCAACCACTAAACCAACATGTTCTTTTCCCATGAAAAAAAAACTATGCAACTTTTTTTTTTTACGTTCAAAAATAATTTTTCGATCTTCGTAAGGTAGAAATAAAATCGCGTATATAATTTTTTTTTTAAATTTTATTTATAAAATTACACTAAATATATATTGTTATTGTTGTTTATTAATATCTAGAAAATGTTGATAATAAAAATGAATTTATTACAAAATAAAGATTGTATTAGAGCCTGTTAGGATAAGATTAAAATATGGTCAAATCAGATTTTAATTTTTTTTTAATTTTTTTAGGTGTTTGGTAAAGTAAAAAAATAATTAAAGAAAAGCTAAAAGCTAGACTCCACAACTTTTTGTTTTTAGCTTAAAATTGTTTTTAAGTTTGATCAATATATTTATCATTTTATCCCTTATAATTTTCTCTAATTCTAGTACTACCTTCATTTTCAGCCTAAAATATATGGAAATACTCTCTTTTCTCTCCTTCTCATTCCGCTTCTCCATCTTTTCCTTTTTTCTCCAACAAAAAAGTGCTTAACAACACTTGTTTACCAAACACATTAACAACTTTTTTTTCAATTTCAACACTTTTTATCCAAACACTTATCTACTTATTTATAAGTACTTATTTTCAATTTTTAATCATATTGCTTAAAAATTATTTTTTTTAAGCAAATCCAAACAGACTCGAGTCTGATTGGCCAAGTTTATTTTTTTTCCAAAAGTGTTTATTTTTTCTCAGAAGTGCTTATTTAAAAAAATTGAGGTGTTTGACCAAGCTTTTGAGAGAAAATAAATGCTTTTGTGGAGTAACAGAAACTGTTTTTAATAAGCTAAAAAAGGTAGCTTTTTCATAAAAACACTTTTTTGAAAAATACTTTTGAGAAAAATACACTTAAAAGTACTTTTAAAAAGTTTGGCCAAATATTAATTGCTACTCAAAAGTGTTTATAAAACTTATTGATCAAACACAAATTGCTTCTTACCAAAAGTACTTTTATGAAAAACGCTTTTGAAAAAATAATTTTCAAAATAAATTAATTTTAGAAATTTGGCCAAATAGAATGTTAGTCACGGGACGGATTAATTCTCATTTGATTTGACCTTCCATACAGAGTTAGAAATTGTAAGTAAACAAAACTTGGAAGCTACATATCTCTAATTAGAAACTTATTCTTGTCCCTTTCTGTTATATATATATGCTAAAAGAGATATTTTGTTTTTTTATGTTAAAAATAAACAAGGTCGCTATTTTTCCATTGCATCCAAGACAAAAACATTGCGATTAAATCATGTTTATCAGAAAGAATATATATAACTCTAGAAGTGATTTGTTATTATAAGATCTACAACGTCTTTGTTTAGTCACAAGAACTCATTTTGCCATGAGAATTTTTCGCTTTTTTTCACTTTATTTGAAAAATTGTGTTTGTCATAAAAATTTTAAATACAACTTGAAATTGTATTTGAAATTTGAAAAACAATCAAAATCATATTTTTACTTTTTTTCACTTTCACTTTAATTTTGATTTTTCAAATAAAATAATTTTTTTTATTTTCATGGTCAAATTTCCACTTAAACAGTTTTATGCACGTCAAATCATTTTTATTTTTTTTGGGAGAAGGAAGTATTGTTGGGTTTATCTAGTGATTAATAAAGTGTGAATAAAATGATAAGGTCTTACATTTAAATTTTAATAAAGAACAAATAGTTTTTTTTTCATCTTTTAAAGCTTTAATGAGTAAAACTAATTAAAGAAATCAAATTAAAGAAAATTGCTCGGAAGGGTATTTGTTTAAAAGTTACTGACATCTGAAAAAATGTCAAATGTCATCAAATGTTAGAAGAAAAGAATTTCTCAAAGATTGAAATCCAGGAAAAAATAGTTAACTTTGATCAACAATGGTCTGCTCAACTGACACCCAGCCCCCACATCTAGAACACCCCACCCCCACCCCACCCCACCCTGTTTACAACTCATATCAAATCCAATCTTGGATTCTACTGCTCCTCTTTTTACCCTTTTTAGTTTTTACTACTACTACTTTTAAACACACACCCCCCTCTACGGGTGGGCATGGTTCGATATTTGAAAGTTCGATACAATAACTTTGATATTCGATTTTTAAAACTATTATATTACTATCATACCAAATTAATTCGGTATAATTCGGTATTTTAAAGTTCGATTATGGTATTTTACGGTATGGTAAATCGATAACCATAGTTTGTTCAACTTCGACTAATATATAATCATATAATAGAGTATTATAACTTTGACTTTTCAAAGAAAAAGGTATCAATTGTTCATACTAACGCATTACTCGTGTTGAAATATATATTCAAAAGAAAGTGCAAACAACTCCTTTTGTTAATCAATAACATTTAAAAGACATTTCAATCAAAATAGAATAGTCAAAGTTTTAACTTCTAAACATTTAATTTATACTAATACTAGATTGTATATTTGTTAGTATTTTAATAATATATATATACGTTATATGTAACTATATACTTCGGTATGGTATTCGGTATTTCGGTATGTTATTTCTAAATATCGAATGCCATACCGAATACCATACCGAATACCAAACAAATTTATAATATATACCATATGCCATACCAAATACCATAATATCAAAATCATAATATCAAAATTTTTAATATGATATGATAATTCAGTATATACCATACTATGCCACCCCTACCCCTCCCACATGCAATTGGTGCCTAAAAAATCCACCCAATTAGCACTTAATTTTCTTGTTTGGTAAATGTACTACTAGACAAAAAATAGTACTTCCTCTATCTCTCCTTAATGAAATGATTTACAACTACACAAATATTTAAGGATCATTTTAGACAATAATTTCAAAAGTTTTCTTTTTTTTTTCCTTAAATATTGTACCAAGTCAAAAAATACCACATAAAATAAAATGGATGAAGTAATATTTTTTTAAAGAAAAACTGGAGGTATGGGTAGGGGGAAATGGGGATTGTAAGATGGAGAATATAATCTTCATCAACAAGTTGAAAGTTCAAACAAACAAACAATCAACTGAGTTACTAAAATTATTTTTTCTCCTCTATGGTGATATTCAGTTGAGGAGCAAAATTAGAATATTACCTTTTTGATAATTATGATGTTTGAATCAGTTTACGTCCACCTTATCTAATTTCGCGAAATATATATCACCTAAGCTCAGATAGTCAATCAATTGAACTATTAAAACTTCTTTTTATTCCGCCTCTATTGTGATATTTAGTTGAGGAGAGCTAACTATTTGTGAATCAAAATTAAAAATATTAACTTTTTATAATTCTGTTTTTTGGACTAGCTTATGTGCATTTTATCTAATTTCACGGAATATCTATCATCTAAATTCAGATAGTCAATCAACTTAGTTATTAAAACTCTTTCTTATTTAATTGAGGTGAGCTAACTATTCATGAATCAAAAATTAGAATATTAACTTTTTGATAGCTGTGATGTTTGGACCAGCTTACGCACATCTCATCTAATTTCACCAAATACCTGCCACTTAAATTTAGATAATTAACCAATTGAGCTACTAAGACTCCTTCTTTCCCTCTTTTATTGCGATATTCAATTGAGAAGAGCTAACTATTTGTGAATCAAAATTAGAATATTAACTTTTTATAACTGTGTGATTTAGACCAGCTTACATGCACCTCATCTAATTTTACAGGATACCTGCCATCTCCTTATTAACAATAGACAAATATATAAAATTTAAACCTGAAACGTCATGATTCTCAATTCACTTTATTGATTACTATGTAACACCCTTTGAATTAATGTATTTTCTTTATTTGCTCCAGTTTTGATAAATAAAAATTATTAAATACTTGCACTCATAAATTAGTAGAACTATTTGATAATCAAAATTCAGAATTTTAACAAATTTAAAAGTTTTTTTTTTTGGTATTATGTTGGTACTGTAATATATTAGTAGCAAAAAAAAAAAAAAAAAAAAAAAAGGAAAAAACTGGGCTCTGTTCATATATATATACAGCTATTCCCCAGAACCAATACAATTCCTCTGTTTGCTTCTGTCTCTATCTTTCTTGTGCGATTCGCCGGAGAATTACGTCACTGATCGGATCAACAAGGTAATTCTGCCGCCGATTCAGTTCCTATACTTTCCGGGAAGGTAAACATCGCCGCCGATTCTTCTCATGCAAATCAAATTTTACTCACTGTACACCAATGAAAATTTCCCCCAAGTTTTGTATGTAATTGAAAAATTTGTGTTTTTTTCTGTTTCAGATCTGGTAATGTTAGATAACTGAACGAGGAATTTGGATTTTTGAAAGCTAATTTGAGAACTTTTGGGGTGAATTTGCAATTTTTTTGTCTTTATGAATTAAGGTTTGAGTATGGAGGGTAGTGTAAGATCAGGGGGTGTAGTGAAGAAGAAAAGTTCATCTGGGTGTTTGATAATTAAGAAGAAAGATGATAGAATGGGTATGGGTGGAGGAGGAGGGGGTGGGGGTTCTTCAAGGGGTTCACAGAAGGTGAAAAAGAGGCCTAGAATGGTTGAGAGTGATTCGGAGTCGGATTCGGAGTCGGATTCGGAGTCGAGTGAAGAGTTATTGGAGCCAATTAGGAGAAGGGGTGGAGAGAAATTTCATAATGGGTCAGTTGGAAGTGTAAAAAGTGGTGTGGAAAGTAGAGAATTTGGTAGGAATGGGAAAATTGAAAGTGAGAGGAAGAGAAGTAAGTTAGATTTGTTTGATTTCGACGAATATGATGAATTCGATGAGGAGATGAAGTGGAATGCTGCAAGAACTGGGAGTTCTAAGGAGTTTGTAAGTGCTTCTAGTAGGAATATGATGATTGAGAAGAGGAAGCACTCTAATATTGATAGTTCTAGTAGCTTGTCAGCTAGTAGGACTAAGGGCAATGAGTATGGTGTTAAGAAAAGGCATGATTTAGATGATGATGATGATGATGATGAAGCACATATGCCAATTTCATTCCTTAAGTTGAAGAGTCAGGAATCGTCTCAAGAACCACTCAGATTGCAAGGGAAAAATGGAGTCTTGAAGGTAATGGTGAATAAGAAGAAGAAGACAGACTTATCACACAAGGATTATAATGTTGAAAGTAGGAAAGGTTCCAGTTCTGAAGATGTTGTCAAGAAGGATTTGCTAGGCCGAGCTTCTTTGTACTCGGATTCTAAACGCCCTGAAAAGCGACCATTGTCCATTAAAACGGAGCAGGCTGAGCTGAAATCACAGAAAACTTTCTTGGCAAAAGGCATTAAGTCTATAGACTCTGAAAACGATGGAACTGATACATCACTTAAGTTGGCACCACCTAGTTCACAGCCTGCTAGCTCAAAGACGAGGGTGGTTAAGGAAGAAAGCAGGTCCGTAGCTGCTGAAGATGTTACCCCTGCTAAGAGCAAAGAAGGAAAATTGAAACGACGTGGGAGTATGGATAAGCAGCAGCTTCAGCCTGCTAGCTCAAAGGCGAGGATGATTAAGGAAGAAAGCAGGTCCATAGCAGCTGAAAATGTTACCCCTGCCAAAAGCAAAGAAGGAAAATTGAAACGAGGTGGGAGTACTGAGAAGCAGCAACTGCGAGAGAGAATAAGAGGAATGCTTATTGAAGCTGGATGGACCATTGATTATAGACCGAGAAGGAACAGAGATTACTTAGATGCAGTGTATATTAATCCTAGTGGAACAGCATACTGGTCAATAATTAAGGCTTATGATGCACTGCAAAAACAGTCAGGGGAAGATCCAGGAAAAAGTAAACTTGAAGGCGGCTCTACTTCGTTTGCTCCATTAGCTGATGATTTAATCAATAAGCTAACCAGGCAAACACGGAAGAAGATTGAGAAAGAAATAATAAAGAAAAGAAAAGATGATGCCAAGAACCGAGATTACAAAAAGTCTAGTATGCAAGAGTCTGCAGAGGACACAGATGATGATCAGCATGAGGAGAGGCTAAGTAGCTATGTAAAGAAGAAAGGTAAGTTTCTGAAATGCAAGTCTCATGCAACAGATCAGGAGAGTGATGGTGATACAAGTGGCGATTCTTCAAAGGGAGGAAGATCTAAGGAAGATATGTCTGGAAAATCATCCACTGGAGCTGCTTCCAGTGCAATACAGGGAAGAAAAAGTAGGATAATTGGGCGATGTACATTGTTGGTTCGCAGGTCTGATAAGGAGCAAGATTCTGAAAGCGATGGCTATGTTCCTTATACTGGGAAACGAACCTTGTTGGCCTGGATGATCGACTCTGGGACAGTGAAGTTAAGTCAGAAGGTTCAATATATGAATCGTAGGAGGACCAGAGTAAAGCTAGAAGGTTGGATCACACGAGATGGCATCCACTGTGGTTGCTGCAGTAAAATCCTTCCAGTTTCAAAATTTGAGCTGCATGCGGGAAGTACGTTGCGTCAACCATATCAAAACATAATCTTGGAGTCTGGTGTTTCTTTGCTGGAGTGCTTGGTTGATGCATGGAATCGGCAAGAAGAATCTGATCGCCAAGATTTCCACACTGTAAACGTCGACAGTGATGACCCTGATGATGATACTTGTGGTAGATGTGGTGATGGTGGGGACCTTATCTGTTGTGATGGTTGCCCTTCAACGTTTCATCAGAGCTGTCTGGGTATACAAGTATGTAGAATATGCTCTTTTTTCTCACTGTTAGCATGTTTCCCTCTTAATTAGTACTGTGCATTCCTGCATTGTTAATGTTTTTTATTTTATTTTCTGCGTGGCAGTAAAAATGAAGTTTATTATCATCTTTTCCTTTCCTCTATACTTGGTTATTGGGTATTTTCCTCACATTTAAATGTATGAATTTCTTGTTTTCCCTTGTGCGAGGATGTTAAAAGTGGCCCGAAGACAAGTAGTAAAGAACGGAGCTTGGGTGTGGGGCAGGTCAAAATCATAGAGTCTGATACTAACATTTTCATTTGAGAAACCACCATAGTCCTATGATGAATAGAACTATAGAAAGAACCAGGTTACAGAAATAGAGGAAACATTGAATTTTGAGATCATCTTGCAACTCTATACAACTGATGTAAAAGATATGTAGTTTCCACTTTGCTGAATTTCCAATGAATGGTTTCACTTTCATTAACAGATCCATGTGATATTTAGAATATCTGAACAGAACGAACTGGCGACAAATGGAAAGGAAAAAGTACCATCCTGTTTAGTTGAAAAAGAAAAGAAAAGAAAAGAAAAGACAATGGCTCTGCTCCAAGTTTAAAAAGAAAAAGACACTTGTAAGAACTTTAGTAATGATGAAAGTCCTCTACTTAAGCACCCAAGTGTATGGTCTAGTGGTCAATGAAGCAGAGTCCATGAGGTCTCAGGTTCGAATCCTGTAGAGGCAAAAAGCACTAGGTGATTTCTTTCCATCTGTCTAAGCCCGGGTGGTCAAGAGTTACCCGGTACCTATGTTGGTGGGAGGTAGCACGTACTTGATGAATCAGTCAAGCTGCATGCAAGTTGGCCCAGACACCACCGTCAATTTAAAAAAAGGTCCTCTACTTATTAAAAAGGTTTTGGCTGTCAATACTTTAGTACTTTATATGAATCTGTTTCCCTCTTGTTTCTAGGAGCAGTTATGCCCTTCTATGATTCCATTACCACCATCTTGGTCGACAGACTTGAGCTAAATGTGCTGGTTGATTATCTAAAATTATTGAGTGCACATGCCCCTAAATCTCATGCACAAAAGCAACCATAAGGGAGCCATGTGACAGAAGTCAATCAACCGTAGGATGCAATCTAGCCCGTTTTGTGACACTGATCTTTGCTTGAACATCTGTCAACAGACATCGTTACAGAGCAACTGTTCAGTGAAACTGATCAGTAAATTATTCCAAAAATCCTCTTCCCTTCCATCTGCAAGACTGTTTTAGTTTGTTGTTTGTATCATTAAAAGAATGGAAAGAAAGAGAAATGCATAAATATCACTAGAATTGATTGTGTAATATGGAAATGAACATTAATTAGGATGTTTCCTTCTTAGAACATCATACTCTACCTAGGCATCTCCAAAAGATTTCAACATATGCAGACTGGGATTTTGAAATTTTCTGTTACCTTATAATAGTATTATTTATCGTGCTTATTTGAATGAAGTCTAGAAGAGTCGTCTAGTCTATATAAGCATCAGGTTTACATGCTTATCTTTTCTGCAGATGCTTCCTCCAGGGGATTGGCAATGTCCAAATTGCACATGCAAATTTTGTAAGACTGCCAGTACTATCACAGAGGAAGGCGAGGGAGCTGTAGATGAGCTTCTCTGGTGCAGTCTCTGTGAGAAAAAATGTAAAGCTGTTTTGCTTTTGGAGGTTTGGTCGCTTGAAATCTTCTATACTTGAGCTGAATTGTTTAACTTTCATTTTGCAGATCACAAATCATGCAGTCTGGATATGAATGCTTTACCCGCTAGTCCTAATAATCCATCTGTATCATTTTGTGGGCAGAAATGCCAAGAGGTATTTCTATTATTCTGTTTGTGAGTTCTCCTGTCTGATATATCTTATATTAAGAATCAATGGGCAGATTATCAAGCTTCATTGTTCACTAATTTGGAATTGTTGTCCTGTCGCAAATCCTAATGGAGTTTTAAACTGCCATTTACCTTCATATCAAACAACTGACATTTGGCACTAACTCTTATTCGTGTGTTGAAAAATGCAACCATGATCACCCAGGCTTTAGAACCTTCAGAGTTGAATTGGTCATTGTTGGTACATGTCTCGCTTTCAGTCTCTTGTCAGAGAAGCCGAGTTGAAAAGTCAAAACTTTTTCTTCTGCATTAAGTGCCTGCTGGAAGGTATAGACACAGTTGTATCCAGGATTTTAAGAGGATGGGTGCACTATTCCATAAAATTTTGCGATGAGCAAACTAATTACTACTATGATAAGAAATATCATTTGATTTACAATTGTATTTAACGAGTTTTCATATTTTAAAACCGATTAGTAATAACAATATTATCTGTAGAAAATCCACTTCACAAATACAACAACAACAACATACCCAGTGTAGTCCCACAAAGTGAGGTCTGGGGTGGGTAGAGTGTACGCAGACCATATCTCTACCTCAGAGGGAGAGAGGTTGTTTCCAATTGACCCTTGACTCAAGAAAAACAGTCCAAAACAGTTCAGGAAAAGAAATAATGGAAGTACATAAAACAACAAATAGTAACAAAAAAGTACTAAAACAAAACAAAACGATAGTCAAAGTTCAAGAAACAACAGATAGTGACAGAATTTGGAGGACAAGAAACTACAAGAGTAATACTACAACTACTAGTATGGACGAACATCAAGACAATGCACTTTCACCTACTAACCTTCTGCCTTCGTGTCCTCCTCAACCTCCTATATAAGATCATATCCTCGGTAAGCTGAAACTGCGCCATGTCCTGTCTAATCACCTCTCCCCAATACTTCTTCGGTCTACCTCTACCACTCCTGAAACCTTCCATAGCGTACCTCTCGCACCTCCGCACTGGGGCATCCATGCATCTCCTCATCAAATTCTCGATTCATCTCAACCTCGCTTCCCGCATCTTTCTTCCACCGAAGCTACTCCCACCTTGTCCCAGATATCCTCGTTTCTAATCATATCTCTCCTAGTATGCCCACACATCCATCACAATATCCTCATCTCCACCACTTTCATCTTTTGCATGTGAGAGTTCTTGACTGGCCAACACTCCTCCCATACAACATAGTTGGTCTAACCCCCACTATGTGGAAATTGCCTTTAAGTTTCGGTGGCACCTTTTTATCAGACAAGACTGCGGATGCGAGCCTCCATTTCATCCACCCTGCACCAATACGGTTAGTGAGATCCTCGTCAATCTCCCCCTTCCCCTGAATAATAGACCCAAAATCCACTTTGTGTAGCCCGCTGCACCCAGAGAAGGTTCAAGAATAAGCTCCAGATCTGCTAATGAAAACTGCAGTAAAAAAACAAATGTAATGCCTCACACCAAGTATTACACGGTTAGAATCTGTTGCACTAACCATCACGAACATGGGGCTAAATCCTCTCTTTGTAGCTTGTAGTCTTGAACTTGGACCTGAAAGATAAATTTCTGAAAGTAATGGTAGCGATTTGTGCAATCGAAGCCGAATAGAAACCTGAAATTTCCATATGGCACTTAGAGACGGAGTGAGAGAGAATACAATTGGTCTATTGAGGCTTGAACAGTGACAAAGCCAAACAGTTTAATACTGTGGAGAGGCGTGAATGAGATGGAGGAATTTAGACCTCTTTCTCCTTGTCTCCTATCCTTGATTGCTTCCTGGTTGCTCAAGAGCCTTAACAGGAGTTTTTCTCTCTCAGAAAGTTACCATTATGCAAATGCGTGATCTCCAAAACTACCAGTTTGGTGCCAAATTCAGTTAGACTATTGTTGTTGTGTTGAGAAGCATGCAGTTTACGATGAACATTTTATGCCCCGAAACTATTAATTTTCTCTGAGAGTTCGATACTGTTTTTAAGCTCAAAAGTAGTGAAACTATTTATTGGTCTGAGATAGTCTGTGTTACCATCTCTCATGGGATGTGTTTGAATAGTTCGACTCATTCCTCTTCTCTGTTTTTTGCAGCTGTATGATCATTTGCAGAAAATTCTTGGTGTCAAACATGAGATTGAAGCTGGATTCACATGGTCCCTGATTCAACGGACGGATTTAGACTCTGATCGTTCTCATCATGCCTTTTCTCAACGAGTGGAGTGCAATTCTAAACTAGCTGTTGCACTGGCTGTTATGGATGAATGTTTTTTGCCGATTGTGGATAGGAAAAGTGGCATCAGTATTATTCATAATGTTCTTTATAACTGCGGGTAATAATCTAACCTTCTATGCCCTGTTGTACTTTTTGTAAATGTTGTGATAAATACCCACTTTAATATCTGAAGGCCCTCGTTATTTGATTAACTTCATTAAGCTGGCTGAATAATTTAATATCGCCATTTGCTAATAATGTAAAATGTCATAGAAATATGAATTTGAAGATGGATGTACTGTCATATAAGATTAGAAAGGATCACATCACATATAGGATACAAGTAATGCATAAAAGATAAAAGTGCGAGGAGGTCGCTCGAGATAAACTAGACATATCCTCTAGATGCAGAGGTTCATAGGTGCAAAAAAGAAGGTGATGGAATGTGGTAAAAGGGATGGATTTAAATCAAAGAACAATGTTTCAGGATCAATACAATTTAGCTAACAAAGAACACACTGGAAGCACAGAATCCATATAGGAAATACCGGCTTATTGAGAGTAAGGCTTAGTTGTTGATACACTTAAGTTACGTCCGGTGCTTGTGAGGTCTTTTATTCTTATTTAAGACTGTATGTCCATATAGCTGTAAATTTGTGATGTTACATTGTATAGTTTTAGAAAATTCCTTGTTTTAAAAGACCAAATACTTGGTATTAGAATGCAAGATTGAATTGAGAATGAAATAGAGGATTTGAAATATTTATTATGAGAGAGTTTAATCAAGTTTTTTAATTTCATTTAATTAAAATTTAACAATTAAAATCACAATATAGAGAGAAAGAGAGAGTCTATTGAGACTTTGGTGATAGATGTGTTGTCGACAGTGCATGAGTTTTTTTTTCAGAAGCTTGACCAAACACCATACATCTCCCAGATAAGCATTTGAGAAAAAAAACACTTCTAATATCCCAGAACAGACTATTACTTAAAACTGGTCCGACTGATTGCCAAAGGTGAAGGAGGACATTTAGTTTGGGAGGGGAGGCAGTACACTGTTTATTATTTTACATCTTTTGTCCTGGGCTGATGCTCATAAACATAGATAATTGCTGAATTTGCTTTTTCCAGTTGCCCTTTCTTATCTCCTTAACTTCCAGCACTCTAGAAATGCATCACTCTTTATCTTCCTCAGAGACTCTGCCTTGAAATACAGTGATTCTCTTCGTAGAAACCTAGTTACAAATAGATTATTCCCATGCCTTTTCTCTGTCACCGAAGGAACCCAAAACGGCACTGTGATGTAAAAGCCATATTCATGGGAATATGTCTATTCCTTCTCCATTTATTTGTGATTCTTTATAATATAGTTGCCTGATAGAAAAATAGTTACTTTTCTATTTGTGGATTGGGTTTTTGAATCACAAAGATCTTCCATCACTGAGGGCAATATATTGATTTTATTGGATCAACCCTTTTCTCTTGTTTGAAAATCGAAGCTGAATTGTCAATTTAGCCAGACGATTTCTTTTTTACTGTCTGAGAACAATATTTCCCTATTTGCTTTATGGTTTTGCGGAACTATGTGCTTGCGTGTTTTTGGATTCAGCTTTTACCTGGTGGTTGTGACCCGTGTTCCTTTCCCCTTTCTATGAATTTGGCTGTATTATTCAGCAGTTATCTGATACTATTTTCTTTCCGCTGAAGCTCAAACTTTACTCGGCTGAATTTTCGTGGCTTCTATACTGCAATCTTGGAAAGGGGCGATGAAATAATATCTGCTGCATCCATAAGGTATACGTGACTGCTCAAGTTGTGAAAATTCATGTTTATTTTTCAGATAGTGATAGAGTTGGTGCATGAATTTGGATATGTTGTACAGTTGAACTATCTCAGCTGTCTCAGAACTTGCAATTGTGTTCCTTGCATTGGGATTTATGATCTTTAACTAAATGTAATTATGCTGCATCAATCAGTCTTTGAATATATTGCTATAGTGGACCATCCTTTTTGCCATCATTGAAGTGAATGTATCTCAATGTCAGCTAATGCTCCAAATTACTTGCAGAAGCAATTTCTTGATTTATGTTTCTCTCTTCCATCTTTTGGCATATATTTTTTGGACTGCTAATTTTTTGACACTATTCTACTTATTTTTTAAACACTAACACTGCTTGCTTTTTAAAGGAAACAATTGAAAGAATCTCTTTTTAGCTATTAGGAGCCGTTTGGTTGTACAAATAAGGAGAGAATAGTGTATATTGTTTGGTCGCTTGAATAAGGAGAATCAGTCTCCTCAAATTCAGCATAATTTGTACTCCCTCCGTCCCAATTTATGTGACACTATTTCTTTTTTAGTCAGTCCCAAAAAGAATGACATCTTTCTATATTTAGTTACAATTTAACTTTAATCTTCCCATTTAACCCTTTGGCTTATTTTGGCCTACAAATTTCAAAAGTCTTCCTTCCATTCTTAAACTTCGTGTTGGGACGAAGGGAGTACGTTGTTTGGTTCTAATTTTGGTCTTCTTATAAATAATACCCGCATAAGTTATGCGGAAATAAAAAGGGCAGCCCAGTGTATAAGCTCCTGCTATGCACGGGGTCCGTGGAAGGGCCAGACCACTAGGGTTCATTGTACGCAGTCTTACCTTGCATTTCTGCAAGAGGCTGTGACCTCCTGGTCACATGGCAACACTTACCAGCTCTGTGGGAATCTTTGTATTATTTTATATGGGTAGAAGGCAAAATAAGAATACATGTATTGTTAATACATGAATTAAACTACTAAAATTAAAAAGATACCCTCATCTTTTAACTCATAAATTTTCCTCCAACAAGAAATAACTCCCACATTATTAATCTCTGCATTACTAATCTCTAATCCCGGTATAACTTGTCTCCGAAAGAACGGCCCTTTTAGGTTTTAGGTTTTACTCTTGTGATGTAAAGGAACTTTCTAAAGCATTTGACTTTCATGTAAAGGAACTTCTCTACTCATCATTCTCTCAATTTATCTGCAAGATAATTTTTTGTTTCTCTTATTCCTTATTAGTTGTCTTTTGCTCATGTTTGTTCCATTGTGCCCTACCAATCAATAAACATGTTTTGGCTGTAATATAGGATCCATGGAACTCAACTTGCAGAAATGCCATACATTGGGACCAGGAATATATATAGGCGCCAAGGGATGTGCCGCCGGCTGCTGTCTGCTATTGAGACGGTATGAGAATAATTATTGCTGTTTGTCTTTGTTACCTCACTTTATTCATCTAATTGTTTTTAAGATGGTTTTGTGTATTGAAATATGTCACATACTTTCATGTGCATTTATTGCTATGCAATTTAACATGAGCTATTGAGTCATCATTTTGCTTACGCTAAAGGATTTATTGGAGCAACGGACATCCTAATTGCTTTCCCATTGCAGTTCTGGTCTTCAGAAGTAGCAAATAGATAATTTAGTTCAGCAATTTGTCAAAGTGAGAGCTACAATTGCAGTCACTTGATGTGTATGTAAGAAACATGACAAAGCAAATGGTTGTCTGAAAATGTATGATGCGTTAGGAAATGTTGTAATACCAGGTTCTCTAGAAAAAAGTAATACTATTTATTTCTTGAATTAACATTTGAATACATAAGATTGTCTTTACAGATTCAAAAAATACATAAGAATGTCTTTAAGTTTCCAAGAGTTGGTCTCCAAAGAGGCTAAGTAGTATTAGACAGTTGTATTCTTACCGAAAGAAAATAGTGACATTTTGAAAGAAGACACGGGACAGACCTGGCTTGTTCATTTTGAAATTCTGTTCATTCCTGTTGCTGCTTTCATTTCCCAGTAACGGGCATATTTTTACGTTCTAGTATGTAGGACATCTTGAGTCTTGAATTTCCTTATGCTTGCTAACTGTATAAGTGATTTTTGAATTTTGGGGATGGTAATATGCATGTCATACCTTTTCCAGCTATCCCATGCATCTGCTTTCAGTCAGTCAGGCATTATGTGATTGCATGTCGATTATGTTCTTTTTATTTTATCTTCAATATTGGAGTGCAGACCAACAGTTTAATTTGTGATCTCCTCTTTCCAGGTCCTCTCCACACTGCAAGTTCAGAAGTTGATTATTCCTGCTATATCTGAGCACATGCATACTTGGACCGTAGTTTTTGGATTTAATCCACTTGAGGAATCACAGAGGCTAGAGATGAAGTCCATCAATATGTTGGTGTTTCCTGGTACAGATATGCTACAAAAGAGGTTACTAAATGGAGAGACCCTAGAGGGTAATAATAATTAAATTTCTGCTTTTACTTTTTTTTTTGGCTCACCTTTTTAGCAGACCAATTGATATTTTAATCTTTTTATTGTCCATGTTTGTGATTTGGACTTCTGGATTTTTCTGCAGCTGGTATAAATGCTGGTGATTCAAAACATAGTGTTCCTCGGTTGCCTGCTTTGGTTGAAAAAGTTGATAAGGACTCCCCTACTAAGTGCGATGGGAACTTGCATGATCAAGCCTGCATAGAAAAAATTGATGACAGTGTTGGTGCTTCTGATTCTCCATCTACACCTGTCGATTTAAGTGATAGTAGGCTTAGAACACAAAGTGCTGATTGTGGATCGGATATTCAAATCTCTAGTAAGGAGGCTACATCTGTCCAATCTAATATGGAGAAGAAGCTGCCTAAATCAACCACAAAATCGATGCCCTCCTCTCCTTCCGGTGCAAGTATAGGAACCGCTGATTCGGGAGATGCTTCATCGGGTCCTTCCACAGAAGTTGATGACCAATCATCTGAGCCAGTCCATAAAAAATTGTGCCTTTCATTGGATGAAGCTTCTGCCAGAAACATTGAGGTAGAGAAACAGAATGAGGAGGTTTCAGATAATACCTCCATTGATGCCAATGGGAAAGGTTTATCGGCAGATATCAAAGATAGTTGTTTTCTAGAACCTGCTGCACCAAGTGCAGAAGAAACTGACGAGACAAAAGTTTCAGTATGTGTATCTGCAACTTGTGCGAGTACAAAGCCTGCTATAAATGTCCTCTCAGACTCTACTCAACCAAGTACACCTGACGTGCAGAATGGGCGAAATCTGGCTTTAAAACAAACTTCTGATATTAAACGTCTTGGTGATGGAGATGTTTACCAGGAGGAGGGTAATTTGGATGCCTCTCCAATTGGTGATGGAGTAAATGATAATAACGGTGTGGATGAAGTTTCTTCTTCTAAACCTGCAATTGATTCCTCGGTTGAAGCTTCTTTGGATGCTGCCCCGGAAAATAACACTGACTGTCAACTTTCTCTCTCTCCTGGATCTCAAGCATGTGGCTTGAACCCTTCTGATGGCTGTTCTGAAGCAAAAGTTCCTCTTGATGAGAAGATAGTTTACTCTGAGCCTAATCAGGCAGAAACTCATGAAGTAACTGTGGTGGGCAGTTGCAGTGGAACTGTTGATTCTTTTGCTGATGTTTCTGCAGAACTTGCTGCTGAAGAAAAGATTTAGACTCTCGTCTAGGCCTATTGATGCTAATCACACTGACTATGCTACTTAAATATCTCCGTAATCAACGGTAAGCTTGATGTAGGATTTTATACAGGGTAGTATCCTATGAAGTTGTTTCCTCACCTGAACTAAATCAAGCTCATCTGACGTTCCTGAAGCTGTTCGTGTTTTGTCAATCGAACCAATTTTGATTCTTCAGTGTGTTATGTAAAGGGAAAAAAGGAAACAGTTATTCAGCAACGCTATAAAAGAATTGTCTAGCAGTTGTGCAATATCTCTGCTGTCATCTAGGTGGAAGGTTTCAGAAATGTATAGCAGTTTTTGATTGGATGCACTGAAACCAATGTCCTAAACCATCTGAGGAAGTTGGGACACTTGGTGCCCTTCAGGAGCTGGTGTAATGGAAATTGTTTCTACGGATAAATCAGCATAATGGATAGTCCATCTGGTGGTTTGGCGGTACAATCACCAACCTATTAGTAGTATCATTATCAAAAGGGTATGTGATTGTACCTCATTGGATAAGGCAGCAAATTTTGTGGACTCCGTTTGTGTAAGACACGAACGAAGATTTTGAATGTACATATGTAGTTTTGTGTAGATCTAATATTCTGTTACCAAGGTCCTCAGAGATCCTTGTAATTCATCAATTGAAAGCATAATAGCACCACAGTATCCAAGTTTCTGGTTGACTTCTTAATGATGAGATCCCTCGTATTTGCTTCTTAGGACTGTGCCTGATCTTGCTATAGCAACACAGATTCTTGTGAGGTACATATATTTTTCACATATTGGATGGTTTTTTAGTTCCTGTTGCTATCCACAAGTGTCAACTATTTGTAGTGTTTATTTCAGCAGATATACCAAGTTTCTGTACTTCTTTCCGGTTGTTCATATTTGATGGAATGAGTTAGATACATTTCTGGTCGAAATTTTCTTCTTTTCTTTTTGGGGGCAATTAAAGAGAACTTTATTAACCACCAAGTAATAGTTACAAAGCCAAGGGAGAATTATCCTCCTTCTCCCTTCTTACTGAGTCTATACAAACAAAAAGACGCAGAAAGTCAGAAACTAAAACTCTCTGAAGATCCTATACATAATTAGAGGGAGGCAGTGTAAGCAGCTAGCCTCAAATAGAATCTTACTCTAGTACATAAACCCACCTTCATCATGTGCACCAGCTTATCCAGCGATGTAGCTTTCTTCTGGAAAATTCTGGTGTTTCTCTCAATCCATATGCCATGGACCGGTGCTGCAAAACTAGCTTTCAAAACAATAGCTCTTTTGGATGCATACTCCTGGTCTGCTGCAGAACCCGATGCCACACTAAGTCCCAGTCCTGTGATCCCCCTTGACATCTTTGCCAATGTAGTATATTCATCCAAACAGTGTGTGTATAAGTGCATTCAAAGAATAAGTGCTTCTTGGTTTCAGGTGCATCCTTACAAAACACACAAAACCCATCCTCATCCATGCCCCAAGATAGAAATAAGTCTTGAGTTCTCAATTTCCCATGCAGGCATAACTACAGTAAAAACACCTGCTTTGGCTCAGCTGTGTTGTGGTAGATCAGTCCTCTCCAGGGGACATTTTGTAATCCCTCTCTTAGTAACTTATAAGTACTTGATATATGAAACCTCCCCTTGTAAAGTTGCTGTCTGGCCCTAGAATCTGCCAGTTTTTCCTCATTGCTATGATTTTCCTGACCATCCAAGAAGCCTGTTTAGGCATCTCCATTTTCTTTGTTTATCTTTATCTATTATCGATATATTAGACTTAATGTAGATATCAAGAATCTTTGAAGGCGGGATTATCTTGACCAGTTGCTGCAAGTTCTGAAAACAGAACAAGGAAATTTATGTTTATATATAATGTTGTCACAACTACTGACAAAATAATTGTAAGATGGAATCTGACCCAAATTCTTGTTTGATAAGGATGGATGTGGATGAACTTTGACATCTTTTATGCACACGCACACATGCACTTTGACTTCCTTGCTACACAGGACGTGCAGGCATGTCTACTTTGTTCTCTTGCTCCCCCCCCCCCCCACACACACACTATAAAATGACCATTTCTTGCTTAGTAGAGTCAAAACTGCAAATTCATATCATGGCATACAAGAGATCTGGGATGGATTCATACACAGGTTTAATACCTTATCTACATGGTGTAGTTAAGAGAAGGAAATATCTCCAAGGATTTCAAAGGCTCAAGAGAGAGAAAATCCTCTCCACTTCCGACGAAGAACGGAGATATAATAAGTTGATTCTTTCGAAGAACAGGAAACAACGAAGCGTTATGCTGGGTTGTGGATTGTGGAAATGGTAGTAATTCTTGGAAACAAGAAAGACAGCCTGTGATATGTTTTAATCAGAATTTGCATCTTTCTTTTTTTATGAGGCTACTTTGAATCTCTGAAATGTGTCTCTCCACAATTGATCAACTGAGTAACAAAAGTTGTCCGTCGTTAGTTTCTTTATAATTCAGGGAAACACCTCTTGTATATTCTTCGAGGGTAGTATAAACACCCGAACAACGTAAATTATTACTCGTATTGTTTCATCTTTGAAAGCTACTTTCGATTTCCTGTAGCGATGAAATACCAGTCATAATTAATGAAATTGATTAACCAAAATCTCGAAATACTCCAAACCAAGGCCTAAACTCAATTTTATTACCCAGTAAGAGTGTAATTTTCTGAAGTGGAAAGTAGC
Organism: Jaltomata sinuosa; assembly: GCA_003996215.1. NCBI lineage: Eukaryota > Viridiplantae > Streptophyta > Magnoliopsida > Solanales > Solanaceae > Jaltomata > Jaltomata sinuosa. The sequence continues at coordinate 1,213,534 of QJPP01007185.1, read as the reverse complement.
CAAGTCTATGTAGGAAAAGAAAATGAGCATAAACTACTTAAAATAGAACAAAAAGTTGTGACCCCCTCCACAAGAAGAGTGGCCTGGTGGTGGAATAGATGTGGCCGTGCTAGATAAATCATTTAAAAATGATCGAATCTTTGGATGCCCCAAGAAAATATGAGGTGCTCGAAAATGATCGAAATAGTTAAATAGGAGGATCATTGTGACAATAGACCTTGATACGTCTACCAAAGACGAATTGCCCTTCAACAATTCGCGGCAAAATTTTTAAATCCTCAGCCCGGTGATGTGGCGCCACAAGGAATTCCATTTATCTATTTTAAAGTTTTTTGGACATCTTCCTTTTCGTTTTATACTTCAACACTTCGTTTTATTTTTGGCTCTGTGAAATGTTTCAAGACTTCTTCCGGTTTACTTATAAACCGCCTCATAAATGTTGTGAAAGGAAAAACACTTTTAGATTTACCTGAGACTTTCCAGTGTTGTCTATGTCCTTTCCAGATTGTTTTGAGCTTATCGATTTTTAAATCTTCCTTTACACTTTATAACAAATCCTGCATTGGAATTCTAATTCGCTTTCGGGTCGTTCAAAATTCCTCCTTACTTTAAAATTCTTCTTTACGACACACAAAAAAAACGTCCTCTTTCCGGATCTTTTCAACTTTATCCATTTTGAAGTCTTCCTTTCACCTTTATATCACACTCATCAGAGAAATCTAAAATTCTTCTTTGGGAAGTTCAAACTCCCATCAGTCCGCCCAGTTATGATGCTTTTGAAAACCTCAAACACTTTGTTTATCTTCTGGCCCTATGAAATATTTCCAGACTTCTTTCAGTTTACTTCACTTTGCCTCACAAATGTTGTGAAAAACAAACCACTTTTAGATTTACAGACTTTCTAGTGTTGCATATGTCCTTTACAGATCTTCTCAAGCTTATCGATTTGTAAATCTTCCTTTACACTATCATTTTCGACCACTTTGTTTTACTACTGCTACATCAATTATTACCATGTATATTTCCCACGAGTTCTTTCAGTTATTTTTACAGATGGCTTCCCATATGTTCTGGAGAAAAAAAACCATGTCTAACTACTTAACCACCTAACATTAGTCGTCCGCTTACTATTGCACTTTTGCTTACTTTATGGAGAAAGGCTCCCATCAGCAGGCAGGTATTTACTATTCTCATACCTTCACGTCTTGTTGTCACAACTCTTAGTATTCTTTCTCTAGCTTGCACTATCTATTTCATAGGTATGCTTATATTCTTATAGTACACCTTTTCTTTCAACATACAAGAATTCTCTGATGGATACAAAAATCTTCCTCACAACACACAAATACCCTCGTCCCATCCAGGTATGTTGCTTATACATTCACACCCCATTTGTTTAATTTTTTCCTCCTTAGGCCACCACAACTTTAAAAGAATGACCGGAAGATAAATCTTTTGTGGACAAGTAATGCACCAGTTCAAACCTGTTCCATGTTGAATAACAAAAAAGTTATATAAATACAATCACACGGCTTCAACTGTTGGCTATATTGATCATCCATTTTTCCCGCTAATTTGTTAATACTTCTGCCCCTTTGCCTATTATTAATTGGATACATCACTAGAATGTTTTCTGATATCCCTTTGTTCTACATGACATGTTTTGCCGAAATTCATCTTAACTTGTTAAATTCGATTGTTTGTCTTCTGCAAGTTATAGTCAGTGGCTCATCTGTCAGTGAAAGGAATAATACACTTTTGAGACCAGTCCCAGTTTAGTGGTTTACTTTTTGGGGCAATGTAGACTATAGTTATCAAGAAAACATATACCTTTCCTATTGTGTTGAAGGCTAATGACACTACTTTAATTTAGTGGAATGAACTATTTTTGTTCGTTACTTTAATAAACAGAATTCAACTTACCAAACTTGGTTGGTGTAACCGTTGTAATTAATTGGACAAGTTACCAGAAAGTGTAGACAAACAAGTTTCATTGGGGTACAAAGTCTATAAGGTAGATGTTTGTTACCAGTGGACAAGTGATTTTGCAGGCTGAAGTTTGGGACTTTGTTAAACACCAAGCAAGCTAACAACTTGGAATGAAGGAGAAGGAAATAGTGATTGACATATAAGCTGAGGAAATACGAGGAACTTGAAGCTCCGAACAATGTTGAGCCAGAGAAATAAAAAGACATAGCCAAGTTGAAAGAAGCACCAGCAATAGCAACAGAAGTACCAAATCAGTTCTTAAATCCAAACATGCATTAAGCGGATATCAAACACTCGGCACAAAACCCCTCCAGACGGTCAGGTATACTACTTTTCCCTTCTCAACCGAATTTGGTACACTTGAGCAAGATCTGAAAGTGTAATGTTTCACATCCCACTGGTTCTTCCCTTCATCTATCTCATTATCAAATAATAAAAACCTGTTTTCCCATTGCAGGCCGTACATTAGGTTTCCCCGTTCCTCGAACCAACTATATACTGGAACAAGTGGATTTCTTTGGCTTAATCGAACCAGAAAATGATGGAGCTGTTCCAGTAGATAATATAGAGATAAGTAGAAGAATATGTAGAGCTTTCACTTTAAGTACTTCATAATGGATGTCGTGTCGGTATTAATAGATTTTTTTACATTATAATCTCATTTTTCGGAACACAAATACTATAATGGCTGCTTGACATATATAGAGAACAAACTAGTTAATGCAGAGAAAATTTTAATTAAACGTCACTTATATATCGAGATTCATACCGATTGTGAACATCTTCTCAGTCACATAACTGAAAATTCCATGTATTAAACTGAATATTCCAAGGTTTTATGACATTACAAGACTATAACAGTTACAAACTGAAGTATTACATTATAATTGTTGTAATGAATTTGACGAATTTGCAGATAGTGAAGTCAAAGAAGTTTCTTTGGTGTACAATCATTACAAGGTAAACGGATATTTGTGATGATTGTATCCTGCTTCACTTCTTTATTCACACCACCATATCCAACTCTGCCGCTAAATAGTCGTCTCTTTAAGTACCTGTTACGAAAAGATTTGTCACAACCATAAGAATTTCGTCACTTCATCCCAGAAGATTTGCTCTTCCAAAATCTGATGTAAGAAAAAGACGTGGAGGATGACGACATCTATGTGTTCAATGATGAAGGGCAAAAAAAGTGATGCTGACAAATAGATGATTGCAGTTGGATTGTTTTGGAAAATGAGGGAAAAATTAATTAAAGAAGAATTACATCAACAAACCAATTAATTACCAAAAACATAAAAATAACCACCAAACGGCTTAAATTAAAAATAGCCAACAAATATATACAACATGTATAATCCATATAGTCATTAGAGAGAACATCTATTGTCCCTTCAGCCTGATAATGGGAATCTACCAGTTTCATTTTGGAATAACTTGATGACTGAAGTTCAAATAAGAGGCCAACTGCAGATATAAGACACTGTTAAAGTTGCTTGGCAAAATAGAAGTACAAAATATTACAGATAGGAAAGGAGAAGAATGGACAGTGTCAAGAGTAACTCACAGAACAATGATGTGCATGATCACTTTGTACATGGATCCTACTATTTCAACTATTTTGAGCAGTGTTACAATTTACAAGGTCATTTATGCTGATTGAGTCATCTAGTGGGGAACTAGTAATTGAAAATTTACCATTAGTTGAGCGTACTCTATGGCTTTGTTTTTGACAATTTCAACTTCGACTTCAAAAACTTCTTTTTAGAAATTTCAATCAAATCAACGTCCAAATGCCTACTAAGATTGCAGATTACTTACTGACGGCATCAAGTGAAGCCAAGAGAACTTCTCCAGGGACCATGGCCAAGAATTTCTTGCCAGCTTGGGATCTCACTATAGGCCGGCTCCATAACTGATCCAGTTGCAATTCCGACCCCATTAAGCATAGATTTGCTCAATTTTTCTGTCATCTTTGACAGCTTCTCACACTACATTATATTGAATAAAAACTTTTAGTTCAAGCTATTTAGAATTTTGGAAACAAGATAAAAGCTCCTCAGCTATGCTGTGAAGGAACATGAAAAAACAAATATGCGGATGTTTTGGAAGCTTGAGGGCTAAAAGATTACCAGCTTGGAGTGTTAATTAAACCTCCCTATGATTAGGATATAGTAATGCACCAACATGTACTCCTGGCAGATAAAATTAGTGTTTCTTTTGTTAAAAAGTAGTTTCTAGCTATTTCATTTTCCTTTTGAAAGTGCATAATCTGCTTCAGTATCGAGTTTATGTCAAATATCATATTCAATGTTTACCTGAGAAAATAATGCAGGTCTATGATAAAATTTTGTGGAACATTGGCAAGTAGATAAACGAACGACCTTTCCAAATGTAAAATCACTTATTCTCTCATAATAATTTGTATCAGAATCAGACTTTTAAATAAAACAAGAGAATATGAATTAAATAAAACAAGAGATGCAAAGAATATGAATTAGCATATACATAGTTGGAGATTTAAATTGAACACGAGGCAGGAATTGATTAGATCAGCCAAAGATACGAGATTAAAGCAACATTACCAAATATCATCCATCAAAAGGAGGAAAACTGAAGGAAATCCACATCTACTTCTTGTTGTTCACCTTATTTCTCCCTCTTTAGATTTCTGTTTTTTCTTTTTTGTGAGAGTTGGAGATGGTAACACTTCATAAGAAGCCTTGGACGTGATTTGTTTGCCATCGACTTTGATTTGGTTTATATGAGAAATCTTGGACCATTCAGAATTAGAACCACTCAAAGAAGAGCATCTTTCACTCAACAAGGGGCAATTGTAGATCTCTACTTCCCTTAGTTTCACAAGGCATTTAGTAGCTTCAACGGAGGGAAGAAAACTTAGTTTTTCACACCAGTATAGGCCCAATCGTTCTAGGGAAGACATGTTCTTTATCCATTCTGGCACAGCTTCAAATCCAAAATCATAAAGATGCAGTTCTGCTAATGAAGAAAGATTTTGAAGCCATGCAGGCAGAGAGTCCCGATGAGGTCGCCCAAAAAGTGTTAAACATCTAAGAGAGAAAAGTTGAAAGTTTTCCTCCTGTATCTCACTGTTAGGAGTGTCATCACAATCAAGAATCGGGAATGAAGTGAGATCCTCTGAAAATGGACCAACCCTTAAGTAGTTTAAGCAAGAAAGAGAATGAAGCCCCTTGGGGAGACAAGTCAGCTGGGGGCAATCAACAATACTCAAGGATAAAAGGGAATTCAACTGTTGCAAGTTCGGAAAAGAGGTCAAATTAGCACAGTTTTCTACGCTCAAAGACTTCAGAGACATGCAGGACAGTAGCATTTCATTTGGCAGAGAAGCCAACTCATCACAGTAGCTGATTCTCAGTTCTTCAAGGGTCGTCAGGCCTTCCAAGCTTGGGATTGACGTAATTTTTGGACATCTAAATATCCACAACATTGCAAGAGACTGAAGAGTTTGTAGATCATCAGGCAATGTGCTGAGGTTTGTGCACTCTTTGATATCCAACACACGAAGAAAGGAGCCAAAACCCCTCACACGTGGAACAACATGCATTAAATTAGGACATTTATGTATAGCCAGATATACCAGATTCTTAATATTGTTAAGAAGATTGTCTGGAAGGCAAGCAAGGTCCAGCAAGCCATCAATATGTAGGAACGTAAGACTTGATGAGTTACTGCTACTGCATATATTTTCCAATGGCTGGTAACTGTTAACATTTGAAATCCTCAATTCCTCCAGGCTTGGGAAAGAACAAGGAGTGGTGGTTAATTGTGAACAGTTCTGTATCTCTATTTCCTCCAAGTGAGGGAACACCTTCACATGTTCCTTCTCTGTTGTCACCTCTTCTGGTTTAGTCCACTCAACCAAGTTGGGCATGTCGCAGAAAATGAGTCTTTTTAGTGCTCTGAACGATTCCATATTTGTATTATCACCTTGATAGGTTCTTGATCTGAGAAAATCGCCACCATAAAAGGAACGGCTTATTCTTTTCAAATTATCCAGTCCAATGAGGTCTAGGTATTTGAGATGTGGTAGGTGCCCAAGCATCGGTAGTTCTTCACACTTTCTACAACCTTTTAATTTGATCTCCACCAGATTATCCAATCCCAATAAGTGCCCCTCAATAGTACTGACCATCATTGTCATAATCCATGTTGGTAACTGGTCACCCATGAAGTTCTTGACTGTCAAGCTTTTCAAATTTGGATGAGGTTCAAGGCCTGCCAAGACAGAATCATCATTGACTGTGCCTCGCCTCCCACTGCTCCATTGAAATATTAACTTATAAACATTTTCCTTTCTAGATAGATCTGCACTCCGAGCTTCTTGCTGGTTATTTACTTTCTCAAGATTTCTTATTTCAAGATCCCCTCCAAGTTCCTTCAAAAATCCAATCTCTGCAATTTGATGACCATCAGCATTATCAACATTGAAGAACTGCAATGTCTGCAAACAAGTTAATTGTCCCATCTTGAATGGCATTAGGTAAGTTGCATCGAACGAATAATAGTGAAGGTGTCTCAAGTTATTCAACTTGCTCAACTGATTCGGAATCCTTTCAAGAAAGTCACATCCATTTAGTCTTAAAGTCTGTAGATTAAAAAGCATGCAAAGTGAATCTGCTAAAGCTCGAATTTTGGTGCCTGATAGATCAAGATATCTTAAATGTATTAACTTGCTGATTGATGAGGGTACCTCAACAGTGTCAACACCATGGAAACTTAATACACGCAAATACTTGAAGTTTGATAACATGCTCCCGGAAACGTTATCTGCTAAAAACAAGGTGCGTAAAGATCTTGCTTTTTCTTTGACAACTGAAGGCATTGATTCCCTTAAGGACTTCGTTGAAAGATACCGAACATGTGGATGGCCATCTCCTGTACTGCACCCTACATTAAATCCTTCATATCTTGAAATTGATTGAGCAAGAGCATGAACAAGGTTGTGCATCTTACAATGGGTAATGTTACCATAGTCATCTCTTTTCACATCCTGCAATAGGGAATTTTGCAACAAGATGTTGAAAAACTCATTTCCCAAGCTTTCCATTTTCAAATGATCTCCTTGGCTCGGTTGGAGAAATCCTTCGGCCATCCATAATTGTACCAGTTGATCCTTTTCAATGTCATGATCCCGACTGAAAATTGAACAATAGGCGAAACACTTCTTAACCGATGTTGATGGCAAATGATCAAAACTCAGCTTCAGCACTTGCAAGACAGCATTTTCATCCCCGTTTAAGTTCCAGAGGCCATTTCTCAAAATGGATGACCACTCACTGGCTTCTTTCGTGAGACGCAACATTCCTCCAAGCAAGTTAGCTGCTAAAGGCAAACCACTACACTTGTGCGCAATTTTTTTACCAATTGGTACCAATTCCATTGGCACATCTCCTTCTGGAAATGCTCTTTCTTTGAACACAGACCAACAGTCATCTTCCGATAATTTCTCCAAGAAATGAAGATGATGTGTTGCTACTATGGATGCTACTCGTTCACTTCGAGTAGTCACGATAATGCCATTTCCCTTTGTCGCATTAATGCCAACTAAGGACCTTTTAAAATCATCCCACTCCTCAAGCTTTTCGTTCCAAACATCATCTAGAACGAGTAAGTATTTTCTCCCACCTAGTTCCTTGTGAAGGATTTGAAGTAAAGCGTTCCTACTTTGCACATCAATACTTCTCTGTGTTAATGATTCTAAAACCAGTCTAAAAATTTTGTTCACATCAAAAGTCTCAGATACACAGACCCATATTCTCTTATCAAAATATCTAATTATTTGATCATCGTTGTATATCAACCGAGCCAACGTAGTTTTACCTAGCCCACCCATGCCCACTATAGGGAAAACTGCAACTACTTGGTTGGTCTGGCAAATTAAGGATTCAACCATTGTTGAAACATCATCATCCCTTCCAACAATGCTGGAATCACCATGGAAACAGTCAGTCTCCTGATGGTTGAGATGATCAACTCCATCTTCAATTCCCCTTGGGATAGCAAAGTCATTGGCTTCCTCATTAATCATTTTCAGGTTCACAATGATCTCCCTGATTTTGCCTCTCATTTTACAAGAGAGTAGATTTGGTAATGATAAAACAAAACATACCTTCCACTCACTTTTCTTGAGAGTTGTGTAGTTGAGCTCATCCAACAAATTATCAGCATCATAAGCCAAAGTCTTCAAGCTTCTTCAGCCAAAGCTTCACAGCTTGGCCCTTTCTCTGTTGCCTGTCAGCATCATGTAACACTGCTCTAGCCATAGCTAAACATCTCCTCAGCTTTTCCAATTCTTTCTTGGAACCCCACAAATGGCTATTACCATTTGTTGCAAGCAAAAGTAACTTTTGAAGTAAAACCTCAACTGAAGCACTTAGCAGCACTTCTGCCATTTTTTCAGATAGTGTTATTTGCAGAAGAGCAACCAATAATTGTCTTTGTGGATGCATATGAAAGAACACACCACTATCAATGAAGACTTATTAAAGAGTCTTTAGTCAACTCATGTGACATCTACTTGCACTAACTCCTCTGTTGAAAGACCAATCAAAGTTGAATGTAAGATAGATTAGAGCCGCCAAATGATCTGGGCCTCATTTTCCCAAATAGCCCAGCCACTATTCATGTTTTGTTCTGTAAAGGGCTGGCAAAATTATTAGAGTAACTTTCATAAACGCCAACTAATAGGAACTTAATGAGGCCTTCGTATCAATACTTTGCCTAATTACAATCCGTATGAACACTTTCTAGACCAGTTATATAGTCTCGGCATACAAATACAAATCCATTATAGTAATCTCGGTATACAAATACAAATCCGTGAAATCTCGTCATACAAATTCAAATATGTATTGTATGTTTTGTGGAATCTCGACATACAAATACAAATACAGTTGAGTGTACCAATAGTTTTAAATCCTCTACTGCGGAACGTAATTGAATTAAACTGTTATATTAGAAGATATACTACTCTCTCTGTCCCACTTTATATGACTCACTTTCCTTTTTAGTCAGTCCCAAAAAGAATGACTCATTTCTACGTAACAATTTAACTTTAAAATACTCATTTTACCCTTAATGAAATAATTTACAACCACACAAACATCTAAGACTCATTTTAGACCACAAGTTTCAAAAGTCTTTCTTTCTTTCTTAAAGTCCGTGCCAAGTCAAAGTAACTCATATAAAATGGGACGGAGGGAGTATTAGTTATGTGTTTAGATATAATATTTATTATAATTTTTTTTTATTTTTTTTTTGGTAACCAATCATGTATATTAATCACCAAATGAGCACCTTACAAAATCATAGCCAGACACACACTGTTGTCTATCTCAAAGTTTGGACTCGCAATAAGCCTATCCATACTGCTATAGTCTAAGAAAAAGAAAATGATCAAAAAAGCAAGCTATGCAAAACATGGTTGAAACCAACAGTAGCTCGAATGTTGCAAGTATAGGCAATCTCCTGTGTAATGTTGTCTGTGTCTCTAAACCTCTTTTCAGAAATCCTTAAGTTTGGCTCAATCCAAATCGCATGGACCACTTCTGCAAACACCATTTTGAAAATAGCAGCTTGTTGTGATCTCCCTTTAGCATTCTCTAATACCCAGCCCAAGTGTTGATTCCAATTGCTCACTAGCACAGGGTCTCTTTGCAACCAATTCAGAGTAATGTTCCATATGTTGGCAGTGAAGGGGCACAACACAAACAAATGTTCTTTAGATTCATCGTTTCCTTGGCATAACACACATCTTGGTTCCACATCTATCCCCCAGCTCCTCAACCTATCGGTAGTGAAAAGTCTGCCATGTAGCAGCAACCACATGGTGAAAATGGATTAAATATTTTTTATCTTGCTTATTCAAATTTTATAAACGACTTTATGTGCTAGTAATCTTGAAGTATTGAACGAATCAAGTAGAGATAAATATTTTATATTGACTTAATAAAATAATTCATTAGTCCATTAAATGTATTTATAAGTTTAATCCTTTATAATTACCCGTGTATATTATTTATTATTCTGATTACTGAAATACAAGATTTTTTTATGGTTCAATATACCTGATAAAGAAATAATATTTAGTTGATGAAATTCATATTTCAATTTAGAGATCGGTGATACGTACACTTTTATGAAAGCTTATAAGTTTTCGTGTATAAACTATGCAATTAAATTTTATATTTAGCAGATAAACTAAGTTAAGCGAAACTATAAAGGAAATAATTAATAAATTAAATTATCAGTAAGTTAATTTGATTAATTGGTATCTGAATCTTAATATGGAAAGTTAAATAAGGTATGGAAGAATTTTAAAATTGAAGTGAGAAGTGCAATTATGATTTTTTAGTTGAATACTTTGTAATTTATTATGGTAAATTAATTCAGATATTTGAATTGATTTTATGGTAGTAAGCCTCATTATTAAATTATGTGGTTCTTTTTGTACCCGAATAATTAGGAATTAAATAGATTTTGTTTGATTAGTGTCAAAGAAAGATCCAAGAGGTTTGGAAAAGGTTTTACATCTCAAATCATGTGGCTATATAGGAGGTCTTATTCCATAAAGAGACTACGATTATGATATATTTTCTAGACATTTTTTTCGTAGAAATTTATCCACTCAATTTAGTAGATTTTAATATAATCGGGTTATATAATAACAGACCATGAATTGACGGTGATTCTGCTAAAATCGGGGTCAATTTCATTAATGAATTGTGTTCATACTTTGAAAGAAAATTCATTTATCTCTGTATGTATTCGTTATCTATATTACATGCGACTATTATTTTAGCTATTTTCTTCAGCTATTGTATGCTTATATTTCAACGTAATATGTATTTTATACTATGATAATAAAATAAAATATATTATATTTGCAAATTCAACTTACTGTCTATGAGGAGTCTCATGTGTCTGATTTAAACACTAACTAAAATCTCTCCTCTAAGTATGGAGGTAAACGTATCAGTTGTTTCCATTTAGTAGAATTCAACATAATCGGTTTGTTTCGTGTGGGTAAAAGCTTGTTGGGGGGTGCCTATCATGACCTAAGTATCAGATTTGGATCGTGACACGAATAAAATTGGATTTGAAACTTAGAAATCTGAAAGTAGGTAATATGGGTTCTTTTTAAAAATGGAAATTTTAATTTTACTCTCAAATTTTTAATAATTAGTTAAGTGTACGTGTTTTGTACATGTATAACATATTAATTAATAATAAATTTATATAAAAAATATACATTATTCTGTGTACTTTATTTTACTAATTTTAGCTTACATGCATTGCACTGTGTCACATTAACAAAAAAATTATATTCGAAAAGAATGAATTATAAAAAGAGAAGACATTAAAATAGATGTTAAATATTTAGTTGAGATCACAAAACAAATATTATTACATACTAATTGAATTCAAAATAAGTATATATATTATTGTAGTACCTCGGGTATTTATGGTGTTTTTGTCTTGTATCGAAGATTTACGAGTTTAAATTTGAGAGTTATATTGTAAAATTGCACGTGTTCGGGGGTATCCAATTTAAATTAGAATGTAGTAAAAAAATATGTTTTATTACCTTTTCAAAAATGTCTTAAATATTTATGAAAAAATCTTTAGTTACGATATATTTGTGTAAGTATTTATTTTGCAAGAGTTTTATAATTTATTAATAATTAATATAGTATTTAATATTCAATTTAAAAAACACGCATAACTAATACATGTATAAGTTATAAGGAAATTTATGTATTACTTTATGTATAATATAAGATGGAATAAAACTAACAATGACTAACTAAAACCGTGAAAATGAATTTCTAGTCCTCAAGGTAAATAACTCAACATTCAAGCTAGTGCGTCATAGGTTTCTTGTAGTATTGGTGTCATAATATAATATTATACCGATAACAACAACAACAATATATAATATTATACCAATTTTAAAAAATATATATATAAAAAATCTAGTTTTTTAGAGGGATCGCGAGTTCACGTCCCCATATTTTACATATAAATTTGCCCCTGTATTGATTCCCTCGTAACCAATCTCTATATTACTAATACCGGTGTAACTCCAATCAACTAGCAAACAACCCCTCGGTCCCGAAATAAAATATAAGATTATTTTATCTTGTGTTTGGTTGGAGGTATTAGTTAGTCTTGAGATTATTTATCACATCATTTATACCATAGTAATGAGATAAGTTATTCCATATATATAGTGAGATAATTAATCCCGTGATTAATTATCTAGAGATAACTTGTTTCTAACCAAACGACCCCTTAATGCTATATAACCTATTGTTATTATTATAGTTATTTACCATACTAGTTAACCTACCCGCGCTTCGCGCGATGAAATTTTACTAAATACATAAATTTATTTTATTTAATTCAATAAATATATAATTGCCTCGCTTTCCGACATAAATATTATTCATAAATAATAGAACTAATTAATTGTTATATATAATATTTATTTACAATTGTATATAGAGGCTTTTGAAATTTTTAAGATAATATAAAGTGAGGCGGGAGAGTCGAATTCTCCAATTAATTTTATGATCTTATTAATAATTGTGAACTTTCAAAGTTCTCAAACGAAATGGGAATGGAAAATTGAAAACAAACAAAATGAGAATGAAGAACTGAAAATACAACCTTAAGAGCTTGTAAGATTTTATAACAAAAAGTCATTACTAATTATAATGAAAAGAATGAGTAAAGATTCCTGGAAGATTTAACCAAAAGGAAAATACACTATATAGGAATGGAACATGAACATACGTGTTATTTGAGAATAAAAAGTCCAGGAAAATGAAAGCATATGTCTCTTCATCTTTTATTTATGACACTTTTTTAACTTTTTAAAAATCAGATTAACAGAAAAACTAGAGAAAAATACCAAAACAATTAGAAAAAGATATATATGTCAATTACAATTTTAAAAAAATCTGCCAGAAGAATAACTCTGAACTGCATACTATCTATTCACAAAAAAGATGCTCCTAAAATTCCAAACAAATAAATGAAAGAGTCATTTTTTATAAAATCCATGAGCCAAATATTAAATTAGAAAATTTGCGACACTATAACATATATTAAAAATCTACATCTACATATTTCCAAGTATTAATTGTCATATAGAGTATCTAGAGTTATTATGAAAATTTAAATTTAGTTTAGCATAAATACATAAATAATTTTTTGTAGTCTTTGTTATATTTTGTTCTTCATTATACAATACCAGATATTCATTCTGAAAAAATCTCCCCTCACATGACTTACTTCTCATTCTTGCGAATACAATCCACTCACATGCAATCCAAATGACATTCTTACAAACACATTGGATATTTCAATCAAATTCAACATAATTTCACATTAAATAAAATGAAATTCTCAAACAGATACTAAAAATTTAATAATACATAAAAAAAAAGGAAAGAAAAATAAAGAATATTTCTACTTGTAATTATAGAGAGGTGCCACA